>OW121743.1:55493902-55906670 GCA_933228675.1 Stomorhina lunata | reverse complement strand
GATACCTGGCGCCTTAAGAATCGCGCCATGTCCATAGATAACATAACGACCATGGTCTCCTCTACAACTGAGATAATATCCAGTCACACGAATAAGGAAAATTCGAATGGCTGTAGCCAAAATGGTAATGGGGCACATGGGGCTTATAATGGTCATGATAGTAAATCGGTAAATGGTGATAATAATTATCAGCAAATCAATATAGATTTCCAGCAACAGCAGAACCAACAATATCAGCAACAACTCCAACAGCAGCAGCAACAGCAAATGCAACAACAACAGCAGCAACAGCAGGAGGTAGAGGAACATGAAAATATCATACCCTGGAGAGCTCAATTGAGAAAAACCAATAGCAGACTGAGTTTAATTTAGAATAAAAATTATATAAAACCTTAAGACCATTTGTATCTTTAGCTTAAGAAATTGGCAAAATTCATCCCTAGATTACACTGAAAGAAAATCTTAATTTTCTTCAATTCAATTTATTATTTTTCTTAAATGCATTTTAATTTAATTTCTTTTGTTTAATATAATTTAAACATTATATTAATATGAAAAGAAATTTCAAGAAAAATTTTAATATATATCACAATATGTAATTTTAACCTAAATATATACTAAAAGAAAGCTTGATTTTATTATATATTTTTTTAAGTGAAAAAAAAGAAATAATGTAAAAATTATTTAGAGAGAAATTGCAATTTATTACTTTACTTCGTTTTTTTTAATTTTTTTGTTTATGTAGTTTTAAAATTTCGTTTTAAAAAATTAAAAAAATTTTGAATAGATCCTTTTAATTTAGGGGATTTTTGGTGCAATATTACATGACTTCTTAGGTTTTCGTTTCAAAAAAATATTAAAATTTTTTTTAAAATTTAAGAAAACTTAAGTTATGTAAAACAACAACAACATTTGAATTATTATAACAACCCTATAACAATTCAATGTTAAAAATATCTACTATTAACATTTTTATAATAATTTATAATTTTTCAAGAATTGATAATTTTATTAATTTCATTATCATTTTTAACAAAGAAAAAAAATTGTCTCAACTTTATTTTAAAACACATGAATTTATATGGATTTTCTTAATTTGTTATTTGTTATACAATTAATTTATATAAAAATATTAATAAAAAGTTTAATAAAAATTTAAAAAACGCGATATTTTCTTAAATAAGCCATTGAATTGAGGATCATTTGGAATCACATCAACACACACAAGCTTTCTAACAAATTTATACACATATACAATGGAAACAATGGAAAATTGACTTTTTATAGGAAATTTTTCAAAAATGACTATTTATAGGAAATTTTTCGAAAATTGACTATTTATAGGAAATTTTTCGAAAATTGACTATTTATAGGAAATTTTTCGAATATTGACTATTTATGGGAAATTTTTCGAAAATTTACTATTTATAGGAAATTTTTCGAAAATTGACTATTTATGGAAAATTTTTTGAAAATTGACTATTTATAGGAAATTTTTCGAAAATTGACTATTTATAGAAAATATTTCGAAAATTGACTATTTATAGGAAATTTTTCGAAAATTGACTATTTATAGGAAATTTTTCGAAAATTGACTATTTATGGAAAATTTTTTGAAAATTGACTATTTATAGGAAATTTTCGAAAATTGAACTATTTAAAGGAAATTTTTCGAAAATTGACTATTTATAGGAAATTTTTCGAAAATTGACTATTTAAAGGAAATTTTTCGAAAATTGACTATTTATAGGAAATTTTTTGAAAATTGACTATTTATAGGAAATTTTTCGAAAATTGACTATTTAAAGGAAATTTTTCGAAAATTGACTATTTATAGGAAATTTTTCGAAAATTGACTATTTATAGGAAATATTTCGAAAATTGACTATTTATTGGAATTTTTTCGAAAATTGACTATTTATAGGAAATTTTTCGAAAATTGGCAATTTGAAGGAAATTTTTCGAAAATTTAATATTTATAGGAAATTTTTCGAAAATTGACTATTTATAGGAAATTTTTCGAAAAATTGAATATTTATAGGAAATTTTGACTATTATAGGAATTGACTATTTATAGGAAATTTTTCGAAAATTGACTATTTATAGAAAATTTTTCGAAAATTGACTATTTATTGGAATTTTTTCGAAAATTGACTATTTATAGGAAATTTTTTCGAAAATTGACTATTTGAAGGAAATTTTTCGAAAATATAATATTTATAGGAAATTTTTCGAAAATTGACAATTTATAGGAAATTTTCCGAAAATTGAATATTTATAGGAAATTTTTCCAATATTGATTATTTATAGGAAATTTATCTAAAATTGACTATTTATAGAAAATTTTTTGAATATTTACTATTTATAGGAAATTTTTCGAAAATTGACTATTTATAGGAAATTTTTCGAAAATTGACTATTTATAGGAAATATTTCGAAAATTGACTATTTATAGGAAATTTTTCGAAAATTGACTATTTATAGGAAATTTTTCGAAAATTGACTATTTATGGAAAATGTTTTGAAAATTGACTATTTATAGGAAATTTTTCGAAAATTGACTATTTAAAGGAAATTTTTCGAAAATTGACTATTTATAGGAAATTTTTTCGAAAATTGACTATTTATAGGAAATTTTTCGAAAATTGACTATTTATAGGAAATTTTTTCGAAAATTGACTATTTATGGAAAAATTTTTGAAAATTGACTATTAATAGGAAATTTTTTGAAAATTGATTATTTATAGGAAATTTTTCGAAAATTGACTATTTATAGGAAATTTTTCGAAAATTGACTATTTATATCAAATTTTTCGAAAATTGACTATTTATGGAAAAATTTTTGAAAATTGACTATTTATAGGAAATTTTTCGAAAATTGACTATTTATAGGAAATTTTTCGAAAATTGACTATTTAAAGGAAATTTTCCGAAAATTGACTATTTATAGAAAATTTTTCGAAAATTGACTATTTATAGGAAATTTTTCGAAAATTTACTATTTATAGGAATTTTTTCGAAAATTTACTATATATAGGAAATTTTTCGAAAATTGACTATTTATAGGAAATTTTTCGAAAATTTACTATTTATAGGAAATTTTTCGAAAATTGACCATTTATAGGAAATTTTTTGAAAATTGACTATTTTGAGAACACAAGAAAGAAGCTATAAAAAGTTTTATAGCATACTTTAGGACGCGAAATAAAAGATCAACTATCAAGGAGAAAATAAGCTTCATTTTGGAATCACAACTAATTCGGAGTTTTTATTAAAAAACCTTACAAAACATAAAAACTTCATTTTCCTTTAATAGGCCTCCAATTGAGAAAATAAGCTTCATGTGGGATCACACCTACTTTTGAGTAAAAATTCTATTTATTTGGTGAAAAAAAATTTATTTTAATTTTATTTAGGGCTTTATTATTTTATTTAGGGCTTAGGGCTGACCAATACAGAGCAGGTCTTGATATTAGAAGGAAAGTCAATGAAAGATTTTTCCAAGGCATTTACAGCTGTAAGGGTACATTGGCTGACGTTACCGGGAACCTTAGTAATTTGTTTAATCAACTTGATGGCACGATTAATTTGTGAGTTCAATTTCAAAAGTTTACGCAACATCTTAACAAAGCACTTATGGCCATTTTGAGCCCCAGCAACAACACTCCAACGTGCTTTAGGATCTACCTCTTGTTCGTCTTTAGGATTACCGCAAATGGTCTCACTAACACCGATAATAGCCTTGCAGGTCTCTACAATATCTTTGCAGGCATTGATAAGGGTTTGAATATTTTTGGGTATGATACCACCACAAGCGGTCATATCATCGATAAATTTATTGGCGGCATCACGTATGACCAAAACTTCTTTAATGGTGCAGTTCATACCCTTGAGGGTTCTCAAGGCTGTCTTTAGAATGGACTTAAAGCCTTGGAGTTCAATGTCAATGATTTCTTCTGCGGAACCTTGGGGAACATCGAATTCCTCGTTTATGTTGGCATTGGCCTTTAAAGATAATTTTTTAATTTATCAATTGAATGTTTCTTTTTTTTTTTTGAAAACCTAAAAACTTACAGTCACTGCCACTAGGCACAAAGCGGCTATGAAAGCAAAAGTAAAGAACTTCATTTTCTCTTCCCAATCACTTGTTTAAAAAAAACTTGACTAGTAATTGTTTATTGAAACGAGACACCTTTTATATTTTCCCATTCAAAATTTAATGATTTTGTTAAATCTTTATCATTTGTTGACTTGTTGTTAGTGATAGCCCTAGAAAAGTATTGACTCAGTTCAAGTGTTGACTGTCAATCAGTTTTATTGATAAGTCAATTATTTTGGTATTAGCCAAAGTATTATCAAAATGCTTTTGTTTGGTAACTGTCATTTTTGATTCGATTTTTAACAAAAAAAAAATGGCTTGTGTTTTCCTTCAGATAATCAGAGCTATTTTTGTTCTTCACTGTGGGTCTTTAGATCTTAATCGAAACCAATAACACAGGTCAACATTCAGAATTGCATTTTAGTTTAACTTTTTCAAGGTATTCTGGTTCTATAAGTACAAAAACACCAGAATTTCAATTTTTATAATTTTTTTTTTTTTCTAAAATTTCAGATTTTTGAAGATGTTGTTCTAGTAATTTTATTATACATTGAATACGACTTATTCAATTTTATTGAAAAGTACATCAATTTATAAAGATCAAAATTTCCCTTAAGACGTGCTCAGATAATTTTTTTTATAAGATCAACGGTTTTGAAGTTATTTATTTTAAAGTATAAAAAAATATTTTTTTTTGAGCGAAAAAAATCAAAAAAATTTAATTTTTTTAAAAATTCATAAAAAATCGAAAATTTAAAAACTTACCATTGTTTTTCTATGATCTTAAAATCATGAATATTTGGAACAATATAAGCTTTAAACAAGAAAAATCCATTGATTAGAAGTGATTTTATTAAGAATAACGTGGAGATACCCCACTTTTGCGAACATTTCTTTTTTTTTTCTAAAATTTAAGATTTTTGTCCTTTTTGTCCATATCTTGAAAAATTCTTAACGAATTTTATCAAAGAAGACATCAATGGATTAAGAACAAAATTTTCCTGAAGACTTATTAAGATAAGTTTTTTGTCAGATAAACGGTTTTGAAGTTATTTATAAAGTAATAATTATAAAGTTTTTTTTATGCGAAAAAATTGGATAAATTTTTTAAAAATTCATAAAAAACGAAAACAGAAAAACTTCACATTATTTTTCGATGATCCTAAAACTACAAATATTTTGAGCAATATAAGCCTTAAATAAGGTAAATCCATTACTTAGAAGCGATTTTATTAAGAATAACAAGATAATATCCCACTTTTGCGAAAAAAAATGTTTTTCTAAAATTTGAAATTTTTAAAGAGGTTATCCTAGTTATTTCATCATATATTGAAAAAGACTTATCCAATTTTACTAAAAAATATATCAATAAATAAAAAACAAAAATTCTCTTAAGATGTGCTAAGATGTGTTTTGTGTATGATTAACGATTTTGGAGATATTTATAAAGAAATTTTAAAAAATTATTTTTTTTTGTGCGAAAAAAATTGGAAAAAATTTAAATTTTTTTAAAATTCGTAAAAAATCGAAAATGAAAAAACTTAACATTGTTTTTCGATAATCTTAAAACTACAAATATTTTGAATAATATAACCCTTATATAAGAAAATCCATTTATTAGAAGTGATTTTATTAAGAATATCGCAATAATCGGGCATGTTCTGCAAATCACTTCCACATGATTTTGAAATCACATGAAATTCAAAAAGGCTGTAATTTCTATAATTGTTGAAATTTTCAGAGCATTTATCAATAACCTTCTGGACCTTCTTCATCTTAAGTGCACTGAGTTATAAAAGTGTCCAAAAATTTGAGATTTTTGAATTTATTGTTCTAGTTATTTTACAATATATTGAAAACGGCTTATCCAATTTTATAGAAATTTGATCAATAGTTTAAAAACAATAGAATACTTAAGACGTGCAAAGACAATTTTTTGTCTGATAAACAGTTTTGAAGTTATTTATAACGCAATTAAAAAAAAATATTTTTTTTGTGCGAAAAAAATGAAAATTTTTTTTATTTTTCAAAAATTCATATAAAATTGAGAATAGAAAACCCTTTAATTGTTTTTCAATAATCTGGAAGCTACGAATATTTTGAATAATATAAGTCTTAAATTAGGAAAATCCATTGATTATAAGTGATTTTATTAAGAATAACATGGAAATACCCAAAATTTTAACTAAAAACTTCAACGTGAAAATACCCAAAATTTTGTCTATAAATCCATTTGTTAAAAATGAAACAAAGGCCAAATTTTTGGAGATATAGTCTTGAGACTTGGCATGAAATTTTTTTTGCTACAAAGACAAAGCCTATTAAAAATAAACAAAATCGTTTCAAATTTTGGGGTAGCTCCCAAACAATTTTCTTTCCGGAATATAGTTTTTGGTTCCTCAAAGGCACAAATTTGCTTTTATCTCTATGAAATTTGGCACAGATATATTTTTTGTTAGTGGAACCATTGCTATTGAAATTGGTCAAAATCGGTCTATTATCTAGGGTACCTCACATAGGTATCACTTCCTGAAATTAAGATTTAGGACACAAATTTTAGTATTTTTTATGATATTAAGAAAAAATATGGCTTATATTAACAAAAAATCACTGTTGCAATTTTTTTTTAAGATAGGTCCCTATGTGACCATATCTCCCATACAAGACCTTTTGACAAAAGCGTCTTAAGTTCACAAAAATGCTCCTAAATCTGATGATAATGATAATTTAAGTTTATTTATGGCACATATAATTCTTACATAAACTGTAATCAAATTGCTAAATTTCAAGAAAATCCGACCACATTTGACCCAGGTTCTCATATAATGACAAAAATATCTTAAGTACAAAATTGGGTATTTTCACTTTTTTGTTAATAAAATCACGATTTATTTATGGATTTTCAGGAAATAAGTCGCGTTTTATTTAGAATACTCATAGTTTTCAGATTATGTAATAAAAATAGTAAGCTTTTGCCATCTTCGATTTTTTAAGAATTTTTAAAAAAATAAAAAATTAAAATCAAAAATGAGATGGTCTAACCAACCATCGAAACGCGTCGAGGAAAGGTTTCCCCACCAACATTTTTTGGTTTTATCAAAAAACTATTTATTACAATAATAAATAATTGTAATAAATTGGGATTCTTAGTGCAATACACTACAGTAAAACTTTTTAATTAAATGTTTGATGTCCCAAATTTTGATAAACCTTTTTAATAAAATTAAAATCTTTCATAAAAAAAAATATTTTTTTCTTAAAAGTAAAATAACTTTAAACCCGTTAATGAAATAGACAAATAATCTAAAAATAAATTAAAGATAATTTTATGTACTTTATTATTTGGTGAAGATCAACAAAATCGACTAAGTCTTTACAAAGATATGATAAAAACAATGGACTAGCCTTTTCAAAAATATAAAATTTTTTGGAGATTTCTATAGAAATGTCTTCCTGTCGTCAACTTTTTTATAGGAATGTCTTCCTATCGTCAATTTTCCTATAGAAGAGTCTTTCTTTCGTCAATTTTCCTATAGAGGAGTCCCCTTTCGTCAACTTTTCTATAGAAATGTCTTCTTATCGTCAACTTTTCTATAGAAATGTCTTCTTATCGTCAACTTTTCTATAGAAAAGTCTTCCTATCGTCAACTTTTCTATAGAAAAGTCTTCCTATCGTCAACTTTTCTATAGAAAAGTCTTCCTATCGTCAACTTTTCTATAGAAAAGTCTTCCTATCGTCAACTTTTCTATAGAAAAGTCTTCCTATCGTCAACTTTTCTATAGAAAAGTCTTCCTATCGTCAACTTTTCTATAGAAAAGTCTTCCTATCGTCAACTTTTCTATAGAAAAGTCTTCCTATCGTCAACTTTTCTATAGAAAAGTCTTCCTATCGTCAACTTTTCTATAGAAAAGTCTTCCTATCGTCAACTTTTCTACAGAAAAGTCTTCCTATCGTCAACTTTTCTATAGAAAAGTCTTCCTATCGTCAACTTTTCTATAGAAAAGTCTTCCTATCGTCAACTTTTCTATAGAAAAGTCTTCCTATCGTCAACTTTTCTATAGAAAAGTCTTCCTATCGTCAACTTTTCTATAGAAAAGTCTTCCTATCGTCAACTTTTCTATAGAAAAGTCTTTCTATCGTCAACTTTTCTATAGAAAAGTCTTCCTATCGTCAACTTTTCTATAGAAAAGTCTTCCTATCGTCAACTTTTCTATAGAAAAGTCTTCCTATCGTCAACTTTTCTATAGAAAAGTCTTCCTATCGTCAACTTTTCTATAGAAAATTTAAATTTCAAGCATTTTTATATTCAGAAAAAAATATTTTTTCTCTTAAAAGTTATATATCTTTAAAACCGTTAAAGATATAGACAAATAGTTTTAAAGAAAATTAAAGATATTTTATTGTAATTTATTATTCTGTAAGGTTCAACAAAATCGACTACGAATTTCGAAAAAATTAAAATTTTTCATAAAAAAAATATTTTTTTTTTCTTAAAAGTTATATAACTTTAAATCCGTTAAAGATATAGACAAATAGTTTTAAGTTGACTTAAAGATAATTTTATGTACTTTATTATTCTAAGACTTTTAACAAAATCGACTAACCCTTTTCGAAGAAATGATAGAAACAATGGATCCGTCCTTTTAAAAATATAAATTTTTTCGACAAATTTTTAAAAATCAACAAATTTAAAGAAAATTTGAAATTTCAAACGTTTTTATATTATTATATATTAAGACCATAGCGAATAATAAAAATAAAGCAAAAAGCTTTTTTAAGAATTTTTAAAAAATTAAAATTTTTCATAAAAAAAAAATTTTTTCTTAAAAGTTATATAACTTTAAATCCGTTAAAGATATAGATAAATAATTTAAGAACAACTTAAAGATAATTTTATGTACTTTACTTTTAAGAAACTTTTAATAAAATCCGTTCTAAAGTTATGATAAAAACAATGGACCAGCCTTTTCAAAAATATAAAATTTTTAATATAAATCTTTTAAAGTCAACCTTTTAATTGGTTGATATTTCTTTCCTTTTTCTAATCAGAAAACCATAACGATTAATAAAAATATAGTGTTGTTTAAATTTAAAGCCAAAAGTTTAATTTTGTTGACCAGTGTAATCTAAACTATCAGTTTTTCTTTAAAAATATTAGTACTTTCATGACGTATCGAATAATATTTGTTAAAATATTTATTATCTGCACAAATATTTCCCACGTGTGACCTAATGTATTGATAGATTATACATGTATGTATGTATGCATACACATGTACTTACATTTGTTTGTGTGTAAGTATTTGTATACAACATATTTAAGTATGTATTTACACATGTAATTATTTCTACACATGACCTTAACTATTGTATTTTTTTATATTTTCTTGTTTTTTTCTGTTTCCATTTTACTCATTCACTGGCAGAAATTTCTGAAGACCTGGTAGGTTTAATACGTTTGTTACATATATATTAACATAAATAGTATTATTTTCATTTACATATACATATAATGTGTATATTATACATATATACAAGTAAACACAACTTATGAATTATGTATGTAATGTAAAAAATATCATAAATACCAAGAGATGTATGAGATGAATACACACTGAGATAGAAAGACATTTTTTCAATACAAAATCTTAAAATTTTTCAATACAAAATCTTAAAATTTGAAATCTTCGTTATAACCTTAAGCAAAGACTCTATAATATTGCAGATATTGCACTCCATACTTTTGTTTTCAAATCAATACATGGAAGTATATTATAGAGTCTTTGGGTATACTCTATTTTTTTATGGGACTTATCAAAAGGACCATATGCAAATCAATGTCTAGAAGTGCAACCTATTTATATTAAAGTATACCTTCTATTGTTAGAAAAAGAAGATATTTTTGGTTATGCACCCGACTCTATATAAAAATTATATTGGGTTGGTCGGAAAGTAATTTCTTTATTTTTATTTTGGAAATTAAATTATTTTAGTTTAGAAAGTAAAATGGCTTTAAAATCCACTTTTTTGCCAAATTTAGTTTTATTAGTACCAACGTAAAGTAAAATTATGGGAATTAATAATAAAATATGACTTTGGTTAGATATACATCTCTAGTCCTTCGGCAGATGTCCTCCCTTTTCGAAAAAATTTTGAATTAAATTTTTACTTCCTCAACTAGTCAAGTCCGAGACGAAATTCGTCTTTAAGAACGTCAGTTATTTGTGGTTTGTTCACATAAAACCGGTCCTTCACAAGAAAATAATCCAGCGGATTAATCCAAGAAGCGGCCAATTGACATTGCCAAATCGAGAAATTACGCTACGAAGAATTTATCATGCAATAATTGAAAAGACAAAAACTTATAGTTCTGACCCCGAACATCAGCTCTCAAAATATATAATGATTAAAGGAATCTAAAATAAAGTTGATTTCGAAAAAATACTATAAAATCCTGTGTCGGGATAGTACGAAATTACTTTTTGAACAACCCAATAATATGGCCATAGTGTGCAAGGTCGAGTATTTGTGCGCCAAATTTAATTATCGAACCAAAACAAAACTAACTTAGATTACACTGGGCTCGATTTTGACAATTTTTTTTTTTTTTTTTGTCAAAAGGGAGACCTAGTGGGTGAAGATAAATGGAGTGCACTGAAATCAATGGTGCTAACCATTAGGTTAGCTCTAGTTTTCGAGATATAGCGTTAAAAAAAAATGGAGGAGGTGGCGCAATAAATATTCCTATAACTCGAAAACCTTTTATTTTATCGAACTAAGTAAAAAATCTAAATTCGGCAACAAAATTATCTTTCAGGAACAGTAATTTGTTTTTTAATCCGAGTAGTCGTTTTGGAAATAAATTTTATTGTTTGCAAAAAAAAAATTATTTTTGAAAATTGAAATTTTTGTGATTTTTCTAAAAATATAACTTAGATTACACTAGGCTCGATTTTGACAAAAAGGAGACCTAGTGGGTGAAGATAAATGGAGTACGCTGAAATCAATGGTGCAAACCGTTTTTTTAGGTTAGCTCTAGTTTTCGAGATATAGCGTTAAAGAAAAATGGAGGAGGTGGCGCAATAAATATTCCTATAACTCAAAAACCTTTTTTTTTATCGAACTAAGTAAAAAATCTAAATTCGGCAACAAAATTATCTTTCAGAAACAGTAATTTATTTTTAAATCCGAGTAGTCGTTTTGGAAATAAATTTTTTTGTTTGCAAAAAAAAATATTTTTGAAAATGGAAATTTTTGTGATTTTTCTAAAAATATAACTTAGATTACACTGGGCTCGATTTTGACAAAAAGGAGACCTAGTGAGTAAAGATAAATGAAGTACGCTGAAATCAATGGTGCAAACCGTTTTTTTAGTTTAGCTCTAGTTTTGGAGATATAGCGTTAAGGAAAAATGGAGGAGGTGGCGCAATAAATATTCGCGTAGCTCGAAAACTGTTTATTTTCTTGAACTAAGTAAAAAAATTAAATTCGGTAACTAAATTATCTTTCAGAAACATTATTATTATTTTCAATCCAAGCAGTCGTTTTGGAAGTAAATTTTTTTGTTTGCAAAAAAAATTATTTTTGAAAATGGAAATTTTTGTGATTTTTCAAAAAAAAAAAATTTTTGCAAACAAAAAATTTATTTCCAAAACGATTAGTCGTTTTGGAAATAGTGTTGCTGTTTTGTTGCTGAATTTCGTTTTTTTTTTTTTTTTAATGGTGCAAGGCGTATTTTTAGTTTAGCTGTAGTTTGCGAGATATAGCGTTGCAAAAAAAGGGAGAAGGTTGCGCAATAAATATTCGCGTAACTCGAAAACTGTTTATTTTCTTGAAATAAGTAAAAAATTGAAATTCAGCAACAAAATAAGCTTTCAGAAACATTAACATTATTTTCAATCCGAGTAGTCGTGTTGAAAAATAAATTTTTTTGTTTGAAAAAAATATTTTTGAAATTGGAAATTTTTGTGATTTTTCAAAAAAAAATATTTGTTTTTGCAAACAAAAAACTATATTTCCAAAACGACTGCTCAGATTAAAAAATTAGTTAATGTTTCTGAAAGGTAATTTTGTTGCTCAATTTCGGTTTTTTTAATGGTGCTAACCGTTTTTTTAGGTGAGCTCTAGTCTTCGAGACATAAAGTTACAAAAAAAGGGAGAAGGTTGCGCAATAAATATTCGCGTAACTCGGAAACCTTATATTTTCTTGAATTAAGTAAAAAAATCAAAACTCGACAATAAAATTATCTTTGAAAAACATTATTATTATTTTCAATCCGAGCAGTCGTTTTGGAAATAATTTTTTTTTTTGTCTGCAAAAAAAAAATTTTTGAATATGGAAATTTTTCTGACAAAAAAAAAATATTTTTTTTTGCAAACAAAAAAATTTATTTCCAAAACGTTTGCTTCCGAGCTTTCGTCTTCAATCCGAGCAGTCGTTTTTAAAATAAATTTTTTTGTTTGCAAAAAAAAAAAAATATTTTTAAAAATATAAATTTTTGTGATTTTCAAAAAAAATTTGTTTCCAAAACGACTGGTCAGATTAAAAATATATTTAATGTTCCTGAAAGACAATTTTGTTGCCGAATTTCGGTTTTTTACTTAGTTCAAGAAAATAAACAGCTTTCGAGTTACGCGAATATTTATTACCCAACCTCCTCCATTTTTTTAATAACGCTATATCTCGAAAACTAGAGCTAAAACTAGAACGTACTTGATTTATCTTTACCCCATTAGGTCTCCCTGTTGTCGGTAAAAATAAAGTTGTAAAAATCGAGCACAGTGTTATTTATACAATATATTAAAATGCCTAAAATCGCAATTAATCAAAACAATTAAGAGTTGCTATACATTTTAGAATCAAAATTTCAAATGATTGACATTAAACACTTGGACTGAAGCGATATATCATATCTTAAGCAAATTAATATGATTACATTTAAATACAATTTTCAATTCAAAAAGAGTATAAAAAGGGAAATAATTCAAAAATATAAATATTCTTCTACGTTAATACAAGACTAGTCCATTAACTTAAAGGAATTAAAATGAAATTCTCTACTTTCGCTCTAATCGCCAGTTTGTGCCTGGTAGCAGTAAATGTAAGTAACACTGATTTTAAATAAAGAAAACCAAACATTTATTAATATAATCTTTAACTCCTATAGGCCAGTGCCATTGGTTACCCTGAGCTGGAAAATGAGGGCATCGATTTTGAATATAACCCACTCGATTCAGCTGAAGAAATCATTGACATTGAAGTTCAATGTATGTCCTTCATAAAGGCAGCCCTAAGAACCCTTAAGGGTATGAATTGCACCATTAAGGAAGTTCTGGCCATTAGTGATGCTGCCAATAAATTTTTGCATGATATAACAGCCTGCGGTGGTATTGTACCCAAAAATATCCAAACCCTTATCAATGCCTGCAAGGACATTGTCGAGACCTGCAAGGCTATTATCGGTATTAGCGAAACTGTTTGCGGTAATCCTAAGGATGAAGAACAAACTTTCGGTGTTGTTTCTGGAGCTCAAAATGCCCACAAATGTTTCGTGAATATGTTGCGTAAACTTACAAAATTGAACTCGCAAATTCATCGTGCCATCAAATTGATTAAACAAATTACCAAGGTCCCCGGTAATGTCAGCCAATGTACTCTTACTGCTGTCGATGCTTTGGAAAAGGCTTTCGTTGATTTCCCCTCAAATGTTAAGACCTGCTCTGCCTTGACAAGCAATAATAAAAATTAAAGAATAAATTTATTTTCAAAACTTGTTTGGATATATCTCCTATAGTTTTTGAGAATAAAAGTTTAATGTTTTCATACAAAAGCTCAAATACAAAAGTTAAATAATATAATTTTAGTACTGATTTAAAACGGATCATGAATTTTCACTATCTCTATTAGTTTTCAAGAAATATGAATTAACTATTTATCCAGGATCATTATGAACACGCTCTAACACGACTAAGCTATGTCCGTCCAATAGAGAACTTGTTCCTATTTCACTCTGTTCTATAGGAACTTGTTCCTATTTCACTCTGTTCTATAGGAACTTGTTCCTATTTCACTCTGTTCTATAGGAACTTGTTCCTATTTCACTCTGTTCTATAGGAACTTGTTCCTATTTCACTCTGTTCTATAGGAACTTGTTCCTATTTCACTCTGTCCTATAGGAACTTGTTCCTATTTCACTCTATTCTATATGAACTTGTTCCTTTTTCACTCTGTTCTATAGGAACTTGTTCCTATTTCACTCTGTTCTATAGGAACTTGTTCCTATTTCACTCTGTTCTATAGGAACTTGTACCTATTTTACTCTGTTCTATAGGAACTTGTACCTATTTCACTCTGTTCTATAGGAACTTGTTCCTATTTCACTCTGTTCTATAGGAACTTGTTCCTATTTCACTCTGTTCTATAGGAACTTGTTCCTATTTCACTCTGTTCTATAAGAACTTGTTCCTTTTTTACTCTATTCTATAGGAACTTGTTCCCATTTCACTCTGTTCTGTAGGAACTTGTTCCCATTTCACTCTGTTCTATAGGAACTTGTTCCCATTTCACTCTGTTCTATAGGAATTTGTTCCTATTTCACTCTGTTCTATAGGAACTTGTTCATATTTCACTCTGTTCTATAGAAACTTGTTCCTATTTCACTCTGTTCTATAGGAACTTGTTCCTATTTCACTCTGTTCTATAGGAACTTGTTCCTATTTCACTCTGTTCTATAGGAACTTGTTCCTATTTCACTCTGTTCTATAGGAACTTGACCCTATTTCACTCTGTTCTATAGGGACTTATTCCTATTTCACACTTTTCAATAGGAACTTGTTCCTATTTCACTCTGTTCTATAGGAACTTGTTCCTATTTCACTCTGTTCTATAGGAACTTGTTCCTATTTCACTCTGTCCTATAGGAACTTGTTCCTATTTCACTCTATTCTATATGAACTTGTTCCTTTTTCACTCTGTTCTATAGGAACTTGTTCCTATTTCACTCTGTTCTATAGGAACTTGTTCCTATTTCACTCTGTTCTATAGGAACTTGTTCCTATTTCACTCTGTTCTATAGGAACTTGTACCTATTTTACTCTGTTCTATAGGAACTTGTACCTATTTCACTCTGTTCTATAGGAACTTGTTCCTATTTCACTCTGTTCTATAGGAACTTGTTTCTAATTTACTCTGTTTATAGGAACTTGTTCCTATTTCACTCTGTTCTATAGGAACTTGTTCCTATTTCACTCTGTTCTCTTGGAACTTATTCCTATTTTACTCTGTTCTATAGGAACTTGTTTCTATTTCACTCTGTTCTATAGGAACTTGTTCCTTTTTCACTCTGTTCTATAGGAACTTATTCCTATTTCACTCTGTTCTATAGGAACTAGTTAATATTCCAAACTGTTCTATAGGAACTTGTTCCTGTTTCACTCTCTTCTATAGGAACTTGTTCCTGTTTCACTCTGTTCTATAGAAACTTGTTCCTGCTTCACTCTGTTCTATAGGAACTAGTTAATATTCCACTCTGTTCTATAGGAACTTGTTCCTGTTTCACTCTGTTCTATAGGAACTTGTTCCTATTTCACTCTGTTCTATAGGAACTTGTTACTATTTCATTCTGTTCTATATGAATTTGTTCCTATTTCACTCTGTTCTATAGAAACTTGTTCCTTTTTCACTCTGTTCTATAGGAACTTGTTCCTATTTCACTTATTCATATTTCACTCTGTTTTATAGGCACTAGTTCCTATTTCACTCTGTTCTATAGGCACTAGTTCCTATTTCACTCTGTTCTATAAGAACTTGTTCCTATTTCACTCTGTTCTATAGAAACTTGTTCCTTTTTTACTCTGTTCTATAGGAACTTGTTCCTTTTTCACTCTGTTCTATAGGAACTTGTTCCTATTTCACTCTGTTATATAGGAACTAGTTCCTATTTCACTCTGTTATATAGGAACTAGTTCCTATTTCACTCTGTTCTATAGGAACAAGTTCCTATTTCACTCTGTTCTATAGGAACTAGTTCCTATTTCACTCTGTTCTATAGGAACTACTTCCTATTTCACTCTGTTCTATAGGAACTAGTTTCTATTTCACTTAATTATAGGGATCTAAAATAAATTTGAGTTTGAAAAATTACTATTAGATCCTCTGTCGGGATAACACGAAATTGCTTTTCTACCAGCCCAATAATATGGCCATAGTGTGCAAGGTCTAGTATTTGTGCGCCAAATTAATTATCGAACCAAAACAAAACTAACTTATATTATTTATACAATATATAAAAATACCTAAAATCGCAGTTAATCAAAGCAATTAAGAGTTGCTATACAATTTAGAATTTAAATTTAAAATGAATGACATCAAACACTTGGACTAAAGCGATATATCATATCTTAAGCAAATTAATATGATAACATTTAAATACAAATTTCAATTCAAAAAGAGTATAAAAAGGGAAATAATTCAAAAATATAAATATTCTTCTACGTTAATCCAAACATTAACTTTAAGTAATTAAAATGAAATTCGCTACTTTTGCCTTAATCGCCAGTTTGTGCCTGGTAGCAGTAAATGTAAGTTATCCTGATTTTATGCTAATGAAAACCGAAATTAATTAATATTATCTTTAACTCTCATAGGCCAGTGCCATTGGTTACCCTGAGCTGGAAAATGAGGGCATCGATTTTGAATATAAATCACTCGATTCAGCTGAAGAAATCATTGATATTGAAGTTCAATGTATGTCATTCATAAAAGCAGCCCTAAAAACCCTCAAGGGTATGAATTGCACCATTAAGGAAGTTTTGGCCATTAGTGATGCAGCCAATAAATTTTTGCACGATATAACAGCTTGTGGTGGTATTGTTCCCAAAAATATCCAAACCCTTATCAATGCCTGCAAAGATATTGTCGCCACCTGCAAGGCTATTATCGGAGTTAGCGAAACTGTTTGCGGTAATTCTAAGGATGAAGAACAAACTTTCGGTGTTGTTTCTGGAGTTCAAACTGCCCACAAATGTTTCGTGAATATGTTGCAAAAACTTTTGAAATTGAACGTGGAAATTCATCGTGTCATTAAATTGATTAAACAAATTACCAAGGTCCCCGGTAATGTTAGCCATTGTACTCTTGACGCTGTTAATGCTTTGGAAAAGGCTTTCCTTGATTTCCCCTCAAATGTTAAGACCTGCTCTGCCTTGACAAGCAATAATAAAAATTAATAAATTCATTTATTTTCAAAACTTGTTTGGATATATCGCCTATAGTTTTCGAGTATTAAAGAATAAAAGTTTTATATTTCCATATAAAAGCTCAAATACTCGTACAAAAGTTAAATAATATAATTTTAGTACTGATATAAAATGAATCATGAATTTTCACTATCTCTAGTAGTTTTCAAGAAATACGAATAAAATATATATCCTTAATCATTATGAAGTTCTAAGACGACTAAGCTATGGGCGTCTGTTTGTATATTGAAAACCCAATAGAGAGCACTAGTTCCTATTTCAATCTGTTCCAACGCAACTAGTTTCTATTTCAATCTGTTCTGTAGGATTTTGTTCCATTTCACTATGTTTTATAGAAACTGGTTGCTATTTTACTCTGTTCTATAGAAACTAGTTCTTTTTTACTTTGTTCTATAGGATTTAGTTCCTATTTCACTCTGTTCTATAGGAACTGGTTCCTATTTCTCTCTGTTCTTTAGAAACTAGTTCCTATTTCACTCTGTTCTATAGAAACTTGTTCCTGTTTCAATCTGCTCTATTGCTATTTCTAGTTCCTATTTCAATCTGTTCTTTAGGAATAAGTACCTATTTCACTTTGTTCTATAGGAACTTGTTTCTATTTCACTCTGTTCTATAGGAACTAGTTCCTATTTCACTCTGTTCTATAGGAATTATTTATTTATTTGTATATGTAGTTCAATTGAAAAAATCTTGCTTAATTGCAGTTATAAACAATTTTATTCAGGTCTAAAAAAATACAAGCCAAAAAATTTAATTTAATTTTTGAACTTTGAACAAGCTGCCATATTAGATGGAAACGATTTGAAAGCTGAGGTCATGTTACGGACCGCCGATTTAGTACAGCCAACAGCTTGAGCGGGTACAGAGGGCACATTTTGAATAGCATCCAAAGTTTTGTCCAATTGAATTCTCAACTTCAGCAATTGTGGCATCATTTTAACGCTACATAATGTGGGCGGTGTTGTTGGTTTTACATTGGACACTGAACTTTCGCAATCTTTCCTAAAAGTTTTGATGATTGATTTACTGATATTGATAACCGATTCAGCACCAGTAATAACATCTTTATAGGCTTTAACAGCGTCAGTACCACAATTATTAACATTTGCGTTAAAATCCTGGGTAGATTGTAGAACAGCAATAACTTCTTTAATGGAGCAGTTGATGCCTTTTAGAGTGCTCAAGGCAGCTTTTATGACATTAGAGAAAGCGTTAGAAACACTACCTCGTGCTTCTAAATCAACCAGTTCGATAAAGGAACCTTCAACGGCATCAATATCATTTAAAGGTTGAGTTTTGACTTCAACAGCCTTAAATTTGGAAATAAATAGATCAATTTAGATATTACCCCGCTTAAAAGCTACTGTTTCCCAACTTACATTTACAGCTGCTACGCAAAATGCAACTGCTACTAAAATTTGTGTAACTTTCATTTTGAGGTCGAATCAATATTTAAATACTAATTTGTCAACTTGCAAAATATTTATAGAAAAAATTTTATTCAAAATTTTAATATTTATTTATTTTGTAAAAAATGCATTTTTATCTATAAAAACTGTGTAATTGATAATGCAGATTAATTGTTTTGCCTGTAATTCTTTTATCTTTTACAAGTTTTGTTAATATTAAAAAAAAAATATTGGTATTAAAATACCAATCGATAAGATTCAAATAATATCAATTAAAGTCTTTTTAATTACAAAGCAAAGGCATTCGAATTCGATACAGTAACTAACAAAAAAATACATATAAACAAACGTTTCAAAAAACACATAAAGCAGATACCCAAAATATAATTAACCGAGTAAAATATTCCTATAGAAAAGAGTGAAATCGGAACTAATTTCTATAGAACAGAGTGAAATAGGAACTAGTAAAATAGGAACTAGTTCCTATAGAACAGAGTAAAATAGGAACTAGTTCCTATAGAACAGAGGGAAATAGGAACTAGTTCCTACAGAACAGAGTGAAATAGGAACTAGTTTCTATAGAACAGAGTGAAATAGGAACTAGTTTCTATAGAACAGAGTGAAATAGGAACTAGTTTCTATAGAACAGAGTGAAATAGGAACTAGTTTCTATAGAACAGATTGAAATAGGAACTAGTTTCTATAGAACAGATTGAAATAGGAACTAGTTTCTATAGAACAGAGTGAAATAGGAACTAGTTTCTATAGAACAGAGTGAAATAGGAACTAGTTTCTATAGAACAGAGTGAAATAGAAACTAGTTTCTATAGAACAGAGTGAAATAGAAACTAGTTTCTATAGAACAGAGTGAAATAGGAACTAGTTTCTATAGAACAGAGTGAAATAGGAACTAGTTTCTATAGAACAGAGTGAAATAGGAACTAGTTTCTATAGAACAGAGTGAAATAGGAACTAATTTCTATAGAACAGAGTGAAATAGGAACTAGTTTCTATAGAACAGAGTGAAATAGGAACTAGTTTCTATAGAACAGAGTGAAATAGGAACTAGTTTCTATAGAACAGAGTGAAATAGGAACAAGTTCCTATAGAACAGAGTGAAATAGGAACAAGTTCCTATAGAACAGAGTGAAATAGGAACTAGTTTCTATAGAACAGAGTGAAATAGGAACTAGTTTCTACAGAGTGAAATAGGAACTAGTTTCTATAGAACAGAGTGAAATAGGAACTGGTTTCTATAGAATAGAGTGAAAGAGGAACTAGTTTCTATAGAACAGAGTGAAATAGGAACTATTTTCTATAGAACGGAGTGAAATAGGAACGAGTTCATTTAGAACAGAGTGAAATAGGAACTGGTTTCTATAGAATAGAGTGAAAGAGGAACTAGTTTCTATAGAACAGAGTGAAATAGGAACTATTTTCTATAGAACGGAGTGAAATAGGAACGAGTTCATTTAGAACAGAGTGAAATAGGAACTATTTCCTATAGAACAGAGTGAAATAGGAACTAGTTCATTTAGAACAGAGTGAAATAGGAACTATTTCCTATAGAACAGAGTGAAATAGGAACTAGTTCCTATAGAACAGAGTGAAATAGGAATTAGTTCCTATAGAACAGAGTGAAATAGGAATTAGTTCCTATAGAACAGAGTGAAAAAGGAATAAGTTCCTATAAAACAGAGTGAAATAGGAATTAGTTCCTATAGAACAGAGTGAAATAGGAATAAGTTCCTATAAAACAGAGTGAAATAGGAATTAGTTTCTATAGAACAGAGTGAAATAGGAACTAGTTTCTATAGAACAGAGTGAAATAGGAACTAGTTTCTATAGAACAGAGTGAAATAGGAACTAGTTTCTATAGAACAGAGTGAAATAGGAATTAGTTTCTATAGAACAGAGTGAAATAGGAACTAGTTTCTATAGAACAGAGTGAAATAGGAACTAGTTTCTATAGAACAGAGTAAATTAGGAACTAGTTTCTATAGAACAGAGTGAAATAGGAACTAGTTTCTATAGAACAGAGTGAAATAGGAATTAGTTCCTATAGAACAGAGTGAAATAGGAATAAGTTCCTATAGAACAGAGTGAAATAGGAATTAGTTCCTATAGAACAGAGTGAAATAGGAATAAGTTCCTATAAAACAGAGTGAAATAGGAATTAGTTCCTATAGAACAGAGTGAAATAGGAATTAGTTCCTATAGAACAGAGTGAAATAGGAATTAGTTTCTATAGAACAGAGTGAAAGAGGAACTAGTTTCTATAGAACAGAGTGAAATAGGAACAAGTTCCTATAGAACGGAGTGAAATAGGAACTAGTTCATTTAGAATAGAGTGAAATAGGAACTATTTCCTATTGAACAGAGTGAAATAGGAACTAGTTCCTATAGAACAGATTGAAATAGGAATTAGTTCCTATAGAACAGAGTGAAATAGGAATTAGTTCCTATAGAACAGAGTGAAATAGGAATTAGTTCCTATAGAACAGAGTGAAATAGGAATAAGTTCCTATAGAACAGAGTGAAATAGGAATTAGTTCCTATAGAACAGAGTGAAATAGGAATTAGTTTCTGTAGAACAGAGTGAAATAGGAACTAGTTTCTATAGAACAGAGTGAAATAGGAACTAGTTTCTATAGAACAGAGTGAAATAGGAACTAGTTTCTATAGAACAGAGTGAAATAGGACCTAGTTTCTATAGAACAGAGTGAAATAGGAACTAGTTTCTATAGAACAGAGTGAAATAGGAACTAGTTTCTATAGAACAGAGTGAAATAGGAACTAGTTTCTATAGAACAGAGTGAAATAGGAATTAGTTCCTATAGAACAGAGTGAAATAGGAATTAGTTCCTATAGAACAGAGTGAAATAGGAATAAGTTCCTATAAAACAGAGTGAAATAGGAATTAGTTCCTATAGAACAGAGTGAAATAGGAATTAGTTCCTATAGAACAGAGTGAAATAGGAATTAGTTTCTATAGAACAGAGTGAAAGAGGAACTAGTTTCAATAGAACAGAGTGAAATAGGAACAAGTTCCTATAGAACGGAGTGAAATAGGAACTAGTTCATTTAGAACAGAGTGAAATAGGAACTATTTCCTATTGAACAGAGTGAAATAGGAACTAGTTCCTATAGAACAGAGTGAAATAGGAATTAGTTCCTATAGAACAGAGTGAAATAGGAATTAGTTCCTATAGAACAGAGTGAAATAGGAATAAGTTCCTATAGAACAGAGTGAAATAGGAATTAGTTCCTATAGAACAGAGTGAAATAGGAACTAGTTTCATAGAACAGAGTGAAATAGGAACTAGTTTCTATAGAACAGAGTGAAATAGGAACTAGTTTCTATAGAACAGAGTGAAATAGAAACTAGTTTCTATAGAACAGAGTGAAATAGAAACTAGTTTCTATAGAACAGAGTGAAATAGGAACTAGTTTCTATAGAACAGAGTGAAATAGGAACTAGTTCCTATAGAACAGAGTGAAGTAGAAACTAGTTCCCATAGAACAGAGTGCAATAGGAAATATTTTTTAAAGGGAACAGAGTAAAATAGGAACTATTTCCTATGGAACAGAGTGAAATAAGAACTAGTTCCTATAGAACAAAGTAAAACATTAAACAGTTTTTACAGAACAGAGTGAAATAGGAACTAGTTCCTATAAAACAGAGTGAAAAGGAACTAGTTTCTATAGAACATGCGGTCGAAAGGCTTTAAACTAGTCTATAATGCCCCAGCCCAATCAGGTGAATTGCACAGTAAAAAAACTCTCGACACTAATGCTTCTTTATGTACCAGAAATATATGTTTAGTCCAACTGACATCGGGAGCACCTGTCTTCTCACTATCTATACAATCCAAAAAGGAACACGTTTCGTCGGGCATTTGTGTGTTAACTCACAGCGTTAAATATCAGATCTGTTTGCCGGATCTTACACTAAATTCGTGTTAAGGTCAACTCAACCTCTAAAAGACTCAACGGAAAAACTCATATAATGGTATTTCTAAAGAAACTCAACACAAATCGATAGAAGATATTTTCGCCCTAATAAGCACTTTGGAGAATATCCAATTCAAAAAGTTTTTTTGTAGACTTTTGTGTAACTTGAGTCCAAAACTTAGACGTGTAAGTGGACTTTACTCAAAAATTATTCGGAATCCAATCATCTAGTCTATTAGACAATAATATTTACATTAAATCGTGAATATTTTTTTATTGGCTGTAAAAAGATCATTAATATAGTCTCTTATATGTAAGTGCTTAAATAAATATCTTATCAAATTTTATTAGACTTGAATAAAAACAATTACCCACTTAAATATAAGTAGCTATAAAATTATGACTAACAGATTTTTCGAGATTTTTAATTCAAAATCAGAGATAATTATGTTATAGACATGCAGATTTTAATCTACATAACAACATTAAATATGCTTCTAAAAATCAAGAATAATTTACACATCCGAGTTCTTCTGGTTAAAGAAAATTAGGCTCATTATATTAAATTACTTCAATAATCCAAATCACTCACTTTTAATTGTGATATCAAAGTTCAGTCTGATACTTTCCAATTCATTCAGAAATCATTCTTATCATTAAATTAACTCAACAACTGAACACTCAACAAATTACGCCAGTTATAAGTTACATTTGTATATTACAAAACTTTCCAAACTTATTACATATGCGCACATTTTGCAAAGAAGGAAATTAATTCCTATTCTTAAGATAAAAATTTGTTCAGCTAAACATTTACAACTTTCCACGAATAATGCAAGAGATTCGACAGAAAAATTGAAGTGGTTCTTGAAAATATTTAACAATTAAAAAAATATAAAACGCGATATATTTTATGGTAAATTGATAGTTCTTACGACAACTTTGATCGAATATGAAGCTCGCGGGTTTGGCTCCACTATTTGCCATAGTGTTGGTGGTATTCGCTGTAAGTTGACTGAAAGTTAAAAAAAAAATCATCTGACTTTTTCTAATTAACGTTAATTTCTAGGTCAACGCTAATGCAAAAGCAATTAGTTTAGATTATCCAGATGGATCACTGATATCAAGTTCTGTAACTCCAAAACCATCATCTGAAACACAGGCTCTTGAAACATCTTCTGAAGCACCTGACATATCTGCAGCACCCGAATCACCTTCTAAAGGTTCTGAATCTTCTGTAGCACCTGAATCGTCATCTGAAGCAACTGAATCTTCTGTAGCTCCTGAATCTTCCACTCTTCCTGAATCATTTTCTGGAGCCCCAGAATCTTCTGTAGGTCCTGAATCTTCTGCTACTCCTGAATCGTCTTCTGATGCACATAAAACATCCACAGCACCCGAATCATCTTCTGAATCTTCCGCCGCTCCTGAATCGTCTTCTAAAGCACCTGCAACATCTTCAGCACTCGAATCACCTTCAGCTGCAACGGAATCTTCTGCTGTTCCTGAATCATCTCCGGAA
Source organism: Stomorhina lunata (assembly GCA_933228675.1). Taxonomy (NCBI): domain Eukaryota; kingdom Metazoa; phylum Arthropoda; class Insecta; order Diptera; family Rhiniidae; genus Stomorhina; species Stomorhina lunata. The sequence continues at coordinate 55,882,428 of OW121743.1, read as the reverse complement.
GCAAATGAAACATCTGCAGCACCCAAATTATCTTCTAAAGCTCCTGAATCTTCTGTAGCTCGTGAATCTTCCGCCGCTCCTGAATCGCCTTCTAAAGCTCCTGAATCTTCTATAGCTCCCGAAACTTCCGCCGCTGCTGAATCATCTTCTGAAGCTTCTGAAACATCCGCACCACCCAAATCATCTTCTGCAGCCCCTAAATCTGGTGTAGCTCCTGAATTTTCAGCCGTTCCTGAATCATCTTCCGAAGCCCCTAAATCTTCTGTAGCTCCTGAATCTTCCACCGCTTCTGAATCATCTTCTGATGCAAAAAAAACATCCGCAGCACCCGAATCATCTTCTAAAGGTCCTGAATCTTCCGCCACTCCTAAATCGTCTTCTGAAGGAACTGAAACATCTTCAGCAACTCCGGAATCTTCTGAAGCTCCTGAAACATCCGTAGCACTCGAAACATCTTCTGCATCCCCTGAATCTTCTGTAACTCCTGAATATTCCGCCGCTCCTGAATCGTCTTCTGAAGCCCCTAAAGCACCCGAGTCATCTTCTGCAGCCCCTAAATCTGATGTAGGTCCTGGATCTTCAGCCGCTCCTGAATCATCTTCTGAAGCCCCTGAATCTTCTGTAGCTCCTGAATCTTCCGCGGCTCCTGAATCGTCGCCCGAAGCGCCTAAAACATCATCAGCTCCCGAATCATCTTCAGAAGCTCTGGCATCTTCTGCTGTTACTGAATCATCTTCAGAAGCACCTCAAACATCTGCGGCACCAAAATCATCTTCTGAAGCTGCTGAATCTTCCGCCGCTTCTAAGTCATCTTCTGAACCCAAATCATTTTCTGCAACTCCGGAATCTTCTGCTGTTCCTGAATCATCTTCTAAAGCACCTGAATCATCTACTGCTGCCCCTGAATCTGATGTAGCTCCTAAATCCTCCGGCGCTCCCGAATCATCTTCTGAAGCCCCTGAATCTTCTGTAGCTCCTGAATCTTCAGCTACTCCTGAATCGTCGTCTGAAGAACCTAAAACATCTTCAGCACCCGAATCATCTTCAGAAGCTCTGGAATCTTCTGCTGTTACTGAATCATCTTCAGAAGCACCTCAAACATCTGCAGCACCAGAATTATCTTCTGAAACCTCTGAATCTTCTGCCGCTTCTGAGTCACCTTCTGAAGCACCTGAAACATCTTCAGCACCCAAGTCATTTTCTGCAGCTACGGAATCTTCTGCTATTTCTGAATCATCTTCAGAAGCACCTGAAACATCTTCAGCACCTAAACTATCTTCTGAAGCCCCTGAATCTTCTGTAGCTCGTGAATCTTCCGCCGCTCCTGAATCGCCTTCTAAAGCTCCTGAAACATCTGCAGCACCCGAATTACCTTCTGAAGGTCCTAAATCTTCCGCCGCTCCTAATTCGTCTTCTGAAGCCCCTAAAACATCTTCAGCACCCAAATTATTTTCTGCAGCTTCGGAATCTTCTGCTGTTCCTAAATCATCTTCAGAAGCACCTCAAACATCTGCAGCACCAGAACCATCTTCTGAAGCTCCTGAATCTTCTGACGCTTCTAAGTCATCTTCCCAAGCACCTGAAACATCTTCAGCACCCAAATCATCTTCTGAAGCTCCTGAAACTTCGGCCGCTCCTGAATCGTCTTCTGAAGCACCTGAATCTTCTGTAGCTCCTGAATCGTCGTCTGAAGCACCTAAAACATCTTCAGCACCCAAATCGTTTTCTGCATCTCCTGTATCTTCTGCTGTTCCTGAATTATCTTCAGAAGCACCTCAAACATCTGCAGCACCAGAATCATCTTCTGAAGCTCCTGAATCTTCTGACGCTTCTAAGTCATCTTCCCAAGCACCTGAAACATCTTCAGCACCCAAATCATTTTCTGCAGCTCCGGAAACATCTGCAGTAACTAAACTGTCTTCTGAATCTTCTGTAGCTCCTGAATCTTCCGCCGCTCCTGAATCATCTTCTGAAGCACCAGAAACATCTGCAGCACCCGAATCATCTCCTAAAGCTCCTGAATCTTCCGCGGCTACTGAATCGTCTTCTGAAGCCTCTGAATCTTCAGTAGCTTCTGAATCTTCCGCCGCTCCAGAAATATCTGCAACACCCAAATCATCTTCTGATGCTCCTGTGTCTTCTGCAGCCTCTGAAACATCTACACCACCCAAATCATCTTCTGAAGCACCCGAAACATCTTCTGACTCAACCAAGTCGTCTTCCGAACCTCCACTTATTTTAAATTCCGTTCACAATAGACCACATCCCCCCGTTTCTAAACGAAAATCACATCAACCGCCAACAGAACCTCAGGAAAAAAATCCTAAAATGAACTTTCAAAAATTTTTCAAATCTCCAAGAAAATATCCTCCTTCTGTCGTAAGTTACATTAAAATAAAATCATAGCGTCAATTTTAAAACAAATTTGAAATATTTACAGATCGATGCAATGAGTGGAGATGAAGTTCCAAATGAAAAAGTCTCTACTAAACCACATCCAATAAACAAAAACTTCCCAAACTCTGGCGAAGAGTCTAAGGAAACATTTATTAATAATTTTGAACCTATTGTCATCATAAGACCTGACTCTAATGAAAGCAGCACAATCCAAAGTCAAACGAAATAATCAATGAACTTTTAGACTCCAGAAAAATTCTTGATGAAAATAGACCAGATTTTAATGAAGATCGGGATATGTTTCCAAATGTAGGTAATCGAATTTTGATGAGTTATGAAAATAGGCACTTTTGAATCAAACAACCGAAATTGGACTTAAGAAATATACATAATTTTGATTTATAACTTATATAAATGTGATAACCTAAAATATACGCTTTTAGTCTAAAATGGGTTTAAAATTTAAACCTCTTTCGTACATTGGACTTAAACTTTATTTCCAATGTACTAAAGACAACTTATTTAGCTAAGTCAAAAGTATGCAACATAATTTATAACAACTGTAAAAATATAATTTTGTTGCTCCGTTTGTTTTCGATTTTTGTGTAGTATACCTTTAGGATGAAAATAAATTGTTGAAAATAAAAATGTTCATGATACTTTAAAGAATAAACTCATTTCACATTTTTTTTGGGGATTTTGCTAAATTAATCAACTAAGAACGAAAATTTTTCAAAAATTTCTTATTTTTATATGAAATTTTTTAAAAATATCTTCTTTTGTTAGGAAATTTTTCAAAAATTTCTTATTTTTATAGGAAATTTTTCAAAAATTTTTTATTTTAACAGAAAATTTTTCAAAAATTTCTTATTTTTATAGGAAATTTTTCAAAAATTTCTTATTTTTATAGGAAATTTTTCAAAAATTTCTTATTTTTTTAAGAAGTTTTTCCAAATTTCTCATTTTCATAAGATATTATTTAAAATTTCTTATTTTTATAGGAAATTTTTCAAAATTATCTTAGTTTTATAGGAAATTTTTAAACGAATTTTTTCAAAAAATTCTTAGTTTTATAGAACATTTTTCAAAAATTTCTTATTCCTGTTTAAAATATTTAATTACATTAAATTTTGTCATTATACTGTATATCTTTCTTTCAATCGCTAGGCCTTTTTGGCTTCTGTAGGAAACAATAAAATAAATAATGAAATTTCTTATTTTTATAGGAAATTTTTCAAAAATTTCTTATTTTTATAAGAATTTTTTCAAAAATTTCTTATTTTTTTAAGAAATTTTTCCAAATTTCTTATTTTTTTAAGAAATTTTTCCAAATTTCTTATTTTCATAAAATTTCTTATTTTTATAGGAAATTTTTCAAAATTTGTCAAAAATTTCTTATTTTTATTGGAAATTTTTCAAATGATAATGAAATTTCTTATTTTTATAGGAAATTTTTCAAAAATTTCTTATTTTTATAAGAATTTTTTCAAAAATTTCTTATTTTTTTAAGAAATTTTTCCAAATTTCTTATTTTTTTAAGAAATTTTTCCAAATTTCTTATTTTCATAAAATTTCTTATTTTATTGGGAAATTTTTCAAAAATTTGATATTTTTATAAGAATTTTTTTCAAACATTTCTTATTTTGGTAGGAAATTAAAAAAAAAATTTATTTTTAAAATAATTTTTTAAAAAAATTCTTAGTTTTACAGAAAATTTTTCAAAAATTTCTTATTTCCTGTTTAAAATATTTACTTACATTAAATTTTGCCATTATACTGTATATCTTTCTTTCAATCGCTAGGCGTTTTTCGCTTCTGATTGGAAACAATAAAATAAGTAAATAAATTTTTCAAAAATTTCTTATTTTTATAGGAAATTTTTCAAAATTTTCGTATTTTTATAGGAAATTTTTCAAAAATTTCTTATTTTTATAGGAAATTTCTTATTTTTATAGGAAATTTTTCAAAAATATTTTTTTTTTTTATTTTAAATTTTCAGAAATTTCTTATTTTTATGAATTTTTTTTAAATGTCTTGTTTTTGATAGAAAATGCTTTAAAAATTTCTTATTTTAACAAGAGATTTAAAAAAAAAAAAAACTTTTTATAAGAAATTTTTGGAAATTTTCTTATTTTCACAAGAATTTTTTCAAAAATTTCTTATTTTTTTTAATTTGTTTTTTTTTTTATAGGAAATTATTTAAAAAAAAATATTTTTATTTCAAAAATTTCTTATTTTTATAGGAACGTTTTCAAAATTTTTTCATTATTATGGGAAATTTTTTAAAAGCGCTTAAAGTCGGTTGATGATAGCAGAAGTCTCACAGACTATTAAGACAGGACCACATCAATTTGAAATAAATGCATCATCGAACAGATGCCCAATCAATTGTGAATCTATTTTTGCCCAAATATTTATCTATACTTTTCTGTGCTTTTCTGGGTATTTAATTTATTTTGATTGAGAATGTGTTTTGTATAGGAGGTATGCTCAAATATGGACCGATACCCGATATTGTTTAAAATTCAATTAAATTTGTGGCTGTAAAAAAGCAAACTTTATTCCGGGAAGACATCACAATGGGAGGGGACAAAAATAGTGATCCGATGTTGCCCAAAAAGTATAGAGATCATCCTTGGACCAAAATATGAGTCTGTGCCAAATTTCGTTAAATTATCTAAATTACCCTTTGATAACAAGCTTATATGGATATACGGCCATCCAAACGGACGGACATCGTGTAATCAACTCAGGAAGTGATGCAGTACCAAATTTTTACCATAATGCATTATCTACTAAAGGTACGGTCACACTGATTAAACATCTAATCGAATTTATCAAATATTTGATCTCCGTAGTCTGACCACGAAATATTTTTGAGGTTCAAACAAGAAACATGCTGATTTGAAGAAAACAAAATCATTTGCTAGCAAATAACAATTTTTTTAATGTGACAAGTTGAAATATTTTTTTAAATTTTGAGCAATTAATTATTTAATCTTACAAAATTTGTATAAGATCAAACAGGGGTAAATAATAGCATGTGTATTGTTTATTATTCAAAATCACTAAAAATTTTACTACGCGGCAAATATGAGAAACAACTACATCAAATATGAGAAACAACAACATCAAATTTGAGAAACAACAACATCAAATATGAAAAACAAATTGCTAGATGCCTAATTTTATTTTACCAAAGTTTGATCAAAATTTTTTTGGGAAAATATTTAATATTCAGTGTGACCATAAAGAAAACTTGTTTTTTGTTTGTACTTTGAACGTAGTTTTTCCGTATTTTATCAAACAAAAATCGTCAAATAAATTTTTGATTATATTGTTTTCACAATATTTTACTCAAAATATTTGATTTAAATGTTTGATGAGTCTGACCGTACCGTACCAGAATTCCTCAAAGTTTGAACATTTATTTTTTAGTTTTTAATAAAATTACATGTATTTTTTTAACGCATAAATAAAATTGGCTAATTTTGAAAAAACTGTAAAATTTGTACTTCTTGTCAAAAAATAGCAAAATTGTCGGGATGTAAATATTATTAAAAAAAGAAAGAATATTCGCATTTGATCCCAAATCTGTTACATTTATTTATTAATGTAACAGACAAATTTATTGATTAAAAGAAAAACAAATTGAAAAAACAAAATTAATCCAAAGTTTAGTAAACCGACAATTTTTTAAAGAGATTTTTAGAGATTAAAGTACAACACCGTCTTATAGCTGAATTATTCGTTAAGGAGATTTATGAATTTCACATCTCTTTGTATCCCATTTTAAGAACTACAACGTTTTTAGTGACACCCTTTTTTCAAAATTTTTAGCTATTTAACGCGAAAAATCACTACTTAAAGTGATATATAGGCGCGCTGTATATTTTTCGTCCATATAGAATAAATAGAATACATAGCATATATAGTTTAATAAATATACAAGTAGTGGTTACATAATTGTGGACGCAATCAAAATTGTTAAACCACAAATTTTTCATTATTCAAGAACTCGTAATCTTTTTTATAAAAATAGTTGATATTTCAAGTTTTTCTGTATATTTGTTACAAACATAAAAAATCTGTTTATAAACTTATATTATGAGCCTAATATATCTGAAAAGAAATGTCCGATTTTGAGAAGTCGTATATCGTAGGAAAATAAATAACTTTTATGAAAGCCAGCAACGATTTTTCGTCATGTTTATTAGTCAAGTTTTAAGTGTCCATAGTCTTTATATTTTCTTTTAATAATTTCAATTTAACCATAGGTACAATATTTTTCAACAAAGAACATTTCAAGAAAAAAGCCCAAGAAATTACCAAGTTATTGAGTTTTGGCCATATTTTTCCACTGTGCTATGGTGGTGAAAGGTATAAAAACTTATTGAGATTCGGTTCCCATACACAAGTATGGTCATTGACCATAGTAGTGAGGGATATCACCAAATCGAACATGATCAACTATAGCCATTTCTTAATTATCTGTGTTAAACGTTATTGAGCTTTAAAAGTTAAGTTGCGATATCGCTTTATTCGGAATATTTATAGATATAAATATCAAATAAATCCCAGCTATTATAAGATTTCTACAAAAATCACATGTCTGTCAAATACAACTCTGTATTGTACATTAACATACTAAAAAAATACAACACTGAAAAATGAACTTCTCGATGAACATCAATAGATAACCAAAATCATATAGTTATCCCTTTCTAGCAAGAGGCAAAATAGTGCTGCCCCACTATAACAACAAAAAATAATAAGTGGAAAAAACCCAATAATAATCAATATTTTAAGTGTAATTTTATATAACAAACTTATTTTTGATAAAATTTAATATTTTTATATAATTTTTTTGAAGAAAAAATAAAGCTTAAGCGTTATTTTCAGATTTTTTGTCATATTGTTTGTCACAACAATCTGGCAGCTTTTGGGAAAACAAAAGAAAAAGGGGGATAATTCATTGCGGTTTTCAATAAAAGCGTTCATTCTTTAATCAGAAGTTGATATAAACAGACGCAAAACAAAAGGCGCTATAAAAAACGCGAAAGATAATTTATAAATTTTAGTTGCAAAAAAAGAAAAAGTTTTTTAAAAGGTAAGTTTCAAGACAAAAAATAAAAACGTTTTAAAATTGTTGAAATATTTAAAAAATTAAGAACTTTTGGTGATGAAAAGTTTAAAATATAAAAGATTTTTAGTGATTCATTATAATTATGGAATTGAAGCCAACAACAAAAAGGGGTGCTCCGCTAAATGAGACTCCCGTGGACAGATTTTATTGTAATTAATATTGCTGGATACAGAAAAGCTACGACGACACAACTAAAGTCGGATGGTTGGTAGATTTGGTTAGCTGAAAGGCTGACTGTAGATATGAAAGACGTTAGCGGCGTGCACAATTGTGCACGAGAAGAAAAAAAAATGAAATTATTGTGATGTCTGACTATACTAGTGAACTGAATATTACAAAGTTTTTTTTTTACTTATTTGATAAAGTAAAGAAAAAATCAAAATGGCGGATTTTATTTTCGAGAAAAAGATGAAATCTGTTTTTTATAAAATAGTTTTTCCAGAATTTTCCTTAAAAAAAATTTTTTTTAACCAAAAAATTTTTTCTGCCTGAAAACCTTCTAAAATATTCCTAATTATTGAAAAACTTAACAAATTTGAAGAATTTTATAAACTTGTGAAATTTTTTGGTAATTGATTTATTTCTACAAAATAATATTTTTTATATTGGTTTCTTCTACAATATTTTATTGTTAGTCAATCTTATTGTTGTTTTCTGCAGTTCATTCGTTTTAATGTTTTCTTCTTTTTTTCCCTTTCATTCCGTTTGGTAGTAGCTTTTCTGTATGAGTGTGCATGAATTTGGCGGCTTAGCAATGTGTGTGTATACGTGTTTCTTTCATTTTTGTTTTGTATTTATTTTTCGTCATGTCTTCTGCTATTTTGCTGTGTATTTGATGAATACATACAAACATCAATTCGCGCGCGCAACAATTTTATTGGTTTTTAACACAAATTTGTCTCGTTTTGTTTTTATCTAGTATTTCTCTACAACAAATATTTTCACAGTTTTGGTGCTTTTTGTAAGTTGGAAAGGATATTTTTGATAAATATTAAGGGATAGTGCACCATCAAAATGATGTGACATTTTACCAGGCACCTACTAAAGAACTCTTGAGGCAGATAAGTTAGCAATTCTGACTATTTTACTAATTCTGGATAAGCTTGGATCTGATGGCGTGCTACTTAGAAATCCTAATCCATTTTTGCAAATGATGGGTGAGCGTCCGCTTTAGGATGTATACTTCTAGTTTAGGGTCTTGCTAGTATTTCATTGAAGACCTTGTCGGCCTGACTGATATAACACATGGGGTGTAAAGCTTAATAAAAAAAAAAACATTTGTTATACCCTTCACCACCATAGCTGGAAATGTTATATTAAGGTTGTGCTGATATTTGTAACGCATAGAAAAATTGGTCTCGTATACCATGATTAAACAATGTCCATCCGGCTTGTTACCAACCCTGCAAGCAAATCGAAAGTCAACTACGAAAATACTTCATATGTGGTTAAGTTTTTAGCAACTAACTACAATCTAACTACAAAGTCATGCAAAAATTTCCCAATTCATTGTGATCATGATCTGTACAGTGAAGTTATTCTATTTTTAGCATTCATGCTTGTCTACTATTTTACTTCTGTTTTTTTTTTTATAACTGACAATATGATATTTTCTTTTCCGTTACCGAAATTTGTTAACAAACGATTCTAGCTCCCATATCAGGCCCTTAGTCGGAAATGACATAAATCTACTTAAATCTTGAAATTTTGAAAAGAAAAAATAGCACGTTTGTAAGTCTTTAAGACATAAGGAAAACTTGGTAAATTATTGGTCCATATTTTACTTAGTAGTCGCTTGACCGACTGTAGCTTGTCTTACTTGTTCTTGTTCAAAATTAGCTTTATTCGTCAACCTAATTTCCATCAAGAGCAACGTTGGAATTATACGCTGGTTTAAAAGTTGTATGATAGGTTCTGGATTCTACTTTGAAGTAAAATTAATTTGAAATCACTTCAATTTGAATGCTTGATGTTCTACATATTGTCGTTGAAAATCCAAAACTGCGTAACAACACTTTTCAAATTTTACAGGAGAAGCAAAAATTCAAATATATAGGTATACTTTTTAAATTCAAATATTTTATTTTCATATCTTACCCCAAGTTTGATGATACGCATATTTGAATTTTGAAAATAGTGCACATGTTGATACCCAATTTTGAATTATTGATATAAAACCGTTATTTTTGGTCGTAAAAATCTAAAAATTGGTAGAGACATGTAAGACAACTTTACGAATCATAATCAAAAACTCGATTTTGATTTTTTTTGATGATACGCAGTTTTCAACGACGACGCAGATTTTCAACGACGATATAATGTTTGTTCCCGTACTTTAACGAAACAACCCAAACTTACCCGTACACGTTTTTCCATACAAATTGTTGTTTTTGAGTAATATCTGCAACTTCCGACTATTTTGGGCAGTTTTGCGGGTGTACGGGAATAAACATTATACTTTGTACATTTCATTTTCTCGAAAAAAAAAGAAGTATTTTGAAAGTACGTTTTTTTTTTTTTCAAAGTTCATTTCAAATGAAAAATAGAACAGCAAAGCACTACTTTGGTGGAACATCAAAAACAAAAAGCCAACTTTTTAAATTTTTTTTTACTTTTCTTGAACAAGCCTGAATGTTGAATAAAATGAAGTTGATTAGAAGTAGGACCGAAGTCTATTAACAATCTTTAACATCGATTTCTTGTTTTGGTTACCATCCACAATGTTGGACAATACTTTTTGGACAACATTCGCACATTTGGGCAATTAACAAAATCTCTGAAACTATCAATAATATAAATAAAAATTTTTATTAAAGAGGGAATAAAATGGCTAATTTTGTAAAAAGAGAACAAATTTTGCTTCAGAAATTATTCTCGAGTCCAAAATTTATTAAGAGTCGAAAATTTTAATGACAAAACATATTGGACTAAATAATATTATTAATATTATGTGAAAAATCTTTTGTTTTCAAGAACGATTTTGCATGTTTTTAGCATAGAAGAAATTGAAATATCGATGATTATTGTGTTCATCTTTTTTTAAGCATGATGTAGCCCCCCACACATCCTCGTGATTAATTTTCATTTCCCAAAGATTTTCTATAGGGTTAAAGCCTGGGAATGTGCCAGCCACTCCATGAGATTGACCCCTTGCGTTCGAAAGCAATATTTGATGCACCTCACTGTCATTATCTTGATGAAGTTGCCATAACAAGAGTATATTCTACTCAGCGTAGGACAACATGGTTTTTTTCAAAATATTTTTGTACACAAACGTGTCCATTATCCACCAGAAAAACATTCACAGTCCATAACGTTTCCACCTCGCGTGTTTTACAGTACTCTTGAAGTGAAATTGAACTTAAAAGTTTTCTTGCTGAAAAATCATTAATTTTAAAGAAAAATTGCATCGCTCGGATTAAATTTGCTTAAGAGCACATCAACAGGTCTGTAACCAAATGGGAAACAGTCTTGTTTTCGGACAAATCGATGTGAATATTCGAATACGAAGACGAAGAAGATTAGATCCTTGGTACTGTAAGGGTACTCTAAAACACGAAGGTGAAGACGTGATGGCTGTATTCACTTTGTCCAGTAGTCTTGTTTTCGGACAAATCGATGGGAATATTCGAATACGAAGACCAACTAATAGTAGATTAGATCCTTGGTACTGCAAGGGTACTCCAAAACACGAAGGTGAAAACGTGATGGCTGTATTCACTTTGTCCAGTTATTCACACTAAACATCTGAATTGATCGTTTGGTTCCAATCCCACTAAACTGACAGCAAAATCTTCTTTTAGTGAATATTAGCCTTTGAAGTGGTTTGTTGTGCTTCATCATACTTGGACCATGATCGTTTTCTATTGATGTTATTGTAAACAATCCATTTTTCATCTCTAGTTATGATTTGCTTTAAAAACGGATCATGTTCATTGAGTTGAAGATGCATATCACAAGCGTTGAAACGGTTTTTGAAATAAATTTCTTTTAATTTATGTGGTACCCAAATATCAAGTTTTTCAGTAGTCCAAGAAGTCGTATGTTGTTATGAACTGTTGATTTTGTGTGTTTATTTATCTTCTCTCCAATCTCACGCTCAGTTACATGATCCGATTTAATTAAAGTCTTGATATCTTGATAACCAACTTCACTTGACAGACTTAAACGTGGCTTATCTTTTAGTAAAAAATATCCCGAACGGAATTTGACAAACCAACACTGTTTTTTTTTAAGTCTTTATCACTATACAAATCACGCAACTTTAACACCTCCGCTGCGATTTTTTTTTTTTTTTTTTCTTTAAAGAAATAAAGTAAATTATGACGAAAATGTTCTTTTGTGGGCCCCATATTAAAACTGACGCCAAACAAATATTAGCAAAATTAAGTACACTTTTTCTAAAGCAAGCTAAAAGGGACAGCTTATAACTGACAAAAGAAAAATACAATTAAATAGTCACAAGCTGTTTAAAAAAATTGTCAACCCCGTCTGTATTAAAAATCGCTGTTTTCTTTTTGGGGCAATCCAATATCTCTTTATACTATTATTGTTTTAGTCTCGAAAGTATTATCGAGTTGTCCGGACTACAAAAGGTAGTGAATTAAATACTTACAGACATTAGATTATGTAAAAATTAAAAAGGTTTATCAAAGAAACCATGAATTAAAAATCAAAATCGAGCTTGAGCTTGGTGTCTTGCAGACACCAACAAAGTCTTAAGTTTTACACAGAAATTTAATGACATGTCGATAAAAAAATTCTAGCTAACCTATGAGGATGAAAACTGGCTACAAAAATATATATTAAAAAATCTCTGATGAGTCATAAGAGTTAAATTTTTTGCTAAAAAAAAGTACAGTTTAAAAATGATTTAATGACATCATATTTAATACCTATAAATGAACAAAACATTAATAGCTATTATTCAATTAAGTATTTTTAGCTAAAGAAGTAAAAAGGTACATATTAGCATTTCTTTTTGAATTCTGTCTAATACTTTATTAAAGTTATTTGAAGTAAACAAGAAACTTTGGAAAATGGTCACATTTTAATATTTTTGTTATATTACTTTCACTTATTTTATGTTAAACTTTTTAAGTACCATATATTTTGGCGGGAAATCAGCCTTAAACGAAATCCAGAAATACTTATTTGTATTATTCTTAAATTTTATGCGCCAAAATTAAGTTGACATGTGCCAATATCTCTGTTATTGTTTATATATTTCAACAGCTGAAAAACAAAATTAAGTACAATTCTAAACAATTACCCGCCTCAAAGATTAAGATTTAGGTAGAAAAAATTAAACAATAGATTAAATGAAGCAGATGTTTTTAAAAATTTGTTTTTTTTTTTTTTCTAAAATGTTGCTTTCTCTTTTCGTCTTTCAATTACTAACGATTATATATTATACCTGAAAATCCTTAGGATATTAAATGAAAATTGTAAAAATTAAAATGATCTTACAAGATTCGTAATATTACATCAGTTAGCTGCAAGCAGTTGAAGAGTGTAGTTGCACCAAAAAAAATTTTGTTGCTAAAGTTATTTTTTGTTAAAAAGTGTTAAAAGAAAATCTTAAAAATGTAAGAAAGAAATTTGTTAATATTGGAAAAGTGAAATAGATTAACAAAATTATTATGTTTTAAATTCGTTTAAAGCCTAGAAAGTCTTATCCAAAATATAAAATCAGCTTTCTTTAAAAAAAAAATGTATAAAAGAAAAAAAGGAAATTTTAAGTGAAATTTAATAAAAGTGGTAGAAAATATTACTTAAATGTCTATAGAATGACGAAGTGATCAAAAAAACCCATACCTATTAGAAAAATGTCTTAAATATTAAATTTTCTTAAAATTCGCTATTACCAAAAGAAATCTTAATCAAACTAAATCGCCGACCCTTTACTAAGTGTGTTAATTTATCATATATTTTTTTGAAATCTAGTTAAAAAATGGCCCGTACTAAGCAGACAGCTCGTAAATCCACTGGTGGTAAAGCCCCTCGTAAACAGTTGGCTACCAAGGCTGCCCGTAAATCAGCACCCTCTACCGGTGGTGTCAAGAAGCCCCATCGTTATCGTCCCGGTACCGTTGCTCTTCGTGAAATTCGTCGTTACCAGAAATCCACAGAATTGCTTATCCGCAAATTGCCCTTCCAACGTTTAGTGCGTGAAATTGCCCAGGATTTCAAGACCGATTTACGTTTCCAATCGGCTGCCATTGGTGCTTTGCAGGTATGTTATTTTTTTATAATATTTTTAATTTTATTGAGTTTTAGAATGTAAGATGGCGGAGAACAATGTTATTTAATTTTTATGTAATGTCTAAAAATTCCTTAAATTTTCAAAAGTGCATACATTTTTGAGTGCATGATAACTGCTTAAAAATTTATTTATATCTTATGCATTTAAACCAAGATTGAATAGATTCCAAAGTGTCAATAAAGACATCACGATTATTCATTTATTTTACTATCGAAACACTGTCAAATATGATATAAATGATGTTCCTACTCTTCATATCCTCATCTACTAAAAAATTCTTTGAAATCCTTTTGTTCTCAAATCGGCGCAGGGATATCGGTTCGATATCTAAAATTGGTGAAACGTTGCACCAAATATAATATAATAAAAACATATTGCACTCCATACATTATTTTATGTCAAATGTGAATTTAAAGTGAATAAAGAACAATAAAACACATACAAACGCACAAACAAACATACATTTCATGAGCACGTGTGTGTGCCTTAGATTTCTCTCATTGAATAATCGTCTCCATTAGTTGTTTCGAATTAGAGTAAAAGCGGTATACTTTCTTTTAATGGGTCTTTTGAAAACGACCATACGGCAAATAAGTGTTTTTGATTTAACATTAGTTAAAAGTGGCCCTCAACAGTTTATTTAAGTTAAGTTGAGACAAAATTAATATTTTTAAACACGAAATGGATAAACAATACTAGAAAAGATACAAACCATTAGAATATGAACAGTGTAAGGTAAAAGTAAATTGTAAAAGTGTGCTCACAATTTCTTTATTGATTGCTCTTTTGCTACATTACTTCTTTGATCTTTTACAAGGCAAGGTACTCTGGATTATGAACACTTTTTTTTTTAATTTTTGTCTCAGCCATAGGCAAATATTATTAGATCAGCTATAAGCAGCTTGGATCTTACACAAACAAACTTGTACATTATATTTTTGATAAAGGTTGAATTCAAGACATAATTGTCTTTTATACCCTAGCGTCCTAATTGTTTCCCGTAACAAACCTTGTCACTTATCTTTTTCTTCATTTTTTTTTTTGTGAAATTCGAATTTTAGAAATAAGTTGGAGCCCTACCATGTTCTTGTTGCCCATAATCTTCTTTTATAAAACTGTCTTTGACAAATTTGCTGTACCTATTACATGGATCATTATTTACAGACATTTTCTGAAAATTACTTTCAAGTGAAGTTGAGATAGCATAAATATATAAAAGGCTCTAATTTCTAAAATTATTAAAATTTCCAAAGCCTTTATTAATTAGTCGTTAGGTATTCTTTCTTCATAATATATCGGATCATAAAGCTAAAAAATTGGTTTGATCTTTAATTGGGCTTTGAAAATTTGTTCGATTTCAATTGCACATGAAATTGATTGATTGATGAAAACGGGCCAGATAAGCTTACCAGTCAAGCTTAGTAGCCTTTGGGTTAATGTAAACTCCATTGTCTTTTGTAACCGAATTTAGTTAGGGGACAATGGAAACAAAAGCTACTTTTTGGGAGAAAAAAAAAGTTCCATGTGAAATTTTCAGTCATAATTGGAGTTATGGGAAAAGAGAAATTATTATTCTTCATGATTGGGCGGACGCTAATGGAGTCGAGCTTAACTAACTTTAGTAATTTCTTATTTGTATTGTAATGTCTTGTATAAACAAATATTATTTGGTTCACTTAATTTTTTCTAGTTATCGAGATATCGCGCTTTAAATATTTCCACTTTGTATTAACTTTTTTTTTTTAATATTTTTTTAAGAATTTACAGTTCAATTTAAGACATTCAAATTGAGTTTAACTTCCCGTGAGCTCATTTTTCACATTTGTACTGCAACCGAATTTCAGTTGCTTCGTTTACTAGCAACACAACAAGTAAAAAAAGAAGTACATATTGTATATGGCAACAAATGTCAGTTGCTAAAAGTTATTGAAATTTATGACTGGCAACTATGCAGAAGAAGAAACATATAATAGCCATTTTAATGAAAAAAAGTAAAAATTTTTTCGGATCATTTTTTCCAGAAGTCCCATAGAAATGTTTTTAACCTTGATATACGTTGTCGATTATTCTAAATGAAGTTAAACAATTAATAGAGCTCGCCAGGTATTGTCAGATGTATAGATGTCATACATATGCTTATCATAGGACCAATATTAAAATAACCTATAACTAGCAACTAGAATTGACTCTTGTTGCCATCTACAACATGATTGATATTTAACAAGGAGGCAACTGATGTTTTGTTATCGGTTATCAGTTGCTATACGTAATGTCATTTTGGCAATTGGCAATACAATTGAAGTTGAATTGCAATACACAAACGAGCCATTAATTCCAATATAGTTTAATGTGAAAGGGAATTTTAATAAAAAAATGTATGTTCTCCCTATTTTTAAAACTGTTTATAACAAGAGGAACTAGCTGTACCCTGCTCCACTAACTAAAATAAATTTAAAGGAGAGACATTACACAAATATCCAATTAATTTTCAATCATTTTAATGATTTTGTTCGATCAACACATGATCAAACGCATAGTTTACGGTTTTATTTATTTTGATTTATTTACTTCGTCGGCCCATGCACAACAACTTTGCTTGATATCGTTACATAATCAAATGCATAGTTTACGACAAAACTCATTTTTAGTAATTTCGTGGCGCAACAACTTTGCTAAATATCATAGCATAATCAAACGCACAGTTTACGATTTAATTAACTTTAAGCAATTTTCAGTGGAGCCACCTGTTAGAACTTGGCCATACCAACTTTGTAAATCATACCAACTTCGTAATTTCTTAAGATCCTAACATGATCAAATGCATAGTTTACTATTCTATAAAGGACATACAGACAGACAAGCATTATTTCTTATATACATACATACTAACAATATACATAGATAGGGAACGGGGAAAAGTGATAAATACCAGCTTTTGTTAGACTATTTTGAGAAGCAGTGATTTCAATTTATACATTTTTGAATAAACTAATATTTGTCGGTGTATTAAAATCAAGAAAATGGCGTCTTTATTTTAAAAATTTGAATAACCCACTTTTTTACCTTTAACCAAAATTTGCTAAAGTTTAACTTAAGCTTAAAAATGTCTCATTCAATTTTATTAATTCGTTTCCGATTTTTTCTCCAATGCATTTATAGGAAGCCTCTGAAGCCTATTTGGTCGGTTTGTTTGAAGACACCAACTTGTGCGCTATCCACGCCAAGCGTGTCACTATTATGCCTAAAGATATTCAGTTGGCCCGTCGTATCCGTGGTGAACGTGCTTAAGCGCTTCAGATTGTTTTCTGGCATATTTTTAATATTAAAACAACAACATCATCAGAATTTTATAAAACAACAATCACAACCCGTAAAATTAAAATTACAAAAACAAAAAACAAGAACATCCAATTACAAATCTTACATTATTTTCGTTCTTTAATTATTTACTATATACATTTGAATTATAACTTCAAAAATTATATCAAATTTTTACCAAACTTAAAAACATTTAATTAATAATAAAAATGATATAAAAATATTTATAAATAATATAAATACAACAATACACAATTTGTAATCTTACAATAGTTATTAAAATGAAAAAACAAAAAAGAAACATAAACTTAAAAATACATTTAAATATAAGTCCAAGTAATTAAACAAACAAAATATAATATTAACAGCATTCAAAAATATCCACTTGAAAACTTTTTCAAAAAAAGCTGCTAACACATTTTTTTCAAGCAATTTCTGTAAATTCTTTTTTAGATTATTAAGAAATTTATATAAAAAAACAAATTATTAAAATAAAAAAAATTAGCAAAAGCTCTATAATTTAAATTAAATTAAACAGAGTTTATAATTAATAAAACAAAACAAAAAATATGAAAATAAAAGACATTTTCGTTTAAAAACCAACATATTAACAACAAACTGTTTTATTTTTTTATTGTGTTAGATTTCAACATTTTCTTTTTATTATTTAAATTTTCTTTAAAGAATTTATAGAAAAACGAAAATGTTTGGTTAGCAGTTTTGTTGTTTTTAGTTGAAAACTATACAAAATGCTTTAAATTTTAACATCTTTTTTTCTTAAGAGTTTAGTTATTCTAAAGGTTTAGCATAAACTTTTTTGATTTAAATCTTAAAGTTGTAAAATTGTATAAAGGATTTATTTTAAAACTTAATACTTTTCGAAAAAGTCAACTTTAGGAAAAGTTTTACTCAAAACTTTTTTTAAACCAGACTTTTTTGAAACATGTAATAATGAAAATAACATCATAAATATTCAAAGTAAATACATATATTTCTTTTGAAGCTGGAAGATTTAAAAAAAAAATATCTTAAGAATTTTACAAATTTTTTGTTTTGAATTTTAAAAGTTTTTGTACAAAAATCTTGAAATTTTGTTTAAAACTAACTCTTAAATCAAAAGCATTTTGTTTCTAGTTTTCAAACAGTTTTTTTTACTAGATTTATTAACATTTTTTTATATTCTTTAATTATAATAACAAATTTTATAAAATTTACTTTATATTTAAATAACATTTAACTCATTTAAACTTTTATTTATGGGATTTATGGTTTATTAACTTTTTAATTTAAGCATTTTTTTTTTCTTTATATTTAATAATTTGTTTAGAAAAACTCTTATATGAAGAAAAGTTTTAAGACTTTTTATTATAATAACTTTTGGTATTCTTTTAACTCAAACAAAATTTTACTAACAAATTATTTTTATTTAATGTAAAAACTTGAATATTTAATCAGTATACTCTAGACTTTAATACCTTAACTTTATCTTGTTTAAATCATGTATAATTGCGTATGTGTGTTTTAGCTAGAGATAATTTTTAAATATTGAATTTTATTAAGAAATTATTTAAGATTTTTTAAAAATGTTTTAAAGTTTAATGTCAAATGCATGATTTTTCAGTTAAATCTAAAAGAAAAAGTTATACCCTTTACCAATAGGTAGAATAGGGTATTTTAAGTTTGTCAAACAGTTTGTAATTTTTATCTAATTCGTCACAAAGCCCTTAAAATGTATACCCATCGACTCAGAATCACGAGAAGAGTTGATTTAGTCTGTCTAACTGTCCGTCTGTTAACATCAAGTTTGTAAAGCTCCTGAAATTTGTACTGATATGAATTATATATTAAATTAGAATATCCTATGTCGTTCCTATAAACACCAAAAAATCGACTCAGAATCACGAGAAGAGTTGATTTAGTATATCTTCTATCTATCCATCCGTCTTTTAAAATCAAGTTTGTAAAGCTCCTGGAAGATGTGCCGATATGAGTTATATATCAAATTGGGAAATCCTATGCCGGATGCTATTAAATTTCATCAAAATCGTTCCGTTTATCAGTCCGCCTGTTAAAATCAAGTTTGTTAAGCTCCTAGAGGATGTACCGACATGAATTATATATCAAATTAGGAAATCCTATGCAGGACGCTATTAAATTTATCAAAATCGTTCCTATAAACACCAAAAAATCCACTCAGAAACACGAAAAGAGTTGATTTAGTATATCTATCCGTCTGTTAAAATCAAGTTTGTAAAGCTTCTGGAAGATATACCGCTATTAAATTTCATTCAAAATCGTTCCATAAACACAAAAATTGAACATTGAAATGAATATTTCTTATAGAAAATTTAAAATTGATTTATGTTTTTAGGTAAAATCCTATATTTAATTTTTTCCAATTTTATTCGCTTTAAAGCAATTTCTATTTCTATCTTAGAAATTCCTATTTGTGATAATAACATTTCTTAATTCTAAAATTTACTTCTCGAATTTGAAAGATTTCAAAGGGCTTGAATTAATAAAAGTCAATTTAACCCTAGAAAGAAAAGCTAAGCCTAAAAGACGTATGGCTTTTTGAATTTCTTCTCCGTCTCTGTTGGTTTGTTATAAAAGAAATTTGTTTTGCTCTGCTCAATAAGAAAAAATATCAATTTTTATTTCTATCCTTAAAAGGATGTAAAAAACCAGACGTATCGTTACGTTCTAAAAAGTAAGGTTATCTCTGTAGGGTTAATAGAATGTTATTTTACGAAATTGAACATTCTTGTTTGTCCGTGGCACAAATCTTAATGAAAATTAAGTTATAAATATAGGAAACTGAAATACTTCTATTTAAAATGAATCCTATATTTAATGTTAAGCTTACAAATTTATATTTTTTCAGTGTAATCTAAATATTTAATCAGTATACTCTAGACCTAAATAACTTAACTTTATACAACCAAGTTTGTATAATTGCGTATGCGTGTTTTTGCTAGAGATAATTTTTAAATATTAAAATTACACTTCAGATCTCGACTTACTTAAATTTTAATATCAAGTAAATAGGTGAAGTCCGTGTCACTTTTGGGTCCTGGGAAATGATCCCTTTATGTTAAAGTGAAAGCTTAAAAAAGTATTCAAGAGAAGTTATTTCGAAACAGAAAATTAAGAAATTGAACTTTATTTCTGTTCAAAATGTATCTTTCCTGTGTCCGTATTATATTTTTCAATTTAAAGTTTTGAATTCCTGTGTCCGTATCACATTTTTCTATTCGAAATTAAGAATTCCTGTGTCCGTATCATATTTTTCTTTTCGAAGTTAAGAAAATTCAAACATTACCGATTAAATTCGTAGTTAAGCAGTTTATATTTCAAATTGAGGATAAGCATAGCGAAATTGTTCTTTTTTTGTTTCGTATTTGAAACTGAAAAGATTGTCCGCCTTTAAAAGTTTTTTCCAAGTGTGACTGACGTAATCAAAATTAAATTGTGAAACTTATTGAGATTTCATTCAATATTTTATAACAAAATAAGTTTCTTAGTGTAAAAAACTTTTAATATTTAATCAGTATACTCTAGTCTTTAATACCTTAACTTTATACAAGAATTTATGTATAATTGCGTATGCGTGTTTTTGCCAGAGATAATTTTTAAATATTAAATTTACACTTAGAATTTTCAGTCATAACTCGATATAATTATTATATTGTTATTAAGATGGCTTTATTACAAAGACCATCTAGTGAGCGTTTAATTGCTCTAATTGGTTTCATTGTTTATGGATCTGCGCCATGAGGCTTAAGGCCTCCCATTTCTTCTCACACCTTGTGTGTTTCATAGGAGCGCAATCAAAATAACATCGCCAGGGGGATTAATATCTCGATTCGAAAAATAAAACTGTTCGAGTTTTTATGCTTAACGCATTGTGTTTTGAAAATAATTTCTTTCGAATCGAGTTTCGCGGTTAACCCCCCAGTTTTCATCCGCAGAGTTTTTCCTTTTGCTTTTTCCATCTAGCAACCAAAGTATTCCAAATCGTTCACATTTGATTGCTAGTATTACCATATAATCGATAATGTCATCGGTATCAGAGAGCTTAACTAACTTTCAATTTAGTTGCCGGTTTATCCCTATTAAAGATAAGTTTTTGCTTTTACATCTGCACCTGTTTCCAGGACAATCTGGATTTCTCGTTTACACAATAAGTCCCCGAGTATATAACAAGTTTACCATTTCGCTGAATTCCACTAAATCCAGCTTCAAAAAAACGCATTCGGCAACAAGTTTAAGTAAAAAGTTCGTATGTTTCACGGTCCAAAACAAGTCCATTTTCATTTGTTTGTCTTCGTCATCTTTTTTTTTTTCCTTCCGAGTCTGTTATAAATTTCAAGAGAACATTAGAACATTAGCCATTGCCTGCCTTCCGAACTAGCCTTTGGCTTCTAATGCCGAGCTTCTACTTAAAAAGAAATCCGATTAAGTCCTTATTATACTTGAAAAAATGCCGAGATTATCACTTATTCCGAACTAATTAGGGATATGGAAGCCAAGTTTTCATCTTCCTTGTTCGAAAATTTAACTATTCCGTTCTAAATTTGTAATTTATGGTTCGGAAATTTGACTTTTCCGTTCGAATTTAACTTTTCTGTTCGGAAATTTGACTTTTTCGTTCGAAAATTTGACTTTTTCGTTCGGAAATTTAACTTTTCCGTTTGGAAATTTTACTTTTTCCTTCGGAAATTTATTTTTTCGTTCGAAATTTAACTTTTTCGTTCGGAAATTT
Organism: Stomorhina lunata; assembly: GCA_933228675.1. Classification (NCBI taxonomy): domain Eukaryota; kingdom Metazoa; phylum Arthropoda; class Insecta; order Diptera; family Rhiniidae; genus Stomorhina; species Stomorhina lunata. The sequence continues at coordinate 55,860,537 of OW121743.1, read as the reverse complement.
GACTTCCGTCCGAAATTTACCTTTTTCGTTCGAAATTTGACTTTCCTTCTAAAATTTTACTTTCCGTTCGAAATTAAGCTTTTTGTTCGGAAATTTAAATTTTTCGTTCGGAAATTTAATTTTTCTGTTCGTAATTTAACTTTTCCGTTCGTAACATACAAATTTTCCGGTTTGAACAAATTTACGACTCTGCTTGGAAATTTTTTCCGTTCGGAAATTTAACTTTTTTGTTCGAAATTTAACTTTTCCATTTAGAAATTTAACTTTTTTGTTCGGAAATTTTACTTTTCCGTTCGGAAATTTAACTTTTTCGTTCATAATTTAACTTTTTCGTACGGAAATATTACTATTTCGTTCGAAAATTTAACTTTTTCGTTCGGAAATTTAATTTTTCCGTTCGGAAATTTAATTTTTCCGTTCGAAATTTAACTTTTTGTTCGGAAATTTTACTTTCCGTTTGGAAATTTTACTTGTTCATTCGCAAATTTAACTTTTCCGTACGAAATTTTACTTTTCCGTTCGGAAAATTAACTTTCCCGTTCAGAAATTTAACTTTTTCGTTCGAAAATTTAACTTTTCCGTTCAGAAATTTTACTTTTCCTTTCGGAAATTTTACTTTTGTGTTCAGAAATTTTACTTTTCTGTGCGGAATTTTTACTTTCCCGTTCGAAATTTAATTTTTCTGTTCGGAAATTTAACTTTTCCGTTCGCAAATTTACTTTTCCGTACATTTTTTGATTTTGATAAAATTTTGTAATTTCTATTTAAATTCTAATTTAGGAAAATTCGATTTTTTTTAAATAACAATAGAAAATTATGGGCTAAAGACAGACGGGTTTAAAATTACAGCTGTTTATTCAATAGGAACTAAAATGATTTCTTATTTCAAAACCTTCAACCGAGGACATTTGGCAGACCTTAAGAAATTTAATAATTTCAGGGTAAATAAATGTTTTCAAAAAAAAAAACGAAAAAAAAACTTTGCAAAAAACCTATTAAAATTAATTTGTAACAACAAATCTTGAAAAAATTTCAAGAAATTTTTCTCAATAATTAAAGGAATACCATTTTTTTAAATAATTTAAATCGAAAATTTTACAAATTTAATATTTTTTCATTTAACAAAAATATTTGAAAATTTTATTGAATTTGTTTAAACATCTCTTTCATATAAGAATATTGAAAAAATATTTTCAAAACTATTTATTTTTTCTTTTGCTTTTTTTTATAACAAAATAATTCTTATAATAATTAATGGCTTATGGTATTTAGTTTATTTAATTAGTTTACTACCATCAATTATTCTTAATTAATTAATTCTTAATGTAGCTCAATATATACGTATATAAAAAATTATGCAAAATTATTATTTATAAACACAACTTATTTCCCTAATAAAGGAATTATAAAAAAAATATTTACACATTTTAATTATTATAGATTTTCTTCTTATATTATTTTTAATTAAATTTTTTTTCTTAATACAATCTCTTATTATGCAAAATAATAATAATATGCAAAACTATATACATATAAACCATATTAAAGAATATATATATTTAAATGTAAGGCAAAAAATTTAACAGATTATTATTGATATCTAAAAAATATAACAAAAAAATAAAAATACTTTGAAAAACTTCCTGGCCTAAATGATGGTTTTTGAACTGCAGTCTTTTTACCTAAAGGTCTTATTAAAAGCCTTTAAATAAATTAAGACCAAAAACCATCCCGTCCGGGTTGATTTTTTCTTTGAAATTATTAAAAAAAACTTTAAATGTTTATCTCTTAATATAAATAAATATAAAAATATATAAATATATAATTGTAAGCTGTAGTTTGTAAAGTTATACATTGATTTAATTACTGATTCCCAAAAAAAGCCCAAGTTTTATACGATTTATTTAAAAACATCTGGGGCTAAATGAAAACATTTACCAACTGGTTTTCGCCGCCTAAAAAACCCACATAAATTTAGTGTTGTTTAGCCGTTTAACATCTAGAAGGATGTTTTTATTTAATCGTTAAAACTTTTAGTATTTAAGTATAAAAATATATATCTATATAAATGTCTCTTACTTGAAAGAAATAATTGAGCCCGCTGGCTTTAAATAAGAAATAAAAAATTTAAATGAAAGAACAATTTTACATTATTTTTTAAACAATTTATTATTATTATTATTACTTACTTTATCTTATATAATTTTTTAAATACTTACACTCTTTTTTTTATTAATTATTACATTAAAACAAAAATCATTCTAATTTTTTTATGAATTTAATTATCACTTATATCTTATAATTATTATTTTATAAACTTTGGAGTTTATAAATTAAACATTTTTATTTTCTTTTAATAATCAATTAAATATTATTATTATAAATTTACTTTTTGCATTATTTTATTTCAATAATATGAAATACAATTTATATACCAATAGTTTTAAATACAAAACTCAAATCTATAAAAATATAAAAATGAATTAAGAATTAGAGTTTTTAACACCCACTGTCACTTATATTCAAAATAAAGAAAATGATAAATAAACATTAAAGCCAAGGCTTCCCAGTGAAGCCAAAAAAAAATTGAATGTGTTTTATTTATATAATACCATTCCCCTGGCAGAGTACGAAATCGTGAACTAGAACAAAACCTGAACAGATGCTTGAGATTCACATTTTTTTTCAAATGAGGGTTCAATTGAGAATAAACGTTTAAAAAATTATTGTTTCTCAAATTGAGAATAAAGGTTATTCTCAAATCATTATCAAACCCAAAGATGATTTGAGAATAATTTGAAAAATGGTTTTATATTAATTTGATATTAAACCTTATTTTAAAGTTTTTTCAAACTTAACAAAATTTTATTTATTTAAAAAGATTAATGTTTTTAATGGAATGGTATTGCATTTTAAAGAAATTCGTTATTTCTTTCGAATTCTTTAAAATTTATCAATATTTGACCATTGAACCTAACTTTAAAAAGTCACCCGAAATAATGGAGCAATCGACAATTTTAATTGTGATAGTCCCTCTAGAGAAGCAAATGTCTGTACTAAATTTCATCAAATTATTTTGATTTAAAATTCAATATTATTCATATGCATAAGTAGGTTAGGTTATTCAGGCAGCCGATGTAGGTCAGCGCCACTTGGGTCCTAAAAAGCGGTCCCTTTGTGTTACCTGCAAGGGATAGACTGGAAGAAAACAGGGACCGAAAATAATAATTATTCTTGAATTTTCAAAGAAAAAAAGCAATCATATGGAAATATCGCAGAACTAATTTGAAAACATAATTTTGCTTGTTTTTCACTATATTTTCAGAAAATGACATGCTTTTTAAATTCTTGATTTTTATTATTTTTTTCAAAAATAATTTTTATTTTACGATTTTTATTTTTTTTGTCAAATATATTTGTCAAATTCTGACAAATATTTTTTTTTGGCAAAAATATTTGTCAAGAGCTGACAAATATTTTTTTTGGCAAAAATATTTGTCAAAAATTGATTTTTATTTTATTTGTCAAAAATATTTGTCAAGGTCTGACAAATATTTTTTTTGGCAAAAATATTTGTCAAGATCTGATTTTTATTTATTTTTAACAGAAATAATTGTTATTCTGATTTAAATTTTTTTTTTTGTCAAAAATATTTGTCAAATAAAAAACGCAAAAATAAAAAAATCAATATATAATTTTAAAAAAAATTAAAAAATTTCCCATAATAACGGTAAATTTTAAAAATTTTCAATAAAAATTAAAATTTTGAAAATTTCCCATAAAAACGTAGTATTTGAAATTTTCCCATAAAAACGGGAAATTTTAAAAATTTCTTGTAAAAAGGGGAAATTTTGAATATTCTTTTTTAAATAGTGAAATTTTGAAAATTTCCTATATAAATGGGAAGTTATACAAATTTTCTGTAAAAATGGGAAATTTTCAAAATTTCCCTTTTTATGGGAAATTTTCAAAATTTCCCTTTTTTATGGGAAATTTTCAAAATTTCCCTTTTTTATGGGAAATTTTCAAAATTTCCCTTTTTTAGGTGAAATTTTCAAAATTTCCCATTTTTACAAAAAATTTTTATAATTTCCCATTTATATATAAAATTTTCAAAATTTCACATTTAAAAAAAGAATATTCAAAATTTCTCTTTTTTACAAGAAATTTTTAAAATTTTCCATTATTATGGAAAAATTTCAAATACTACGTTTTTATGGGAAATTTTTAAAATTTTAATTTTTATTGAAAATTTTTAAAATTTACCGTTATTATGGGAAATTTTTAATTTTTTTTAAATCGATTTTGACAAATAAAATAAAAATCAATTTTTGACAAATATTTTTGCCAAAAAAAATATTTGTCAGAATTTGACAAATATATTTGACAAAAAAAATAAAAATCATAAATTAAAAATTATTTCTGCCAAAAAAAATAAAAATCGTAAAATAACAATTATATTTTGATTTTTATTATAAATGTCATAATTGTAACGGTCCCTGGAAGAAAAGAACAAAAATATTTACTTCAGGCTATCAATGAGAGGCGTAAAGTTACCAAGATATTTGAACGTTTAGTGTTGCAGGTGGGCCATGTTTGCCTAGATATGGAGCAAGTGGTTTCCGAAGATCACTCGCTCTGCGCTGACGCGTTAAGAGATGCCCGGCATTCGCGGGTAAGAACAGATGTCGTATGGACATTAGGGATTTTATTGCAGCCTGACTGTCGATACAGAAACGAATATCCCTGTCGTATACTCTGTGATATCTCAACCATTTGACTGTTTTGTGAATAGCCGATATCTCGGATTGTAGGACACTACATTGATCATTGATCCCTAGAAGTGGGATGAAGAAGCCCCCCCCTACGCCTATCTTTGACTTCGATCCATCAGTGTAAACCTGCAGACAGTCGTCATCTGAAGATGGGGGTTCTCCAGAGATAGTAACAGTGAAAGATTTGTCGAAGATAGGAGTGGATATGCAGTAATCTATATGGTCAGGGATATTTGTGATTTTGTCCAGGATAGTGGAATGTCCGGTTTGTGAGTGTGACCAGGTTTCAATTGTGCTCAGACGGACAGCCGAGTTAAGAGCAATTTGCATTGCCATTAGTTCGGCTGGGAGCCAGTTGAGCATGAAGAAGAGCGTTTTAGATGTAGTAGGAGCCTGTTTGGAAATACATCACTGCGCTGCATCACGACTTTTAGCGCTTGATAATAAGCTAACTATATTATTTTACTCCATTCTTTTTACGCAAGTAGAAAGCAGTGTTGCCCAAAAATATTAACGCCAAAACAGCGCATCATAGTATTTCATGCTGCAAAGTTTGCAATCGTGATGCAGTGCAGTGATGCATTTCCGAACAGTCCCTAGTTCTTAAGGCACCAGTAATCAAATATGCATAAGTAAATTTTCTTTATTTCTGAAAATATTTTTTTACCTAACATTTAAAAATTATATTTTAAGCAAAAGGATTTAAATATAATGCATCGTTTTCAAAAACAAAATAAACAAACTCAAAAATACAACGACATTTTATTTATGTTCCACATGCAGATGATATCCACATTTGAAAAACCTTTGAGAATGAGGTTTGATAATGATTTGAGAATAAAGGCATTTCTCAATTTGAGAATTAAGTCCCCTTTTTGTTGAGAACGCTATTATTCTCAAATCAGTATCAAACGTTTGACCTTTGAAAAAAGATTTATTTTCAAATCATCCTCAATTTGAGAATAAACCTTATTTCTTACTGGGATATAGCGTATTAAAAAAAGGAGGAGCTTGCTCAATAAATATTCGCGTAACTAGAAAACTGTTTATTTTCTTGAACTAAGTAAAAAATCGAAATTCGGCAACAAAATTATATTTCAGGAATACTAATATTTTTTCAATCCGAGCAGTCGTTTTGGAAATATATATATTTTTTTCAATTAAAAAATAACAGTTTTCGAGTTACGCAAATATTTGTTGTGCAACCTTCTCCTTTTTCTATAACGCTATATCTCGAAAACTAGAGCTAACCTTAAAACGGCTCTTCTTCTGTTATCCTTGACTCCCAGTGGAGCATAGGGCCTCAACCATCCTTTTATATCGAACTATATTGCGAGATGTTAGGCATACATCATTCCATGAATAGTTTACTGCTTGTAACTCCGCATCAATTGACCTTCTCCACGTTCTAGCAGGTGCACCAACACGACGGCCGCTTCCTTGTGGATTCCAACGGAGCGCTTGTCGAGCAATGTTGGTATTTGGCCTTCGAAGTGTGTGGCCTATCCACCGCTATTTCCGTTGACATACCTCTATAGAAGGGATTTGGTTTGTAGCGTTTAGTAGATCCTCATTTTATGCGATTTGGCCAAAATATATTAAGGATTTGCCGCAAGCATTTGTTTACAAAGGTTTGTAGGCGCTTATCGATGGCATTTGTGCGTTTCCAAGTTTCGCAGCCGTAATACAGATTCGCAGATATACTGGAATAATACCATCAGGACCCGCCTGTTTAGATACATCGTAGTGGACTCTAAGACGGTGTGATTATTGGCTGTAAAAGGACCTCAAGAGTTTCAGATCCGCTTGTCGTCCAGTGGCCGCTATTCTTTTGAATGTAGGGAGCTACCTAGGGTGACTGTCAGAATTTTGGGAAGTCTACCAGTATCGGATAAACCTTCGACGCCGCTGCAAAAGTTCCTCTAAGACTGTCTCTTCGCATTTCCGACTATGTTTTAAAATCTTTTAACAAAGGCTTTGTAGGGGGTCCAGTTAGCGCTCTTTTTGGCCTCGTTGACCTGAGTATCGCACTGTCTACTTTTACATTAGTCAGGTTTGGCTTGTCAAGTCTTGAATTTGTATGAGAAAAAAATGACAGAATTAAAATTGACCAAACCTGACCGTACTATCAAGTTTACGAAAATTTTTAAAATTTGTATGAAATTTAAGAAAAATAAAATGAAAACTGATGAAGAAAAAGTTCGTGTGTGAACGTGAATACAGGTTCAAAAGAAATTTAATTAAAAAATTATTCTGTATTTATGTATGATTGTAAAAAAAGTCTCAAATAAACTACAATTACAATTGAAGAAAAACTGATCAAGTAAACCTGATTCGTGTGAAACGGGACAATGTTTCTTTTAACCTTTCCTGATGGAGAGGTAAAAAGTCATACTAGTGGCGTCACTTAGTACGTGGAGTGATTCTTGACCTGAAATAGTTTAGCAGCATTCAGGGCATCAGAATTCTTGTCGTCGAGCAACTGAAGGAAGGCCCTTCTGGACGAAGTGGTGTGCTTTCTAGCGGGTCATGCCACCTGTTTAGATACATCGTAGTGGACTCGAAGACGGTGTGATTATTGGCTGTAAAAGGACCTCAAGAGTTTCAGATCCGCTTGTCGTTTAGTGGCCGCTATTCTTTTCAATGTAGGTAGCTACCGAGGGTGACTTTGTCAGAATTTTGGGAAGTCTACTAGTATCTGATAAACCTTCAACGCCGCTGCAAAAGTTCCTCTAAGACTGTCTCTTCGCATTTCTGACTAGGTTTTAAAATCTGTTAACAAAGGCTTTTTAGGGGGTCCAGTTAGCGGTCCTTTTGGCCTCGTTGACCTGAGTATCGCAATGTCTACTTTTACATCAGATTTGGCTTGTCAAGTCTTGAATTTGTATGAGAAAAAAATGACAGATTTAAAATTGACCAAACCTGACCGTACTATCAAGTTTACGAAAATTTTGTGAAACGGGACAAAATCAGACGACCACCAGGGGGGTTTCTTTTTACCTTTCCTGATGGAGAGGTACGTACTTGACCTGAAATAGTTTAGCAGCATTCAGGGCATCAGAATTCTTGTCGTCGAGCAACTGAAGCTTCCTTGCAGCAGCACGCCGCTGAAGGAAGGCCCTTCTGGACGAAGTGGTGTACTTTCTAACGGGTCATGCAACAGTAGGTGGATCCGAATCCAGTTTCGCAGTCTCCTTGCTGTGCTGAGGAGAGTTTTACATCCTTTGGGGATGTGCAGGGAGGATACCTGAACCAGAACTCGCAGTACTCTTGTTTCCCTTATGCACAGAAAGCACTGGATTAGTATTAAAGTAATTTCCGCTACGGGGTTATATAGGGGCTATAATCAAACGTGAACCGGTACTTCTCAAATTTTATTTCTAAACATTTTGAAGAAATCAGAAATACTTACTTACTTAAATGGCCTATTGTAACAACCTGTTTAGGTCAAAGGCCGAGCATATTTTAGAATTCCATGCGCTTCTATCTTGTGCGCATATTCTCCAATTTCTTATGCCAAGTTTTGAAAGATTTTCTTCTACTTGGTCTTTCCATCGAAGTTTTGGGCTCCCTCTTCTACGAGTTCCCTCAGGATCATTATCAAACACTTTTCTTGCCGGAGTATTTACATCCATTCGCACAACATGTCCTAGCCAGCGCAGCCGCTGTTGCTTAATGCGTCTTACTATGTCTATGTCAGCGTATAACTCATACAGCTCATGATTCATTCGATGTCGATACTCATTGTTGACGCAGACTGGCCCAAATATTTTTCGTAGGATTTTCCTCTCAAACACTCCAAAGATAGCTTCATCTACCTGTGCAAGTACCCATGATTCTGCACCATACAGTAACACGGGTAGTATAAGCGTTTTATAGAGCGTAATTTTAGTTCTAACGGAGAGGACTTTATTTCTTAGCTGTTTGCTTAGCCAAAGTAGCATCTATTGGCAAGTATTATTCTACGTTTAATTTCAAAGCTTATATCGTTGTTGATGTTCACAGCGGTACCAAGGTATACAAATTCTTTTACAACTTCGAAGCTATAGTTTTCTACGGGCACATGTGATCCAATTCTAGTGGTCTGTCTGCCTGAAGAAACCATCAGTTTTGTTTTTGATTCATTTACAGCTAGACCCATTTTGTTTGATTCCTTTTCGATATTGGAAAAGGCGGCAGTTACCTCGCGTAAAGTGCGCCCCATAATATCAATGTCATCGGCATACGCGAGTAGCATATGTTTTCTATTGAAGATTGTTTCACTTGTAGCACAATATTGAAGAGATCACATGATAGACTATCACCTTGTCTGAAACCCCGGTTAGTTATGAAAGACTCTGATAGGTTCTTACCTATCTTAACAGATGATATTGTATTAGTTAGTGTCATCCTGCATAACTTTATTAGCTTCTTGGGGATGCCGAACTCAGGCATTGCTTCAAAGACCTTCTTCCGTATCGGGCTGTCAAAAGCTGCTTTGTAGTCAACAAAGAGATGATACGTGTCAATTTGTTTCTCTTGGGTCTTCTCCAGGATCTGACGTAGAGTAAAAATCTGGTCAATGGTTGATTTACCTGGTGTAAAGCCACATTGGTACGTCCCACAGTACACAGTATGGTCGATAGAATCTTATATGCAATTGAGAGGAGGCTTATCCCTCTATAATTTGCACACACAGTTTTATCTCCTTTTTTGTGCACAGGACAAAGGACACTAAGATTCCAATCGTCTGGCATGTATTCTTCTATAAATCAGAAATACTGTTGTCAAATTTTGTTGCTCTTTTCGTTAAGGCGCTATCGTGATTTGAACTAACGGACAGACAGAAACCCCTATTCTTTTTGGTAGTTTTGCTGTTTTCGTAAATTGTTTATATAGAATATTACTATATGTATATACTAATATGGTCAATTGTGAACTGATTGCTTCCAAATTCAATAAAAAATAGGTATTAAAATATAGTGTTCACTAAATGCAACGCAAAAAAGTTATATTTTGTGAACTAGTGCAACTGACCATAAACTCTTTCAACTCTGTATTTTACTTTTGGAACTCCATTGGTGATGGGTATTTAAGATTCGGCTTAGCCAATTCTAGCACTCGTACTCGTACTAAACTTAAAAAGCTTTTATTATTTATGTAAACAAATAATTTAATAAAAAACTTTGATAAACAACTCTATAAAAATTTAGAAATGTGAGAAATATAATTAGTAGAACTAGAAATTTGGAAACAAGCAGCTGCATTCTAAGGTCCCAGGTTCAGGTTTATTAAAAACTAAAAATGTACGGAGATATGAAAAATAAAACTATTTTAGTAACGGGCGCCGGAGCCGGTAAGTAAACAAAACTGCATTTAATCTTAACATTTCCTAACTTATCTCTTAAATAAAAAATCATAAACATTATCTCATTACCGAAAAGGCATTGGAAATGCTTTGTGTAAACAACTGGCCGAATCAGGGGCAAATGTTATCGCCGTAGCACGATCAGATGAACAATTGAAAGAGTTAAAATCCCAACAACCAACAATACAAACACTAAAAATTGAACTTAGAGACTGGCAACAGGTGCGTCAACAATTACAAAACGTTCCACCATTAGATGGTTTGGTCAATAATGCGGCTATTGCGATTATAAAACCTTTCGGGGAGTTGACTGAGCAAGATTATGATGAGTAAGTAACATAACTTCTGGAATCTTAAGTTTTACATTTTAGTTCAAATTCTTAATTCCAGTACTTTCGATGTTAATGTTAAAGCCCTTTTCAATGTCACCCAAGCTTTGCTGCCTAAACTTAAAAACAATTCTAGTGTTGTTATGGTTTCATCGTTGGCAGCCTCTCGCTCTTTTGAGGGTCATGCAGTTTATAGTGCCACAAAAGCAGCTGTGGATTCGCTAACGCGTTCCTTAGCTTTGGAATTGGGGCCACGTAAAATACGTGTTAATTCAGTAAATCCCACAGTGGTATTGACTAAAATGGGCCGTGACAACTGGAGTGATCCGGCCAAATCTGGTCCTCTATTAAATCATATACCTCAGCATAGATTCTGTGAAGTTCAAGAGGTCGTTGATGGCATGGTTTATCTTTTAAGTGATAAGTCTAGCTTTGTTAATGGTCATCATTTGAATTTGGAAGGAGGTTATTCGGTGTCATAGGTTGAGAAGTTTGGATTTTTATTATTTGAAATATATGTATTCCTTCTCTTATGTTTAATAAAAAAAATTCTGTTTTATTAACAAATCAACGTTGATTTCGAAATCAAGATTAATTTTTCCATCTAAAAAACTGTTGATATAAAAATTGTCGGCACAATTTTCTATATAAAATTTTTTAAAGAAAGATTTAAATAAATATAAAGAAAATTTTCTATATAAATTTTTTTAAAGAAAGATTTAAAGAAATATAAAGAAAATTTTCAACATAAAAATTTTCGATATAAACTTTTTTATAGAAAATTTTCGATATAAAATTTTTATATAGAAAAATTTCGGCAAAAAAAATTTTTTATCGAAAATTTTCGATATAAAATATTTTTTATAGAAAATTTTCGATATAAATTTTTTTTATAGAAAATTTTCGATATAAATTTTTTTATAGAAAATTTTCGATATAAAATTTTTTTTATAGAAAATTTTCGATATAAAATTTTTTTATAGAAAATTTTCGATATAAAATATTTTTTATAGAAAATTTTCGATAGAAAGTTTTTTTTATAGAAAATTCTCGATAGAAAATATTTTTATAGAAAATTTTTGATATAAAAATGTTTGATGTCCCAAATTTTGATAAACTATTTTAAAAAATTTTTATCGAAAATTTTCTATAAAAAATTTGATATCGAAAATTTTCTATAAAAAATTTTCTATAAAAAAATTTTGTTTCGAAAATTTTCTAAAAAAAATTTCTATACAAAATTTTATATCGAAAATTTTCTATAAAAAAATTTATATTGAAAATTTTGTGTAAAAAATTATTTATCAAAAATTTTACATCGAAAATTTTTGATAAAAAATTTTGTATCGCAAATTTTCTATAAAAAATTTTATATCGAAAATTTTGTGTAAAAAATTGTTTATCAAAAATTTTCTATAAAAAAAAATTTGTATCAAAAATTTTATGTAAAAAATTGCTTATCAAAAATTTCCTATAAAAATATTTTGTATCAAAAATTTTACATCGAAAATTTTTGATAAAAATTTTGTATCGCAAATTTTCTATAAAAAATTTTATATCGAAAATTTTATATCAAAAATTTTTTATAAAAAATTTGATAACGAAAATTTTCTAAAAAAAAAAAATAAATTGTTTACAAAAAAAATTTTATACCGGAAATTTTCTATAAAAAAATTTTTATACAGAAAATTTTCTATAAAAAGAATTTTATATCAACAATTTTTTGTCGAAAATTTTCTATAAAAAATGTTTATATCGAAAATTTTCTATATAAAAATTTTATATCGAAAATTTTCTAAAAAAAATTTTATATCGAAAATTTCCATAAAAAATTTTATCGAAAATTTTCCATAAAAAAAATTATATCAAAAATTTTCTATAAAACTTATATCGAAAATTTTCTTAAAAAAAAATTGTATCGAAAATTTTCTATAAAAAATTTTATAACGAAAATTTTCTATAAAAAAAAATTTGTAACAAAAATTTTCTATAAAAAAAATTTTCTATAATAAAATTTTTTTCTATAAAAAATTTTATACCAAAAATTTTCTAGAAAAAAATTTATACCGAAGATTTTCTATAAAAAAAATTCGAATCGAAAATTTTCTATAACAATATTTTATATCAAAAATTTCATATCGAAAATTGTCTATAAAAAATTTTATATCGAAAATTTTCGATATAATATTTTTTTATACAAAATTTTAGGTGTAAATTATATTTTATTGAAAATTTTCGGTATAAAAATTTTTATAGAAAATTTTTGATATAAAATTCTTTTTATAGAAAATTTTTGATATAAAATTCTTTTTATAGAAAATTTTCGATATAAAATTCTTTTTATAGAAAATTTTCGATATAAAATTTGTATAGAAAATTTTCGGTATAAAATTTTTTGTAGAAAATTTCGATAAAAAATTTTATTGTAGAAAATTTTTGTTACAAAATTTTCTTTATAGATAATTTTCGTTATAAAATTTTTTATAGAAAATTTTCAATATAAAATATTTTAATATAAAATTCTTTAAAAAAATGTTGGAAATAAATTTTTTTAGAAAAAAATTTTCTTTATAAAAATTTTGTATACAAAGGTTTCTATAATTTTTTTAAGACTCATCGTTGGGTATCCCGGTCGATTTAGAATCACTTCCTAAGTTGATTAAATTATATCGTCCATGTATTCAGAATTAAAATATGTATTTTTATAAGAGATTAAACATTTTTCATTGAAAATTAAAATATTTAGTCAAAATTGTCTTTTCCAACTTTATTTTCCGCTTTGAAGAAAAACCACTGAATTTTTTTTATTAAATGTTTATAAGTATCATTTTATTTTAAATATTAATATTGATATATTCACAAATAGAATTTAAAATCTGATTTTTTATTTATACATATTACAATGTAATTTCTACAGATATTAAATTTAATATTAAAATATTTTTGCTTTAATGCATATTGACATTAACTGATTATCTTAAAATAGTAAAATTTAAAAGGAAAATCTTATGCGTTTTCAAGGCATTGAAAAAAAAATCCTAAATGTTTTGTTTCTCTAGAGAAAATTTAAAAATATTTTTGTTTTCAAAATCTACAGATTAAAACTAAAATCGAATATTAGATAAATTTTCAAAACTACAATTATGAACAAAATAATTTTTACATAAATTCTGTTTGCAGAAAATTGTTTTGCAATAATAAAGAAGTACTTATGAATGTAATTTTCCAATGAAATGCTGCAAGTGCATACAAAAAAATGATTGTACAAATTTTATGAACCAACTTTCATTTGTTGCTGATTTTGCAATTGTTGTTTCTTTTCACGTTCCCGCCTTCGTAGCTTTTTGCGACGCCTATCAATGCTGGCCAAATCGCTTTTAATTATGTTGTAAGTTTTGCGTAAATCTTGTATTTGTTTCAGTAAAATTCCTATACATTGATCGGGAGTAAGTGAAGGATCTGGAAAGAAATTAGAAATGTTAAAACAGCATCTAATGATTTGTAACGATAATTTGGCCACTTACCCAATTGCACCAGGAAGTTATAGGGACATGGTTTAGAACCAGGGGTAGTTGATTGTTGCGTTTGTTGTGACAAATTATGTTGTTGATGCCTGGATGCGTGATGACTGCTACGTTGAGAAATATTATCGGAATTATCATCGCTATCAGAACCAGCTGAAATGATAACAAAATAACAAGATATAATGAAATATAATACAATAAAGCCTCACTAGCTAATTTTAACATCAAGTGTATATTAGATTGAATTTTCAATGTTTCCCTTTGATAACTCTATTTGTTTTTGTCAAATTGTAACTGAGCTCTACACAATTTTTAATTGTAATTGATACATTTTCAAATTAAATTGAGAAATTTTTATTGAAATTTAGAAATATTCAATTGAATTTGAGAATTTTCAATTGAAATTGATAAATTTTTAATTGAAATTGAGAATTTTCAATTGGAATTTAGAAATATTCAATTGAAATTGAGAATTTTCAGTTAAAAATGAAAAATTTTCTTGAAAATGAGAAATTTTCAATAGAAATTGAGAAAAGTCTGATTAAAAATGAGAATTTTTCAATTAAAATTGAGAATTTTTGAATTGAAATTGGGAAAAGCAGAATTGTGTATCAATTCGAAAATTCTCAATTTCAATTGAAAATTTCTCATTTTCAATTGGGCCTTTCTCAATATCAATTAAAAATGTCAATCTCATTTTCAATTGGGCTTTTCTCAATTTTAATTTAAATATTTCAATTTAAAAATTCACAATTTCAACTGAAAATTCCTCATTTTCAATTAAAGAAACTTATTTATAATTAACATTTTTTCATTTTCAATTCCTTTTTTGAAAATTTCTCATTTTCAATTAAAAATTTCTCATTTTCAATTGAAAATTTCTCATTTTCTATTGAAAATTTCTCATTTTCAATTGAAAATTTCTCATTTTCAATTGAAAATTTCTCAATTTTAATTTAAAAATTCAACCTCATTTTCAATTGGGCTTTTCTCAATTTCAATTGAAAAATTCTCAATTTAAATTTAAAAATTCTCAATTTTAATTGAAAACTTCTCATTTTGAATTGGGATTTTCTCAATTTTAATTAACAAATTCTCATTTTCAAATGAAAAATTCTCAATTTCAATTGAAAATTTCTTAATTTCAATTGCAAATTTCTCATTTTCAACTGAAAATTCTCAATTTCAATTGAATATTTCTCAATTTCAATTGAAAATTCTCAATTTCAATTGAAAATTTCTCAATTTCAATTAAAAATTCTCAATTCCAATTGAATATTTCTCAATTTCAATTAAAATTTCTCAATTGTAATTGACAATTTCTCAATTAAATTTGAAAATTTCTCAATTACAATTGAAAATGGTGTAAACTTCAATTGAACATTTCTCAATTTCAATTGGAAATTCTCAATTTCAATTGAAAATTCTCAATTTTAATTGAAAATTTCTCAATTTCAATTAAAAATTACAATTTTAATTGAAAATTTCTTAATTTATTCTCAATTTCAATTGGAAATATCTCAATTTCTATTGAAAATTTCCCAATTTCGATTGAAAATGGTGTTGTAAGGATATAAAAAAAATATTCGATTAGAAAAATTCCACTTACCTGTATTCTTTTTATTGCAAGGCAACTGTCTCCGTCTTTTCGAATGCTGATGGTGTTGTGTAGGTTGCTGCTGTTGATCTGTGGCTGAAGCACTGTTTTCGGTTTGTTTGCGTGGTCGTCGACGTTTACGTGGTGAAACCTCATTTTCGACATCTACCGATTTTTTCAAATCTTCACTAGACTCATCCTCTTGGCTGCCCGAATCGTTAGGAGAACTACTGGTTGTCGTGGTCGCTGTTGTAGTGCCAGTTGTTGTGGCTGTAGGAGCAGCCGATGGCGTAGAACCACTAGGCACTGATTTGTTGCTAGAATGTAGGGTCGAAAAGTCTTTATCAACCGCTGTATTAGAGTCTGGCATCAATAAAGTCGCTGTCCTCTCTTGAGAATCTTCGCGACCTGTTATAACCGAAGCTGGACTACCCGGTATAGTTTCTTCACATCTCAGCTGTATGATGGAATCATTGTGGGTATCTGGGGGAGCGGTGATTGTCGTTTCAGCTGCTGCCAAAGTCGTTACTGCAGCAGTCACAGCTGAGGAAGTAGGTGGAGGTGCTATTTCTTTAGCAGAAATATTCGTGTGACATGTAGGATTTGAGAGTGGTAAGTTTGAAGGTTTTGGAATATCACCCAATGGTTTTAAGCCATCATCAGGCCTTAATTCTGTTCGTGGATCTAGATAAAAACCGGATGTAGATGTAGGAGCTGGTGTGGGGTTGATGGGAGCTGCGAGTGGTTGAAAACCGCCTTTTGAGGGAGTTTGTATGAGTCCTGATGTTGTAATGGGCTTAAGACTTTGCTGTATTGGACGTAGGGTAGTGGAGTTGTCAAACGCTTTTGATGTCGTAACAAAGGCTGTTGGATTGGAGACCTGAACGGTTGCTGGTGTAATGAGTGTCTGTGTGGGTATTAAGGTTGATGTAGTTGTAACTACATTGGTTTTTGTAATTGTAGGAGCCAGGGACTGTTGAGCTTGTGATACAACAATTTGCTGTTGCAGTTGTTTTTGTGGCGTTTGCTTGGGTGTTTGCAAGGCAGCCGCAGCTGCCTGAGCTGCCGCCATTACAGATGGTACCGCAGTAGAGGCAACAACTACCGAAGCTGGTATATCGGGTAAAACAATAGGCACTCCTAACGAAGCCGTTACCACCGGATTTAAAGGACGCGCACTGCTTGTAGTTTGCTTGTGGGGTGTTAAAACATTTAAACCAGTATTGCCAGACGATGGTACTAAATGTGTTACTGGTTCTTGTTTTTTATCTACACAAATTGGATTTGAATTTTGTGCTCCAGCTGTGGGCATGATTAACACAGATTTTTGTATAGTTTGTGGCATACTACTTGAAGGCGATGTCTGTTGAGGATTGACTTGTATAACAGGCTTGGGTGTATTTTGATAGACTACAGATGTGGTGGTGTTTTGCGTTGATACCTTAGTAATCAGCGATGTTGTAGGCGTTATACTTATCAAACTCGAGACTGTAGTAATGGCTACTGATGAGGGAGTAACTGTATTCCTTGGAGGTAAAGTGGTGGATAAAACAGCTTTTATGGGTATGGGAGCAGGAATGTCATGATGTGTGGCATATGCAATTTTAGAACCGCCCATCGTTGTTTCAAGTTTTACAGCAGTAGAAGATGGTTTACAAGACTCAGGGCCCAGTAACACTGGGCTAGGCTTTTGTTCCACAGGCGTGGTAGTAGCTCCTGAATCATCAGCAAGATCTTCTATAACCAATCTACGTTCAGAATCAGTACTATCATTGCTGTCATCAGAGAATGTTTCGGGATTAGTGGAAGAGAGTGGAGTGGTGGGAGTCACTGGGTGGCTTGTGACTGGTGTACGTCTTTGAATTGCACATTCCAATTTTTGTATAGTCTCTGTTAGTTGATTCTTAGTACCTCCCATGGATTCTAAAATGCCCATTTTAGGTTCGGGTGAAGTCAATGGTGTGCGCTTGTTGGCCAAGAATGTGTTCAAAGGGCCACTTAACAAACCGGTTGAAGAAGAGGATGATGTAGTAATATCGGTATTTATTTTTAATGGTTCACTTAATAGGGACGTGGAAGACGTGCTAACTGCAAATGGATTTGTTTGATTTAAATTTTCTAAAGAACCTTTTAAAGAAGTTGTGCCAAGACTGGTTGTTAACAGTGATGGTAGAGCGGAAATTGTTATATTCGAGGATGTTGTGGATTTGTCCTCTTTCGTGTCTGTTGCTTCTTTATCTTTTGTTTGGCCAGCGGCCGCTTCTTGTTTCTTATTCTCTTCTTCCTCTTTCTTCTGGGAGATGGCCTTCAATACTTTATCAGCTATAGATGAAGTTGTTGGTTTCGTTTCCAATTTTGAGGGATCAAAATCAAAGGCTCCACCGGTAGCTGACAATAAGACTTTAGCATTTTCTAATTCAAATTTATTTTCCTTGCTACTGGAGCCAGAGCCAAATGATAACTCAAATACACTGCGTGTTTCTATGAAAGGGCTACCGACCTGTGGCTTTATAGTATTTGCCGCGGTACTTGGAGGCGTGGACAATTTGGGTGAGGCCACTACTGAAGGAGCAGTTGTAGTAGCCGGTGTAACAACAGATGAAGGTACCGTTACGGCACTAGTGACCGGCAAGACAGGCATTTTTTCCACTATAGTTTTAGTGGGAGTGATTTCAGATGGATTTGTTAAGATCACTGGATTTTGTGGTGACTGTAAAGCATCAGTTAGGGCTCTTGTAGTTTCTTGTACTGTTTGTGCTAATTCTTCATTAAGAGCATTTATATTCAAATTGAAACTGGGAGATTTTCGTAGAGTATCGAAAGCTGAGTTGTCAGGTTGTGACTTGTGTGGTGTTATAACAGGTGCCAACAAAGAGGAAGCTGAAGAAGCTGGAGTATTTGTGGGTGGATTATTTTTTGGTAATGCTGGTGCATGCATGACACTAGTATTTGTGATTTTAGATTGTGCAGCCATTTGGCTCTTAATTGGAGTAGATGTTGCTGCAGTGGTTGCAGTTGAAGTTAAGGGCGTTGAATGATGCAATAATTTAGCATCAGCTACTAGAGGGCTGGGAGTTGTACTCTTTTCCTCCATTTTCAAAAGCTTGGCCTTTTCTAAAACGGATTCTTTCATGGGAGAACCACGTTTTTTACGATTAACTAAAGCTGACATTGGATTTGGTCCCAAGGATGAGTGATGATCTGTCTTTACTGTTAATTTGCTACGTTGGGTTGTGTTATTACTGGAGGTGGAAGCAGCTCCTAAATTTGCGGTTATAACCGAAGTATTGGATTGCACCATAGGTGATTTGCGTATTTCAAATTCAAACGGTTCATTATCTTTAAATTCGTAAATATCTGGTGAATTGGGTTTATTGATAGACGTTGAAACTTTAGATTCCTTAGCACAAGCACTGGCATATGATGTAGAGGAGGTTGAAGTGGTTGAGGGTGATGACAGCGAAGTAGAGGTAGAAGATGAACTACCTGATATGTCTAATTTACTCATGTCGGGCAGGAATCTGGAACCCGATGAAGAAGATGTATTTGATGACGAAGATGTAGAAGAAGATGTCGAAGAAGTGGATGAGGGAGAACAGGCTGCCGGTGGCTCAACTTTAAGAACTTCTTTATGAATCGTAGGCTCAACAAACTTTTTAGTTGGTTGTGAGTGTGTTGGCGTTGTTTGTGTATGATCCATTAGAGAACTCTTTTTGGGTGTCTCTATTTTTTTACCAAAAGATGTTTCGAGTTTCTTGGCAACCGATAATGGTTTTTCTACAATAACAGAAGTATATTTACCAGACATACCTAGCGTAGATGCTGAAGAAGATGTAGCAGAGGCAGGGAATTTCGTGGGTTGTAATATAACAGTTTTTGTTTCGCTTGTTGTGGTGACTATAGATTTCTTTTCTTCATCTTTAACGGGGGTAGTTTCAGTTTTAATATCTGGTTCCTGCTTGATATTAATGATCCCTATAGAAGACTTACTTTCTTCTTTTATGAATGGTTTAGTTTTTAAGATTTCTTGTCTTTTTTCGCTTTCCCTTTCCTTAATAATTTTCTCCACCACTCGAGCATTACCCAGAGCTGAAGGAGTTTTAGTGGCCATTTGTGGCTTATCTAATGATCTTAGTTTTTCAGCATTAATAATTTGTTGGAATTTCTTCCTCATATTTTCCAATTGTGTGGTCTTGTCAGAAGACTGTGATTCATCGTCTCCAAATGAATCAGTTTCCGAAGACATTTCTGTGGAAGAACGCTTTTGTGGCTCTTCCTTTTTTTCTGGTTTACATTCTTCTTTCATTGTAATTAAAGAACTTGAAGAAGCCACTGAAGATTTAAAATCAAAATCGGTCTTTTCAGTTTTAATCTTGGTAAGATTGTTCGAATCTTTTGTTTCTTTTGTAGGATCCTCAGATTCTGCGGAGGATTTTATACTCTGAAAACCTTTAAGTTCGGAACGAATTTGGTTTAGATCATAATCACGACCTTTACGTTGAGCCATTAATTTACTGGTACTGGGTGCGTCTTCTTCATCGTCTTCGTCGTCATCCTGATCATCTGTATCAGATTGACTGTTGGGTGCCGACACGGACAGCTTAGATTTGGCTGGTGATTTAACACATTTAGTTGATTCTTTCATATTACGTATGGGACGTTTAACGGGTTCATCAGAATCCGAATCTGAATCTTCTTCAGTAGCAATGGAGACATCTGAAACATTGGCCGAGGTTCTTCTAGCCGAGCTGGGAGTTTGTCGTTGAGGTCGTTTCTTTAAAGCCGATGAAGTAGCAGGCGACTTGGTACGACTAGAATTGGAAGCCACCGAGGAGGGTGTTGTTGATCTGGGCGGCATAGAATCACTTCGACCTCGGCCTCGTTTACCAGCTGCAGAAGGTGTTTTAGAGACGGTTATCACCGGTTGCTGAACGCTAGAAGATGTAGACGAGGCAGCACTATTGGCCGCTGAACCAGCTGGTGTAGAAGATAACGAGCTTGTTGAAGGCGGTTTGGGTGGATTTTCTTTTGATTTTTCATTTGAATTAGATGATCTACTAATTGGTTTAAATTTAGCACCTTTCGTAAGATTCTCAGCAATTCTTTCCCTGGGAACCCATTCATCGTAGCGATTATTCCAACCAGTATAATGAACCAAATACATGGGAGTACCACGCTGTAATGTTATTTCAATGACCTTGGCCTCATAGGTAACCTTCTTTTCATGGTAATAGACTTTTAGTTTATCGCCTGTTTCTACCACAAAATCTCCGGTATCAATCTTTTCCACGACTATTTCATCCTTGCGACGTTTATTGCGTTTATCTTCACTTTGAGAGGACTGTTTACGTTGGGTTTTATCCTTTTTATTGGAAACATTTGATCCTGAAATACAAATAAAAAATGTTTAGTGTAAGGGAGAATTTAGAGGGGATTTAATATTTCAAAAATACATTTTGGTTTAAGTCTTTACTAAAAGCTTTTAATTCTTTTAATTCTAAAATTCTTTTCATCATTTTGCTAACTTTTCATTTATTTAAGCTTTACTATAGTTCTTCTCAGGGATGGAAAATGGCTTTGTTGATTTTGTACCGAATATTAAAACGAAACGTACTTTTTAGACCGTACCATATTTTTATACCCACCATCAAAAAGAATGGGGGTATATTGAGATTGTCATTCCGTTTGTAATTTCCTTAATATTGGCTCAAAAACCGAAAGCGATATACATATTCTGAATCCTTATGAAATTCTAAGACGATTTAGCGATGTTCGTCTGTCTGTCCGTCCGTCTGCTTGCCTGTTAAAATCACGATAACGCCTAAACGAATGGAACTAGCTCACTGAAACTTAGTAAAAACATTCTTCATTTCTGAGAAAATTTTGGTGTTAAAATTGGGCAAAATCGTTTAACATAACCGTATAACCTCGCCTAGGCTAATCGCTTATTTGCGATTATAACAGCTATGATGATAAAATTTGGTATATAGAAGCTTTACATAAGCACTAGGCAGTATATATATATATATATATATATATATATATATATATATATAAATCGGTTTACATTTAAACATAGCTCCCATACAAAAACCTTACGGAAACAGCCTAAGTTCCACCTAAAATATACTTTAATGCCAATAAATCTAAAACTATAACAGATATAACCACTAAATTTAGTACATATTTATGTCAATTCCACCCAGTGTGCGAAATTTTGTCAGAATCAGTCACCATTTGACCATAGCTCCCATATAAAATGTTGCATTTTGTTGAATTAGAAAAGCACTTTTCAAAAATAAAAATATAAAAAACTTGCGGAAACACAAAAATACAAAAAGAAAAGGGGGTTTATGTCCGTCTGTCCGTCCGCGATAGCTCCTTAACTACAAGAGCTAGAGAGACAAAATTTTGCAAAAGTATTTTCGATCTTTTGTAGAAGTTGTGTGCTGAAAATGGACATAATCGGTTCACATTTAGTTAGAGCTCCCATATAACCCTGCCCCGGCAATCACATAAATTGAATAAAATTGTAATATCTTTGACTACTAAATTTAGAGCAGACTTTGGTCAGTATGTCAATTTTATAGGAATCGATCCATATTTTTCCATAGCTTTCATATAAAAACTGCTCTCGAAAACCACTAAAATGCCACAATCGCCAGTTAAAAGCAATTAAATTATAAACTGTGACAGCTATGGCCACTAAATTTTGCACAAATAAACTTTATATTATTACCAGCCAGTATATTTTGTGAGAATTGGTCAACATTTGGCTATAGTTCATATATAACATCCCCTTTTTATAATTACAATCAAAAAGATTTGAAGGTACATTCAGTATATTAAGATTGCACCTACGAAATTAGATAGCTATTAATCAATGTTAAGTCCAAACTTTATATACGGTAGATGCATTAGGAACTCCTAACAAAATATATGAACGTGCCGTGTTACTATCAACGTGTCTATCTTAACTACATACTAAGCACAATGTAAAATTTTAGAAACGTTTAAATGTTGAACTATACATAGTTAGTATTAGTACTACTTTTACCTACAATATCACATTTGGTCAACAATTTAAATTAGCTGCATTCTCGATTCGACACAGCCGAATATAACACTCTTACTTGTTTATATGTTAAATCGATAACTAAAGTAAGATAGTAGTAAAGTGGGGCACTACCGATTCTGTGATACCCTATACCACTAAGGTACAAAGAATAATATACAACAAATCTATAAGATTTTGTCATGCTAAGAAATTTGTGTTAAATTTTGTCGGCATACGAACATTTTATACAAAATTTGTATATGTTAGTCAAATATAAACCAATTCGAACAAAATTATTTTAATGACCAAAAAATTGTGTCTGTTATAAGCCCATATATTATTCCCGGAATGCTGGTACAATGTGATAAAAAATGTTAGCTTTATATGAATATTGGGATTTACGTCTTCCAAAAACTCTTAAGATTTCGAAACTGTTATCCTTTTCTAAATACTCAAATTTCGTGTCCGATATAGTAAAAAATTAAGATTTGAAAATTGTATCAAGTAGAACGTGGTAGTATAACAGTAGCAATCTGGTTTAAAATGTACCAGAAGAATTGCAATTGTACCATCTTTGCCATCCCTGGTTATTCTTTTTCTCTCTCTCTCCAATTATTTGTGCTTATCTCTCTTTAACAGTTTCTCTGCTATTTTGCTTTATTAAATCTTTTTTTTTAGTTTTAGTTATCCACTAACTTTGGTTTTTGGCATTTGTTATTCAAAAGCCGACAAGAAGAACAAAAATTATATTTAAACAAATTTTAAAAAATTGCATCGAAGAATTAGGTAAAGTATTAAACAATTTGCGTAAAATTACTAATTAAAAAACCAGTTATAAAAAATAAAATCAAACATGTGGACAATTATTTATTCGTAATTGAAAATGCGTACCTCCTATGAAGAAGATTAAAATGTTGGCAAAAACATAAATATGGATGATATTGAGCTGATAAGACTCGAGTACAGGTCATAAGTTTGTTGTTATTCTAATAAAATATTTTTGGAATTAAGCGTAATGTTTTAGTGTTATCAATTTATTTCGAAAAAAAAACGAATTTTCTTTAATGAAACCAAGTCCAGTTTTTTCTACATATTAAGCTATTTGTAGGTTTGAAGTTATAAAATTGTAAATTCAAACTGGACCACATAAACCACCAGTCTCAAGACTAACTTGGCCAACTTACGATATTTAGCAAGCGTTCTGCAATCTTGGTATCTCTCTGCTCCACAGACTACGCAACCTAGTGTAAACCTAGTTATTGCTCTGAAGATTCTGAGCAATGACTACTTAAGAATTTTTTTTATACCAAAACTCAGGGGATGCCCCTATAAATGCGGTACATTGTGCTGATGTTAGAAAATAAAGGATTGGATAGGAGGAAAGATAGAGATGGATATTTGATTTGATTGTATATTGCATTGGGTTGGAAAAATATAATCAGGAAGAGAATCCCACATGCGAATAGATCGACCAAGAATTTTCTTTGTAATGCGTTGTACTACTCATATTCCAGCTAATAACAAAAGGATGCGCTCTGTTTCCTAAGCGCCTGTTCCGTCTAAAAGTATGTGCATTTGGAATAAGACTACGTATGTCGTCGGAACATTTACCATGGTAATAACTGTAAAACAATGAAAGGCATCCTACGTTTCGACTATGTTCGAGTGTATTAAAAGAATCACAGATAGTGCTATCACCTATTAGGTCAATGGCTTTCAAGAGTAGAAAGTGCAGCACCTGCCCAAACGTGAGAATTGTACTCTATTTTTTGACGTATGTGCGTGGTATATATCCGGAGTAAGTCGGTTGGTGTGAAAATGATCTACATCGTTTTAACAAAACCTAAGCATTTAAATTACTGTTTTGAAACGTCAAAAACATATTGATTCCACCGGACATCAAACTGTATTTTAATACTGAGGATAGAGAGATAGTCGGTTTCTTGGATGGTTATATCACCCATTTGAAGGTTAGAAGAAGGTGCGTTTACAAATCATTTGTGTGTTAATAAACAACATCGAGTTTTAAGTGCATTGAAGTCAACATAATAGCTTTTTCCCATGTGTAAATTATATTAAGGTCACGATTGAGTGATTCATTCATTCTAAATCTGGACAGATTGAGCTCGGAGATTAGTGGTCTCCGATCAAAAGAATATGAGTGACTGATATTACTGTCATCCGCAAATGAGTAAATTGGTTTAGAAGTAATTTCCAGTAAATCATTCATGAATATAAAAAAACAATGTTGGCGATAAAACTGAGCCCTAAGGGACACCAGAATTCAGTAAAAAATCGTTTGAAGAGACTATTCTATTACAACCCTTATAATTCGGTCTCTAAGGAAGCTAGAAAAAATATTTCAGAATACTTCACCTACTCCAAAAGATTTAAGCTTCGAAAGTAAAGATTTGTGCCAGACTCGATCAAATGCTTTTGAGATGTCTAATGAGACTACTTTGCTCTAGCCAAATCGATGAATTGAGTGGGACAACTGTTCAGAAAGGACTGCCATTAAATCACCTGTTGAGCGACCATTACGAAATCCATAATGTTTATCGTTTAGTAGGTGATTGGATTCAATATAGCTAACAAGATGGTGGTTGAGCAAACTTTCCATAACATTTGAAAGTGTAGAACATAAGCCAATAGAACGTTACTTGTAAGAGTTGGAGTGATCACCTTTTTTGGGAATTGGTTGTACGTTGGCATTTTACCAAAAATTGGGAAAAACACCAAACCGGTATGATGAACATTTTTTTAAAACTATTGGAGGTATACAGTCTGGACCAGAAGATTTGTTTACATTTAACTTAGACAACACTTTTTTTAGAGCACCTGTTCTAAAAAATACGTTGGGCATACATTTTATGAGCCTGTGTGTGTGCCTTGGCTTTCTCACATTCATTGCGTAATCGTCTCCATTAGTTGTTTCCGAATTAGAGTAAAAGCGGTATGATCTCTTGTTTATGATACTCATTGTGAGCCGCCATGGTGTAGCAGATTAGTCATCTGCCTAGCATACCAGAGGTCCCAAGTTCGGTCCCCGTCCAGACCTACCTGAAAAATGTGAATTTTCAAAAAAAATGTAATTCACCTCATAACTCAACTAGCCTCTGGATATTGAGTTTTAGGCTATGTAAAACTTTTCTAACTAATGCAGCTCATTCCAATTCATGGGAATTATGTATGTATCGAAGAGACTTTATATTATAGAGTCTTTGGTTGAGGAGAATGATACGGTAACCTACTAATCTGTCATTGCCCATTCATTGATGTTTTTAGGGCTTCTAATCTGGATTACTCATATCTGCACGATTTATCTGAGCTCTCAAATATTAATGTTCGTAAAATATAAAATATTGATAATGTTTTGATGTCAAGATACTCTTATCTTCCTTTCTATCTCTATTACAAAGGGACTATTTTTTAGGACTAAACACAAGGTAGTGGGTTCATCGTAGCGAAACAACTCGAAAATCTTAGAATTCAGAATCGCAGTTACAACAACAACCCAAACTATTGCTATTGGTCCCATGAGATGATAAAAATAAATAAAAATCCCTTTACTAAATTTTGAAATCGGTCTACTTTTGACAAGAGATCTCATTGTTTAAGTGTATCAGAGTGTCCGAAGTTGTCAGAAATTACCCAAAAAAAAAAAAAACAACAATTTATATTGAAAATTTTGTACGGGAACGCTTTTGAGTAAGTTTTTTATTATAATTGAATAAACTTATTGTATAATAAAACTTATGAAACAAACGTTGTAAGCTTTAAATAAATCCAATTTTTCAAATTATTTTCAGATTTTGTAACAAAATGAGTTTTTTACTAAAAGCTACTAAACAATATAACACGACATCATTGGCAAACATCGGCCTTAGATGTCTACACTCTGGAATAAATTTAAGCCATAACGCCACAAATATTCACAATAATCGTAAACAACACTTTAGATGTAAATCCCAAAATGCCACAAACTTTAACCAAAAAATAAAATCCAATAATCTTCTGTATACTATTAGTACCCTGGCTGGTATAACTCTAGGATATTTGGTGTTCGATAATATGGAAAAATTGAAAAAGGCAGAAATGAAGTCATTAGAAAATACTAATAAATCTAATCTTGGTAAAAACCAGCTTGTAGAAAGCAATGAAAAAGAGGCTTGTAAGTTATGGCATTCGACACAACGCAAGGATTTGCCCACATATAAATTAGAGGAAATAGGTCAACATAATAGTTTGGAAAAAGGTGTTTGGGTTACATATGGTATTGGAGTGTATGACATAACGAAATTTATACCCCAACATCCTGGTAGTGAAAAGATTATGCTGGGTGCTGGCAGTGCCATAGATCCATTTTGGGAAATTTATCAACAACATAATAGTGTAGAAATCTTAAAATTATTGGAAAAATATCGTATTGGTAATATAAATCCCGAAGATAAAGTAAGTGTTGATGATATGGGTTCACCCTGGGCAATGGAACCTAAAAGACATCCAATCTTAAAACCAGCATCGGAGAGACCATTCAATGCTGAACCTCCCCTATCCATATTGGCTGATAACCTCTATACACCTAATGAATTCTTTTATGTAAGAAATCATCTACCAGTGCCAGTAATTGATGCAGATTCATATGAATTGCAAATAGAGATAACCACACCACAAGCAGGTGCCAAGGAAAAGGAAAAAATATTATCATTTAAAGACATCAAAGCTTTGCCAAAACACACGGTATCGGCAGCTGTAATGTGTGGAGGTAATAGACGATCGGAAATGACCACGGTTAAAAGTGTTAAAGGTATGTTTTAAACTTTATGTGTTTTATATTTTTGTGTTTTTAAAATGTTTAATTCTTTAAAAGGTCTTTCCTGGAGTGCTGGAGCTGTGGGTAATGCTAAATGGTCAGGAACTCTTTTACGTGATGTTTTATTAGCCATGGGTGTTAAGCCCAACGAAAAACTACATGTTATTTTGGAGGGAGCTGATTTAGATCCCACTGCTCATCCCTATGGAGCCTCTATACCTCTATCGAAGGCTCTGGATGAGAGAGGCGATGTTTTATTAGCTTATGAAATGAATGATAAGCCTTTAAATCGTGATCATGGCTATCCCATACGCGTTATTGTTCCGGGCACAGTTGGTGCCCGTAATGTCAAATGGCTGACACGTATAGAAGTATCAGAGCATGAATCGAACTCACATTGGCAACAAAATGATTACAAGGGCTTTAGTCCCAGCACCGATTGGGATACTGTTGACTTTACGAAATCCCCGGCCATACAAGCAATGCCAGTAACATCTGCCATTTGTACACCGGCTCATGGCGACAAAGTGAAAGTTTCTGAGGATGGTTTTGTAGAAGTTCGTGGCTATGCTTGGTCTGGTGGTGGCCGTCGTATAGTACGTGTTGATTTGACCGCTGATCAAGGTAAAAGTTGGCATGTAGCCACTTTGGAGCAGGAAGATGAGCCCGATGGTCGTCATTATGGTTGGTCTTTGTGGACCATACGCATTCCTGTGGATACCAAGTTAAAGGGAAAAGATGTAGAAATCTGGGCAAAGGCAGTTGATTCCGCCTACAATGTACAACCGGAAACATTTGAAAATATATGGAACTTGCGTGGAGTACTTTCAAATGCCTATCATCGTGTCAAAATTAATATCCAATAGAAATTCTATAGAACATGTAGACTGAAATTTTTGAACAAGAATTGTAGACGTCCGTAACAAAAAATAACAAATCCATTTCTTAAAGTTGAGTTAATGATGTCATTTCGTTTTAAATACTTCTAAGTTTAAGTTACATTTTTACTACAAATTCCCAACTTTACAAGACTTTTGTATAGTTGGCGATGAATTTTTATCAACTAGAAATCATAAACCAGAACTAGACTGAGAAAGAAACTGTCAAGTACATTTAAGAGACGTCAAAAGTACATTTAAAAGACGTCATCTTCATATAAGAAATGTCATTATACATTTTTTTTGCTATTTTTTTTATTTTTTTTGTGCTTAGTAAAACATATGATCGCACTCTATGCGGTACTCTATGTTAGAAATGATTATTGTTGGATTTTTTTACTAAAAAAAAAATTATATTTTTTGTCATTTGTGTAAAAATTTAGATATTAGAAACATGAAATATTTAAACACTTGGTCTTGGTAATCATTACTTTAAAATATTATATTTATCCTTTATTTCCAATTTATGGAAAACAATTAAAGTAGTCTAGTATCGTAGCATTTGCAAATTGGTATATCAAATGAAAAATGTTGTTTATTATTTATACAAAAAATATTATTTGCAATACCGATAATCAAATGCTATACTGCTGGACTATTTGCAGCGGACTGTGAACTGGGATAATTTAAATATAAATATATTTCATCATTTGCTCAAAAATTTGTTTAATAGAATTGTTACGTTTTTTTGTGGACGTTTACAAGTATACAATTTAAGAAAATATTACTGAAATTAAATTTTATATACATATTTTCTTTTTTTAAGATTGAATTAATATTAATTTGCTGATAAGATAAATTGTCCTATCAAAATTTTAAATGTTTTATTTTTTAGTTTTGTTAAGTTTGAGGCTCTATGCTCCAATGGGAGTCAAGGATAACGGAAGTTAAGTTAAGAACTAAGAATATTTTTAACTTACCAGATGGCGATGAGTCCCTTGTAACTTGTCCTGAAGAATCCTTGGAACCACCACTTTCCTTCTCTTTCTCCTTTTCCCTTTCTCGCTCACGCTCTCTTTCACGTTCCTTTTCTTTTTCCTTCTCACGTTCTTTTTCGCGTTCCCGTTCACGTTCTCGTTCCTTTTCTTTTTCGCGTTCTTTCTCTTTTTCACGTTCTTTCTCTTTTTCCCGCTCCCTTTCTTTTTCACGTTCCTTCTCCTTTTCTCTTTCTCGTTCCCTTTCTCGCTCCTTCTCGCGTTCCCTTTCCTTAGCTTCTTCCCTTTCCCGTTCCTTATTAGCAGCAGCCGCTTTTATCTTTGACAAAGGAACATCTCCTTCATCTTTGTCTTTAACTGTTTTTTCTTCATATTTCTCGACTAAACTTTTGACTTTAGTGGTGGAGGAGGTGGAGGCACCACCTAATGATCCCTTACGTTTATTTTTTTGTACAGTATCCTGACTACTAGATTCACTAGTACTTTCAGATTCTTCTGTAATAGAGGTGTTGGCTGCTGCTGATGTTGAAGCAGCTGAAGTTAAGGCCAATGAGGAACTACTGGTAGATGTCGTAGCTAATTTGGAAATGGGCGTGGGAACGTCTTTGTTGACATCTTGAGGCTTGGGTGAAGCCACTGAATTGGCACGAACTAAACTGCGTCCCTTGCTGCGATTAGAATTGCGCGGAGACATTAGCATGGAACAACCCAATTTGCGATGAAATTCTCCATAGGGCTGTAAAAACTTCTTAAATGCTTGTTTTACCAAATTGGTAATACTAACTGTAACAGGCGCAAAGCCCAGACGTATAGCAATAGATTTCCATTGATTTTGTGAAGTTACTCTATTATAGCCACCTCTCTTTTGAACTGCACGAAACAGGCGGTAGAGATCTACATCCTTATTTTGTATAGATGGTACTTTATTTAGCGGAGTACCACGGTCATCCATGTATTTATAGAGCTGGGCTACAAAGCGGTCTTTCTCTTCGCGAGGCTCATCATCTGAAGAGTCGGAATCAATTTCATCTTCATTTTCGCTTGAAGAGTTGCTGAGGCCAAACAAAGCATCCCGATCCCAATGAGGAGGCAAGACATCACTATCCAAATATTCCAGGGCAGCCTGAACAGCAGGACCATCTTGTTTGGCGGCTGCCTCGCGAGTAAATTCAGTGGCCTCCTTTTTAGGAACCGTATAATAACGACCATCTTTAAAAGAGCGCACCAAGTATTCATCCTTAACACGAATACGTACAGTAGCCTGGGCTGTAGGTGCTACTACCAATCCCGGAAACCATTTCTCTTTATCCTTCTTTTTTGATTCCGTTTCAACACAAACAACTTTGCCAATATGTTCCTCCTTCTCATTAACCACTTCCTTGGCATCACTTTCATCATCTTCATCGGAACTATCATCGTTCAAATGACCACGACGACGACCGCGACGTCCTCCTACTACAGGATTTCCAAAATGTTCGGGATGTGTTAGGGGCAACTGATCCAAAGTCTCACTTTCATTAAAGTGACGACCACTCTTAATGCATAAGGCTGTACGACGCAAAGTGGTAATGTCACCATCATCGAACACCACCGTATATTGGGAGCAATCTTGTATTTTGGTCACAGTGGCCTCAACATAATCTTTACGGTCCGGATGACGAACTTCGACAACAGCACCAACTCTCAGTTGACCAGGCGATGCTTTGATATCGTCGTCCGAAACTACACCAGAGCCAAGACCTTGTTTATAAGCAACTTTAACTTTTATGTTGCGTACAACTTCACTGACTTTTGCTTCACAAAAGGCTCCCTTGTATTTGGCACTAACCTCCGTGCCCACTTGGAGATAGGGTGGATCGTCCACTTGCTAAAAGAAATAAAGTAAAGACGAGATATTAGTTTTTTTTTTTAGACAACTTCGGAAATCTCAAAATCATATATGTATATAACTTCATATGTATGTATTGTGTGCTAAAGGGTCACATCTGAACAGATTTTCCCTAAATGCCTCCTATCTTGTTAGCATTTGAGGTTATGTCAACAATTGCATTTTTCTTCAGGACTCCTTGACAAGCCCCAAAATACACACACACAAACGCAACAATATACATATATGTATGTAATCATTTTTTTTCGTTTTCGAGACTCAACAACAAATTATTTTCTTTTATACTAACCTGCATTTTCTGAAGAAAATATCGTTCAAAACTTAAATTATCGCTTACAAACGCCACTTTTGCAATAAATTATTAAACATTTCCTCCAAAAAAATTCAGATTTTCTTGGTGAAATTCTAAAATTAAAAAGTTCCTTTTTTTAGCTTAATTTTTTTTCTGACTTTTTGTTACGCCTTTTGATGCGGGAGGCCACAATATTTTAATAAACGCTTGTATTTGTATATTTTTGTTAAATAATAAATTGTATTTCGAAAAACTTTTCTGTTATTGTAAACGAATTTTACATTATTTGCATTTGTTTATTAATATTTAATGGTAAAATTTATTATTTTTGGCGGACGAATAAGATTTTCACTTTTATCTACTGCGTTTTTCTTGTATTCTTCATTTGACATTTGTCTGCGTCGTTGTTGTTTTTGATAGTGTTGCACAAGTATGAGTATGGGTAATCAAAATAATTATGAATACTTTTTAGTTTACAATTACTTAGCTACTTGGCAACAGATGGCGACAATGAAAAGAGGAATTTTGTTTTTAGTGAAAAATGCTTGCAAACTCGGTTTACGCGCTGGTTTGGAAATTTATATACATATTGCTAGTGTGTTCCACAAAAAAACGGTATTTTGAAAAATTTACGTACAAGTTTTCGTCACTTACACCTATCGTTTGTTATGTATATATAGCACATTAATGAGATATATGTATATCAAACGATGCAAAACTGAATGATCTAACAATTTTTTTTCAATTCCTTGAGGTGGGCGAAAAATATGCGAAAAAATTAAAAAGTAGCGAAAACGTGCTTCAAATTTTGGCAGCCATTAAGTAGTATCAGAAGTGATGAAATTAAAATTCAGAGGGCAGTTAATTTATCCCCCAAGTGTGGCGTCTATTTCGAAGAACAACGACTTGGATCCAAAGGTTAAAACGAATGAAGAAGAAGACGAAATATGAAAAAATGTGAATGTTTCAATTGATTTTTTCACTTTTTTCAAATTTGCATGCTAAATACGCTAACAAGTGCAAAATTGAAGTCTTGGGAGTTCAAAATCTGTAATTAGATTTTCCGAGCTCCTAAGAGTACAAAAATTATTCGAGTTGAAAGTCGGTTTCAAAGGAAATAAAACTGTTTGATTTTTGCCCATATTTTTTTAATTTCGAGATCTAAGTAGATTTATGTCATTTCCGGCTAAGGGCCTGATATGGGAGCTAGGGTCAATTGTGGATCGATTGTTACCAAATTTCGATTATTGGTTTATATATACACAATATTTACTTGTTCAAAGTAATAAAATGCATTTACCTTTATTTATAAGCGTTTTTGTGCTTTTATGGGCATTTAAACTACTTTTGAAAATGTATCTTGTATGGGAGGTATGGTCAAATATGGGCCGATTTATACAAAATAAGGTACACTGATTAAGGTTATCATAAGCAATATTTGTGCTGAAAGGACCAAAAACTCTATTTCGGGAAGGCATTAATATGGACGGTACCCGAAATAGTAATCCGATTTTTCCCAAAAAGTAAAGGGATCGCAATTGAGCCAGATACTAGCCTGTGCCAAATTTCATCAAATTATCTTTAAAGTTACGACCGGTACATTGATAACAAGCTTATATGGATAATTGGCCAGCCAGCCGGGCGGACATCATTAAAACAACTCGGAGTGATTCTGAGCCGATTAAATTTTGGGTCTCAGACCAATATTTCTATATATTACAAACTTCAGCACAAACCCAACATACCCTTTCCACCTATGGTGGTGAAGGGTATAAGCAAACCCAATACACCCTTTCCACCTATGGTGGTGAAGGGTATAAAGAGCAAAAGAAATATACCATAACATTTCTAATATGTACATGACGTTTCTAAAATGCACTTTGACGTTTTTAAAATGTACTATGACAGTTCGCGCTTAGTCTATGTGTAGTTTATGTTTCAAGCGTTTTCTTCCAACATTAGGGAGGCCGTTTTTATTCTTGTTTTAGCTTTTTCATCGTTCTTATGGGTTAACTTGCGGCACATGTTTGCTCACTATATTAACAGGTGTTAACGTTCCCTGGGTGATACCACGAGGAGGTCTGTGTCCACAGTTGAGATGATGGATAACCAAGATAAGTCTGGGCTTACCATGCTAAGAACAATCAGAACCGTTGCTTGGTGTCCAAAATACCCTACATTACCCATTTATAATACCACATGAGAATTTAAACCATCTGGCAGCTCTATTAGATTAAGACGAAATGTTAGAGCAAAACATAAAAACAAAAACATTTATTCTTCCTCTTCTTTTATTTTTGCAACGCGTTTTATTTTTTAGTAAGACAAAAAAAAAACGGTATGGAGCTGAAAATTCTGGAATTATTTAGTGGCATTGGAGGCATGCATTATGCATTTGAATGTGAGTTAATAATTTAACAATAATGATGACCCATACCTAACCATACAAACTTTCTATTGCAATTAGATTCCAAATTAAATGGACAAGTCATGGCAGCTATGGACATAAACACCGTGGCAAATGAAGTGTATGCATTTAATCACAAAGACACCTGTCTAATGAATAACAATATACAAAAGTTAAATGTTAAAACTTTAGAAAAGCTGCAAATTAATATGATATTAATGTCACCCCCATGTCAGCCGCATACACGTGTTGGACAGAAACGTGATATCGAAGACAAACGTTCGGATGCCTTAAATCACATCTGTGAACTATTACCCCAATGCAAGGGAGTGCAATTTATTTTAATGGAAAATGTTAAGGGATTTGAAGAGTCTCAAGCCAGAAGTATTTACATAGAAGCTTTGGAAAAATCTGGTTTTTATTTTAGGGAATTTATATTAAGTCCCACACAATTGGGCATACCCAATACCAGACATCGTTATTACTGTTTGGCGAGAAAAACTAAAGATTTTCCCTTTGAATCTGGTAAACTGTGGTTGGAAATGCCAAATATAATCAATCAAGAATTTAAAAATATTGATTTGGCTTCTTTGTTAATGGAGGAGGCTGAGATTAAACCAGAATTTTATTTGGATGAAAAAGTCTTAAAGCGAAGAGTATGGTTAATGGATATTGTTACATCTACTGCCAATAATACCATGTGTTTTACCAAGGCTTATACACATTATAGTGAAGGAACTGGTTCTATTTATTGTCCTTTGGATTTGGAAGAAATGCAAAAAAAATTTGCTGATTTGAAGAAAATCGAAGATAAGGATAATGAAATCGAAAATAAAGAACAGAAACGTTTGGAATTGTTATATAGCTTGAAATTACGTTATTTTATGCCACGAGAGGTGGCTCGTCTTATGAGTTTTCCCGAATCTTTTAATTTTCCTCCGAAAACAACCAATCGGCAAAGTTATCGCTTATTGGGTAATAGTATTAATGTAAGCGTTGTTGGAGAACTAATAAATGTAATGTGCTCATAAGAAGAAATAGATTTGTACTATGATTTGTGGTATTTTATTCCAACATGCTTCCCACCAAACCAAACCTTCAAAATTCTTAAAGAATTTGTAACGCCTAGTCGGCAACATTTGCCGACTTCGGAACTGGAATAGTAACGTAGTCGATATGAATTTTCTATGAAGTGGTTGACACGACTTTGTAACAGTATGTCGTTACGAAATCGTAACAATATGTAGTTACGAAATTGCAACGATATGTAGGTACGAAATCATAACGATTTGAAGGCACGAATTGCTTAAAGTTAAAATTAAATCGTAAACTGTACATTTGATCATGCTACGAATTAAATCATAAACAAAGCAAAGTCGTTGAGCATGAGCTGACGAAGGTTTTTAAGTTGGTATGTGAGGACCCAAATTTGTTATAAAATTGTGGACACACAGTGGTACCCAATAAAAGGGGAATATGAATTGACATATGTAGTTTTTCTGGTGGGTAAATGGATTACATCCATTTCAAGGGGGCAGATTACATCTGCCAAAGTGTCTTTTCTTTTCAGCAACTACAAAATGATGCCAAGGACAAGAGAAAGCCAAGTGATGCCAAAAGAAGGAAGACAAGTGATGCCGAGAGAAAAAGCCAAGTGATCAAGAGGAAGCCAAGACGATACGAGAGGGTCAGGTGTAGCAGCCAACATAAAATACAACGAGTTGCAACCACATGTGTATCAAACGTGTTGCTTTATTAGGAATAAGTTTGATAAAATAAATGTTGTAAAGTTATTACAACCGCTAGCGGTTCACACCTAGCGGGAAGTAATAACTACAAAACTACAAACTGTAGCCAAATGTATTAGTATATAAGCCAGGGAAAATTAACGATTAGCTCTCTTGTAATTTTACAGCGGAACGTGAAAGACGTGGTGGCAAGACAGAGACATCGGTAAGTTGAAGTGATAACATCATTTCAATTCAGAGTAGTGTAGTAGAAGGGGGTAAACTGAATTGATAACATCAATTTAGACAGTTAGTTACTGGTTTACAATCAGTAAAGAGTGGGATATTGGATTCGATTACATCGAATTCAAGCGTAGGACCAAGCTTAGAAGAAGGTGAATTTGATTACATCAAATTCCAGAATAGGGTACTGGTTTCCCAATCAGTACAAGCAAGTATTAGGAGATAACTTCCTGGAAGTAATACTCGGAAGCACAGAGGGAAATTGTAGGCTAGGAAAAGCTAGGAGTAACTAGTTCGTGTCCTGGAAGAAAACACTCGGAACGAAACTAGTTTAGGTTCTCTCGCCTTGCCAACACTCTGGTTCCCTACAAGAGACAGCAATCTAGTTCTCAATAAAAACCTAGTTTGTAAGAGTAAAGATAAAAGTGAAACAATAAAGTGAAAGAGAAGTGTCCATAAAAGAAAAGAGTCAAGGTGTTTTTCTTTTAAATTTTATGTAAAGGAGCCTGGACACGACTGAGTTCTACCCCAGCTTCAAACCCGGACTAACCGGAGGTTCCTTACATTGGCGCCCGAGCAGGGACTTTATTACACAACAACAAGATGGTTCGCACGTCATGGATTTACACCCTTCGAAAAGAAGAGCTGGTGCAATATTTGGAAGAGTTCGCTTTGGAAGCAAGTGGCACTGTAGATGAGATGAGAAAGAAGTTGGCAGCATTCGTTTCCGGAGAACACAAGGAAAATGTTCTCAGCAGACTGGAGGAATTAGAAAGCAAACACGGACGCTGTCCATCACCTACAACACCAGGTATGCAAATCCAGATAGAAGTACCGACAGTCTCAGGTATGACGTCGAGGATGGGAGAATCGGTTACCACAGGTAATCAATTCGGCCCAACGTTACAAAATGAACAAGGTTCATTATCAACCCGATCGAATGTACCCTACCCAGTGGTCATTGATATAGTGAGGAAGTGGTCTTTTCGATATGAGGGGGGAAAAGATCCCATTGCCTTTATCGAGAGAGTTGAAGAACTGGCCGAAGTATACGGGTTGGACAGGAATATGTTACCAAGAACAATGCCTGAGCTCTTAAAGGATGCAGCATTATTGTGGTTTAGAAATAATAACCGACAGTGGCAAACATGGCAAGGTTTCCGTAAGGACTTTCTAAGATTTTTCCTGCCAGCAAGATATTTTGAGGGTTTGGACGATGAAATCCGTAGAAGACAACAGAAACCTCGGGAATCGTTCAAGGATTTTGTAATTGTAATGCAGAACATAATGAGGCATGCAGGATACTCACCAGAACAGCAAGTAGATAGAATCTTCAGAAACTGTTTAGTAGACTATCAGCTGTACATAAAGAGGCGAGATTTCAATTCCCTGGAAGAACTTATCCAGATGGCAGAAGACTTTGAGGTAATACGAGCAAGTCATCCAGAGGTGAGTCATGATCGCCACGAAAATAGACCGATGCCGCGAAGAGAAGACCGCACGCGCCAGGTAGTACCGGCGAATAGTGAAGGTATTATTAATCCAAATACAGCTTGCAGAAGATGTGGACAAGATGGGCATGGCTATAGGTTTTGCCAAAACGAAAGCGTGTTGTTCTGTTGGCAATGTGGTAGGAGAGGAGTGAGGACACGAGATTGCTGCCGTAGAAGTTCGGGAAACGCCAGGGGACTGCACCCTCAGCAAGGGGAGGCAGCGGCCCACAATCAGAGACCTTTGCACCAATAAGCGCGTTTCGCCAAACCGAAACTAGGTTGTTAGCCCAAGTACAGCTTGGTAATCAACGCAAGGAAGCGACTATCGATACGGGTGCTTCTAGAAGTTATGTGAGTGAGCAGGTGGCGGAACAGCTAAGAGACTGTAGTGAGGCTATTCCAGTAGATAGCACAATCAGGCTAGCAAACGGGTCTAGAGTAGAGGTGAGACAGCTACTCAGGATAGAAGTACAATTGGGCGGTAAGAAGTGCCAGTTGGAGGTTGGAGTAATGCCAATGATGTTAGATGAAGTGCTACTAGGTCTAGACTTTTTGAGAGCTATGGAATGTGAGATGTGGTGTGGAGATCAGAAGGTGAAATTTAAACCTGCTTCTCACCAGGTAATGACAGCTATAGATGAAAATCGGCCACAAACAACGAGTGAAATGATAGAAACCAGACCAACAGAGGATGAGCTCATCAAGATATTTTTAGACGAAGAGTTGGAGAAGTTTAAAACCCTTAAGGGGACAACTAATTTTGCGGAACACCGAATTATACTCAAAGATGACAGACCGGTCCGACAAAGGTACACGCAACGCAATCCTGAAATGCAACGACTTATCAATGAAGAGATAGACGAGCTGTTGAAGAACGGGTGTATAGAGCCGTCAAAGAGCCCGTACAGTGCACCTATTGTAATGGTACCCAAGAAGAATGGTAAGCTGAGGTTGTGTATCGATTACAGGCAGCTCAACGCGAAGACGGTGGCCGATGCATATCCCTTACCTCGGATAAATGCCATCCTTGATCGTCTCCGCAATGCAAAATTTATAAGCAGCATTGATTTAAAGAATGGTTACTGGCAAATTCCCATGGCAGATGATAGCAAGGAGTACACAGCATTTACAGTAGCAGGAAAAGGATTGTTCCAATGGAGAGTGATGCCGTTTGGGCTTACGTCAGCACCAGCCACGTTTCAGAGGACGTTAGACCGTGTGATTGGGGCGGAAATGGAACCGCACGCATTTGCGTACCTTGATGACATCGTGGTACTTGGAAGTTCGTTTGAAGAACACATGGCAAACCTGAAGGAAGTTTTTAGAAGGTTAAGGGAAGCCCGCCTCACCATAAACCACGAGAAATGTAAGTTTTTCCAAAAAGAAGTCAAATATTTAGGACACGTGGTCAACGAAAGCGGAATCAATACCGACCCTGATAAGGTTGCCGCGATCCGTGAACTTCAACCCCCAAGAAATGTGAGAGAGTTAAGAAGATGCCTCGGAATAGCTTCGTGGTACAGGCGATTTGTCCCGGAATTTGCTAAAATTGTTCACCCTTTGACGTCATTGTTGAAGAAGGGAAAACACTTCAGATGGAACGAAGAACAGCAGACTGCATTTGAAACTCTAAAGACACGATTAACCGAAGCACCGGTGTTAGCATGTCCAGATTTCGGTAAGAAGTTTACCTTACAAACCGATGCTTGTGAGTATGGCCTAGGAGCAGTCCTGACACAAGACTTTAATGGCCAGGAAAAAGTTATTTCGTACGCTAGCCGTCGTCTCAACGCGGCGGAAATGAATTACTCGGCAACAGAGAAAGAGTGCTTGGCGATAGTGTGGGCTATAAGGAAACTCAGACCTTACTTGGAAGGCTACCATTTCACAGTAGTCACAGATCACCTCGCTCTCAAATGGCTCAACTCAATCGAGAGTCCTTCCGGTCGAATAGCTAGATGGGCACTCGAGCTTCAGCAATATAACTTTGATGTACAGTACCGGAGAGGGAAACTCAATGTGGTAGCAGATGCACTTTCTCGTGACCCCATAAATGTGTGCCAAGCTATACAAGAGAAAACCCCACATTGTAACTGGTGGCGGAAGAAGTGTGAAGAAGTGAAGAAAGAGCCCGAGAAGTTCCCAGACTTCTCAATACTCAATGATCAATTATATCGACATCTCCCGAATGCCGATGAAGACGAAGAAAATATTCCCTGGAAGTTATGTGTACCTTTATTCCAAAGGCTAAGGGTTCTAGAGGAGAATCATAACGCACCAACTGCCGGTCACCTCGGCATTAGAAAGACAATAGCTCGGATAACTAACAAGTATTACTGGCCTGGAATGTTCAGGGATATAAAGAACTATGTAAGAAACTGCCAGACATGTCAGCGACACAAGCCCAATCAACTGCTCCCTGCAGGTCAGATGTTGTCGCGTATCGCCGAAGAACCCTGGGCGATAGTCTGCGCGGATTTCGTTGGACCACTCCCGAGGTCTAAGCATGGCAACTCAATGTTGTTAGTCTTTACAGACAAGTTTTCCAAGTGGTCCGAATTTATACCATTGCGCAGAGCAACCGGAGAAACGCTACGCAAAGCATTTCGAGAACGTATACTGGCAAACTTTGGCGTACCGAAAATTCTTATAACCGATAATGGATCCCAGTTCACAAGTCGATTATTAAGAGAATATCTCAAGGAAATTGGAGTACATCATCAGTTTACGGCACCGTACACACCCCAAGAGAATCCCACAGAACGGGTAAATAGAACGGTAAAGACTATGATCGCTCAGTTCACGGGTCAAAACCAAAAGACATGGGACGAAAGACTACCGGAGATACAATTGGCGGTGAACACTGCTAAATCGGACACAACTCAGTACAGCGCCGCATTCCTAGTTCAAGGAAGAGAACCAAGACTTCCGTCGGCACTTTATGACGAAGTAACCCCAGGAACAGGAACGTCTGCCCTTAACCCGAACGCAAAAGCAGAAATGTTAAGAGAGATTTTTAGTTTAGTTAAGAAAAATCTCGTCAAAGCAGCGAAGGACCAAGCTCGACACTATAATTTGCGTCATAGAAAATGGAACCCGAAGGTAGGAGAATCAGTGTGGGTGAAAGAACACCATTTATCCAGCGCTGCAGATAATTTCGCTGCCAAACTTGCCCCAAAATATGATGGCCCCTATGTTATTCACCGATTAATATCCCCAGTGATCGCCGAATTGAGGAAGGAAAGCAGCAAAAGTACCCGTAGAGCGCATATAAGTGAATTAAAATTATTCAACGCAGATTGATTAAATTAAATAAAATAATAAACAAAATATACAAATAAAACCTAAAAAAAAACTAATAAGAAATCAATTTAAATGAATTTTGCTATATAATAAAATAAAACTAAACCAAGAAAACAACATGAATTTAAAACAAAATCATTATAAAATAATAATAAAACAAAAGCACTAAGAAAAAAAAAATATGTAAAAAAAACGCCAATATGGGCAACACTGTTCGAAGGTTCGATCGAACAA
The DNA here is from genome assembly GCA_933228675.1 of Stomorhina lunata. Taxonomy (NCBI): domain Eukaryota; kingdom Metazoa; phylum Arthropoda; class Insecta; order Diptera; family Rhiniidae; genus Stomorhina; species Stomorhina lunata. The sequence continues at coordinate 55,819,635 of OW121743.1, read as the reverse complement.
GCGGTATGATCAAAGAAAACAAACAAGCAACACGCACTTACACACATTCTGCCCACGCACATCTCGTGCATTTGGTTAGCAACAGTGATTGTGCGCGCAGCTAAAGCGGAGAAAACAAGTATTTTGTTTAAATTTATTTTTATAACAACAGGAGGAGAAAAAAAAAACAACTGTAAGTAAGGAAAAGAAATATAATGTGTGTGTGTAAAGTGTTTTGTGTTCTCTTGTGAGGTAATTGAAAAGGAGAACAATAAATGGAAGAAGCTACCGGATCCGAATATCGGCAGGCGGACGAGCGGTAGTTCGGGCCCTTCCGGAAGAAAGGAGGGGGTGTGAGGACCCAAATTTGTTATAAAATTGTGGACACACAGTGGTACCCAATAAAAGGGGAATATGAATTGACATATGTAGTTTTTCTGGTGGGTAAATGGATTACATCCATTTCAAGGGGGCAGATTACATCTGCCAAAGTGTCTTTTCTTTTCAGCAACTACAAAATGATGCCAAGGACAAGAGAAAGCCAAGTGATGCCAAAAGAAGGAAGACAAGTGATGCCGAGAGAAAAAGCCAAGTGATCAAGAGGAAGCCAAGACGATACGAGAGGGTCAGGTGTAGCAGCCAACATAAAATACAACGAGTTGCAACCACATGTGTATCAAACGTGTTGCTTTATTAGGAATAAGTTTGATAAAATAAATGTTGTAAAGTTATTACAACCGCTAGCGGTTCACACCTAGCGGGAAGTAATAACTACAAAACTACAAACTGTAGCCAAATGTATTAGTATATAAGCCAGGGAAAATTAACGATTAGCTCTCTTGTAATTTTACAGCGGAACGTGAAAGACGTGGTGGCAAGACAGAGACATCGGTAAGTTGAAGTGATAACATCATTTCAATTCAGAGTAGTGTAGTAGAAGGGGGTAAACTGAATTGATAACATCAATTTAGACAGTTAGTTACTGGTTTACAATCAGTAAAGAGTGGGATATTGGATTCGATTACATCGAATTCAAGCGTAGGACCAAGCTTAGAAGAAGGTGAATTTGATTACATCAAATTCCAGAATAGGGTACTGGTTTCCCAATCAGTACAAGCAAGTATTAGGAGATAACTTCCTGGAAGTAATACTCGGAAGCACAGAGGGAAATTGTAGGCTAGGAAAAGCTAGGAGTAACTAGTTCGTGTCCTGGAAGAAAACACTCGGAACGAAACTAGTTTAGGTTCTCTCGCCTTGCCAACACTCTGGTTCCCTACAAGAGACAGCAATCTAGTTCTCAATAAAAACCTAGTTTGTAAGAGTAAAGATAAAAGTGAAACAATAAAGTGAAAGAGAAGTGTCCATAAAAGAAAAGAGTCAAGGTGTTTTTCTTTTAAATTTTATGTAAAGGAGCCTGGACACGACTGAGTTCTACCCCAGCTTCAAACCCGGACTAACCGGAGGTTCCTTACAGGTATGATCGATTTCCGACAGGCGACGCCACTTAAAATTGTTAAAAATTAACTAAATCGTAAACTGTGCATATGCATTTGATTATGTAATGATCTTAAGCTAAGTTGTTATGCAAGAGCCGACGAAAGTTTCTAAGTTGGAGCGACTAATTGTCACCAGATGGCTCCACTGAAAATAATCACAATAAATTGAATCGTAAACTATGCATTTGATTATGTGTTGATTGGACAAAATCAATAAAATGATTCAAAATTAATTGAAAATTTCAGCATTATTTTTCATTCAAACTTATTTTAGTTGGTGATGCAGCAACGTGAGCAGGGTACAGCTAGTTTACTTATAAATTAATGTTTTATACTTTTCTTTTAAGTTTCTCACATTAAAAAAATCATGTGGCGACAAGTCAGTTTTTAGAAAACTACTAAAATTACGACAAGACTGATTTCAGACAAACTACCGAAATGTCTTAACGAATTCGTTACGATAAGTCTGAAAACTACTAAAATTCTTAACGAATTCATTACGACAAGACAGACTTAAGAATAACAACCGAAATGACTTAACGAATTCGATATATTACCGAAATGTCTTAAAAAATTCGTTACGATAAGTCTGACTTTCGAAAAATTTTAGACTTTTGGTTTAATGGGTTTTTGCTTTTAATACCCTGAAGAAAACCTGGGGTTAAGTGTCTCCAAGTCAACACTTATGTCAACAATTGTGGTAACACTTTTTACAGATTGTCTACACTTTTAAGTTAGCCTTGGCTTTGACAAATAAAAATATGTAATTTTTAAATTGCAGCAACTTGCAAGTTTTCGTTTAAAAAATGTGTTCATTCATATTGAAATTAAAATTGAGCTATGGAAAAAATTTGAAGAAATATTATAATCCTGTAGTAAAACTGGGGTCATGTGTCTCCATGTCAACACTTTGTGTAACATCAATTCAAATGTCCCCAATTTTAGTTCAGTATTGAAATAGTGAATATATAGAGACAACTATTCTAGTATATATCTGGTGACATTGTCAACGAATGTGTCAACATATATGTATATCAATAGGACGCGATTTGATCCCAATGTCTCCATTTGGACCAAAAGAACTACAAAGTCAATACTAAGTAAATAGTTGTAATGTCTACTGGTAGATTTCGTAGGAACTCTAAATGTTAAATGTCAATAGTAGATAACATTGGATGGGGCAAAATAGGCAAGTAGTACTGGAGACATTGTCAATAGCAAAACAGTATTGTTTCTCTGACGGGATTTACTGCAGGGATAACATAGAAATTTAATTTTATAAAATATCATATACTAACAAAAAATCATGTTGTGTATACTAATTTTATTATTTATAAGTTACAAAATAATTCTTAAGTGTTGACAAAAATAACTGAAATGAACTAGTAAATTTCTGGTTCCAATGTCTCCAAGTGGTCCCATTCGTACTACCTAGTCAATAGTTCTCTAGTCTACTGGTGTATTTCCTATGACAAGCTTATATTAAATGTCTACAGAAAATAACATGAGCAGGGGTATATTAGGTCAGTGGTACTGGTGCCAAGGTCAATAGTGTGTCACTACTGATTCACTATTGACATTTCCTACAGGGTATCAACAAAATACAAACACATGTTGGAAAGACATTTATTTTGCTTTTGTTTTCTTTTATTTTTGTTTGTTTGCTTTTGTTGTTTATTCCGGGAGAATTTATCTCTCTCCTATTGCAATAACAACAACTCTAGTGTTTTTTTATCAACAGGTGTTATTCGCTTTTTGTTTTGCTCCCCTTAAACGTAAACAGACATCATATAAGCAAAAAGCCGCTCTCTTGATTGTGCATTGCTTTTGTTGCCAACTTCGTTCTCTCGCTCTCAGTTGAAAAATAAAAAAAAAACAAATTTGACAGAAAAATTGACAATTCGTAAATGAAAATTTTTCTTCTTCATACATTTTATTTTCTCGTCTTTTTTTGCATTAAATACATGAAAAATCAACTATTGTACGGACGCTTAATAATTTATTTCAAATAATCGTTGAAATTGCAATAAATTTTAAACAAAACTTGTTAAAAAGTGAAATATATATTATAAATTATAATAATTAATAAAAATAACTTGCAAAAGCAGCTTAAAAATTGGAAAAATTTGCAAATGAAAATTTTCATCTTCAGACAAGAAAGAAAGGAAAAAAATTAAGGTGGAGTTATGTGAAAAAAGGATATTAATATTGTAAAAGTCTTGCAAATATTAAGCAAATTTTAATTAATTTGCGTAAAAATGTATTAGGTCATTTGATTTTATGAAAAATTTATTAATTTAAATTAGTTTTTTGTGTGAAATAATTGATAATTGTTACACGGTCATTTGTGAAAAAATTCTAAATTGTGTACACACATACAATAAAGCAACAAAAAAGTGACGTTATCCGTGAAGTGGCCAGACTGTAACTAAAGTAACTAACCCTTTAAAATAGTTGTAAATATACCCAAATGAGATATTTTATAAAATCTTCATAGCTTCAGGTTTGGAATATAAATTGATGTATAAAATTAAAAAAAAAAATCAATTGTAATAAGAAATATAAAAGATTACAATAATAGCATTTTTAAAAAATACTAGCTGTATCATGCGCGCGTTGCTGCTCATTTAACTAAAATAAATTTGAAATATCCGATTCATTAATTAATATTTTCTGGCTCTTCCTGTCTGAAATTGGTCATACCAACTTAGAAACATTCGACGGCTTATGCGCAACAACTTTGCTAAAGATCATAGCACGATCAAATGCACAGTTTACGATTAAATTCATTTTGATTAGTTTTCACTGGCACGGTCTGGTGAAAATTTGTCGCATCAACTTTTCATCCGCCTAGCATACCAGAGGTCCCAAGTTCGATCCCCGGCCAGACCCACTTGAAAAAATAAAATATTAAAAAAAACGGTTCACCTTATAACTCAGCTAGCCACTGGTTATTGAGTATTATTCTATGTAAAAGTTCTCTTACTAATGCATTTGCCGTTCGGAGCCGGAGTTAAAACGTAGGTCCCTTTCAATGAGTCTAAAAATAGAATCGGATGCAGCTCATTGTCTGAGAGAAAGTACTCCTTGTTCAAATTGGAATGTCGTGGGAATTATGTATGTAACATGCATGCACAACAACTATGCTTATGTTAGGTTAAGTTTAAAAAGTAATGCCAACGGAGTGGCATCTTCACTCGGAGACCTTGTAATCCATTGTGATCCTTTCTAAAAGTAAATAACGATAGCGGAAAGAGAAAGAAAGAGAAGAGTGAAGTATCTAGATAGTGTTAGACATAGAGAAAGGGAGTCGTAGAGAAGAGAAGTGTTATCTAAAACGCAGCCCTAGGGAAATTTACCTGTATATCTAAGCCATCTGAGTTCCAATATAAAACCTACAACGTCAGTCAGTACGCACTGCTGTACGTCGCCAAGTTCCTCATGGAAATTTAAGTCTCTGGTTTTGGAGCATAGAACAATGGCAGAGGATGTGTTCGACTTTTTCAGACGAATTCGCGTCCGAGCATAGTCTGTAAATGTCCCGAATTGCTCCATCCCATCTATTTAGCCTAGAATTCAGTGCACAATGGCAAGTCAAATAAACTTATGCGTTTCTTAAGACTGGTTCTGCTAAGACCTAGCAAGAACTTGGTCTTGCTAGGTCGGGCCATAAGGTCCTAGATATTGCGCAAGTGTCCAAGTTTTGATCCCCATAAAAAGGTGACATATAGGTGGTGCTATCTCTGTCACCGCGAGAATCAGTTCTTGGCTCGAGCCATGTCTTGCGATTTCGTCAGCAGTTTCATTGCCTTCGATATCGCAATGACCAGTAACCCAGCAAAGTCTTACCCTGGTGAAGCTGATGATAGCTAATCTACACGACTTGACTAGTTTTGAGGTGATACTACATCTCTTCAGGGCTTTATAGCATCCTGGCTATCAATGTAGATTGTCACCACGCTATTTACAGGAATTTTGTAAGAAAAGAGCTCAGTGGCTTTTAGAATGGCAAAGATTTCTGCCTGAAATACACTGCACTCATTTCTAAGCCTGTAAGTTTTCCTAATATTCTGATTCTTTAAGAAGATGCCAGCATGCCGATTTCCATTTTAGATGTGAAGATCGAGTTCCTCTCAAAGAGCGATTGACGATCTCTATGCTTATGATCATCACGAAATCAAATGCATATGCATTACGACTTAATTCATATTGAGAATTTTCTGTGGCACCATCTCTTGGGTTATGTATGGGATGTTGGACACCAAGCAACGGTTCTGATTGGTCTTAACTTGATAAGCCCAAACTTATTTTGGTTATTTTTCATCTCAACTCTGGACACTGACCACTGGTATCATTACGTTAACACTCCACAGTGGGATGGTGGAAAAATAGAATGGAAATAAGTCCATTTCTTTTAAACCGTATGGCGGATTTTATCGTTACATGCATATGCTATATTTTAAGGTTTTATAGATATTTAATATTTAAAATTTTTAATATTTTACAAGCAAGAAGTGTATTAAAAGCTTTACTATGTAAAAAGTTATAAGTGCTTAAAGTTAATATTAAAAAAAAAACATTTTCCCCATTTTTTGGGTAAAAAGTATTTTTATTGTTTTTTTTTATTTATTTAAAAAATTTCTTAATGAACATATGTGACCTTCTCCGAGAAAAGAAACCTAGTGTGTCAAAAAACGGGTTAAGACTTCAGATTGGATAACTTTTTACATAGTAAAGTTTTTAATACGCTTTTTGCATGTTAAATATTCAAATTTTGTTCTTTTTTTAAAAACTTTAAATCAAGAAAATCGGTTTATATATAGATCACATATTAGTAAAAATTCGGTGCAGTATGGGACAAAAATTTAAAATTTAAATTTTTGAAGTCGAATATCTTTAAAATCATAAGAGATAGGATATCCATGTCGCCATGTTTTTTGTAGTTTTTTTTATCTTTGTTATTTGTTATATATTATGATTCTTCAAATGGTTTGGGAAATGACAATTATATATCGTTTTAAGTGATTTATGAGTCTGGGGTGCCTTACTTTGAGGCCCGATTATGCCGACCCAGTAAAATCTAAGGAAATGGCTTAAATACATGTCTTGATAATATTTTTGTGCGATGACAAAACTCCTTAGTGGTGAAAGGTTTCTCGAGGCTTAAGTATATATATATATATTTAGGTCATTTCTGTATATCGATGGCTTTATATAAAAAACCTAACTCGATTTTTACAGGAGAAGGAAAAAAGTTAATAAATTTTGTAAAACTTTAGATACAACAAAAATTTTAATACAATTTTCAATAAAAACAAAAAAGATCAGTGCTAAATTTCTTTGCTGGACAATAATGAATCTGCTATCATTCAGTTTACTATTTTATATTCCTATGGGTATTCAAAATATACAATCTCTGGCATCGCTTTTTATAAGTATTCACTGTATACTATACAGGTACAAAAATTAAAATCAAAACTCCATTTGGCTGCTATAGTAACCTCAAACCACTCACTATATTCATGCTATATTAAATATTTTTATTACAATAAGAAAACAATTGCAATCACACAGAACGAAAATGAGAAGCTCAAAATCGAATGTGTGTTCTATAAATACCTATATGTATATATGTATGTTTGTCACTGCTCTGCAGTGGGGGGATTAAGTTGTGGGTAAATGTTTGGAATTATGTATGAAAGTGTGTGTATGTGTGTTTTAAAAATAAACAATAACAATTTTGTGTTGTGGAGCAAAAAAAAAAAAGGTATTATTTATTAGTGTACGCTATACCGCTAAAGGTGGAGATAAAAATATAGGTGCTATATTTACATTGGATTAGCTATTTCGATTTACTTACTTACTTACTTAAATGGCCTATTGTAACAACCTGTTTAGGTCAAAGGCCGAGCATATTTTAGAATTCCATGCGCTTCTATCTTGTGCGCATATTCTCCAATTTCTTATGCCAAGTTTTGAAAGATTTTCTTCTACTTGGTCTTTCCATCGAAGTTTTGGGCGCCCTCTTCTACGAGTTCCCTCAGGATCCTTATCAAACACTTTTCTTGCCGGAGTATTTTCATCCATTCGCACAACATGTCCTAGCCAGCTCAGCCGTTGTCGCTTAATGCGTTTTACTATGTCTATGTCAGCGTATAACTCATACAGCTCATGATTCATTCGATGTCGATACTCATTGTTGACGCAGACTGGTCCAAATATTTTTCGTAGGATTTTCGTCTCAAACACTCCAAGGATAGCTTCATCTGCCTGTGCAAGTACCCATGATTCTGCACCATACAGTAACACGGGTAGTATAAGCGTTTTATAGAGCGTAATTTTAGTTCTTACGGAGAGGACTTTATTTCTTAGCTGTTTGCTTAGGCCAAAATAGCATCTATTGGCAAGTATTATTCTACGTTTAATTTCAAAGCTTATATCGTTGTTGATGTTCACAGCGGTACCAAGGTATACAAATTCTTTTACAACTTCGAAACTATAGTTTTCTACGGGCACATGTGATCCAATTCTAGTGGTCTGTCTGCCTGAAGAAACCATCAGTTTTGTTTTTGATTCATTTACAGCTAAACCCTTTTTGTTTGATTCCTTCTCGATATTGGAAAAGGCGGCAGTTACCTCGCGTAAAGTGCGCCCCATAATATCAATGTCATCGGCATACGCGAGTAACATATGTTTTCTATTGAAGATTGTACCACTTGTATTAACTGCTGCATCACGTAAGATTTTCTCTAGCACAATATTGAAGAGATCACATGATAGACTATCACCTTGTCTGAAACCCCGTTTAGTTATGAAAGACTCTGATAGGTTCTTACCTATCTTAACAGATGATATTGTATTAGTTAGTGTCATCCTGCATAACTTTATTAGCTTCGTGGGGATGCCGAACTCAGACATTGCTTCAAACACCTTCTTCCGTATCGGGCTGTCAAAAGCTGCTTTGTAGTCAACAAAGAGATGATACGTGTCAATTTGTTTCTCTTGGGTCTTCTCCAGGATCTGATGTAGAGTAAAGATCTGGTCAGTGGTTGATTTACCTGGTCTAAAGCCACATTGGTACGTCCCAATTATTTCGTTAATTTTGGGCTTAAGCCTTTCGCACAGTATGGTCGATAGAATCTTATATGCAATTGAGAGGAGACTTATCCCTCTGTAATTTGCACACACAGTTTTATCTCCTTTTTTGTGCACAGGACAAAGGACACTAAGATTCCAATCGTCTGGCATGTATTCTTCTGACCATATTGCTTCTATAAGTTGGGACATAAGCCTTATCAACTCATCTCTTCCGGCCTTAAAAAGCTCAGCAGGAAGACAATCGGCACCCGCAGCTTTGTTATTTTTTAGTCGATTTATAGCGATTGTAATCTCATTTTGGTTTGGTGGTGGACATAGAACGCCATCATCATTGATTTGTTCAGGCGTGTCATCTTGGTCGCTTTCATTTGATACCAACAATTTGAAATTTCGATTTACTAAACTTTAATTTTTTAGTTGATTTAACGATGTCCAATGTCGGACTTTACTTCAGTAAGGCTGCTTATAAACCTGGTGCTCTTCAAGTTACATCTGGTACAAATAAGAAGCTTATATGTAGGAAATTGGTTAAATTATGCCCCTTATTTCGAGTGCTAAATTAGAGGAGGTGCTGGTAATGTGGTAGACCTAAAACCAGCAAGGTATTAAGCGTATTTCTGTTATTCTTATATTATATTAACAGTTTAAGAGAACGGTTAATATACCACATTAAAAGCCTATACCACATTATCCGAAATTAAATTTTAAGTCGTTAAAAAAAAATTTAACATACATAATAATTCAATGAACAAATTATTAACCTTTATATAACTTTCTCTCAAGATCGATTAATGTTCCATAACAAATCTAAAATTGTGTACTATTTCACATTCGGCTCCTTTTTTCGAAAACTTTAAATTAATCGTGTTAAAAAGGTGTTGACACCTTCACTCGGCGACAGTGGAATCTCACAAATTAGAACCACTTGGTGCAACGGCCAGTTCTAATTTCTGAAAAGTCGAATTTCTGGATATTTTTGTTTTTCAACAGAAAGTGATTCTAAAACATAAAAGTAGTTATGTATAGTTTATTTTAACACAAAACACTCATTATTTTCGATTATGTTGTTTGAAATTAGCTCGATGTCGGTCCATATTACAAAGATTTATACATTTCGGCAAGCCTGTACGATTTCCTGATGCTTTCTTCTCGCAGGAAAACAGAACCACCAGTAAAGTTTCCTCGAAAAAGCGATGTACGACCCTTCTAGTAAGTCCTATCAGTAATTACGACCTTCGGTACTACGCTAGACAGTAACACTTTGATTAAGTAGCCTGGACGCGGTGAGCCTGACTCAAAACCATTTGGACTTGTTAAGCTCAGTAGACTAGTGTGTCCTATAGGTCTATATTTAAGCAAAGACTCTATAATATAAAGATGTCGCACCACATTGATTTGCCGTATGGTCGTTTTAAAAAGTCCCATAAAAGGAGATTTTACTGTAATTCGGAAACAACTAATGGAGACTATTATCCAATGAGAGAAAGCTAAGGCACACACACACACGTGCTCATGAAATGTATGTTTGTTTGTGCGTTTATGTGTTTTTCTTTGTTCTTTATACACTTTCATTTCTTTATATTATGTTAAAGGGGATTAACTCAGTATTGTCGGGATTTACTACCAGTTGTAAATATGTTGTTGTCCTTGGCCGAGAAACCTCGGGTCATTCCGGTACGTAGAACCGTCTGTCGCGGAAATGATATTATAAAGCCTCCTCGATGTATGAGAAAGCAGCCAATGTAAATTCTTTCAATTCGAGGAATTTTTTTGTGTTGGTAACAGGCTCCGTGCTTGCCAACTTGCGAGGATCCGCTAAATCCGCTACAGGACTCTTATTCGATGCTTTAGAGCTACCAGCCGATTTCTCCACAGGCGCTATCGAGTTACCAGCTTCCACTAATTTCTCTGCAGGGTCCTTAACGTTCGCTGTAGAGCTATCAGCTTTTCCTCGCTTGATGAAGCTAGAGGAGATGCCCAGGATGTTCTTGGTCGAGCCAATAATTCTTTTGAATTTAGCAACGCTCTGCGTATACTTCTTAAGCTTCTTCCTCTCGTTTACATCGAGCGCCGTAGGATTATTATCAGCCATATTTTTTAAATAGGCCAATAAGCTCCTCGTGCCGCTCTTCGACTTTTCGAATTTATTTCGGCAAGTTTTTGCTTTTTCTTTGGCGATGCGGCACAGCGTCCTGGCGAACAAACTGTTCCTTGGATAGCTTCGGTGGAGCAGGTGAAGTCGGACCGCTCTGTCTGACTCGACTCAACCATTAAAGCCCAATATATTGGGGGAGAACCCGATTGAGACCGGCCAGAGCTTGAGATAATAAAGATCTCATGCTCCGAATCCGACTCAATGGAGACGTCCGCCAGTATTTAAGTAGCTCCAGTGGTATAAGATGAGTCTAGATCATCCAAAAGCCCATCCATTTCCACTAAGTCCGTCAGTAGAAATCTCTCCTGTTGGAGAATGCTGTCATTTACGTCGTTAAGGGTCTGTTCGTCTAGATCGTCTCTCCCTACTATGTCCCACCGTGATGCATCAATTGTACGTGTCCTGAAAATCTTTGAAGGATATAAAAACGATAAAACTTAATCATTAATTATATTTTCATACGCTGTAGAGACCACATATTTTAAAAGTTATAAAAAAAAATTCCTGGTAGTTTTGCGTTATGTCTGAAAGGGGTATGGTATTATTGTAGTCGACCATGACCGACTTTCATAAATGTTTTTTTTTTGTATTTAATAACGAAAACAACAACGTGAGGTTAAAGGCATTGAGAATAAACAAATCGACGTATTTATTAAAAATGCAACTTTATTTTACATAAATTAATTTGATATTTATTTAATTATTTTTTTCATATACCTACAGTTTTTTTAACATCAAAAATTGATCTCATTAAGCTGAAATTAAAAACTGCGTAGAATATGGAATAAATAAAGGGAAAGGAACGCTAAAATATTACAACTTAAATTTTTTTTTACTAAAATCAATTAAATTTTATTGTTGGCTTGACACAAAATGACAACAAATTCCAATAACACAGATCTTTACTTGAGACCTTTACCGTATTTGGACACCAAATGGGTGAGAGCCGATCTTATAGCCAGTCTACGAAACCCCGAAGATGCCGCCATATTGTGGAACAATCTTATACAGGATTGTGAATTGGTTTCGTCGGCCACGGGAGCCGTAGTAAATGCCGCCGGTAATTTATCTTATTTGGGAGATGATGGCAAACACTATTGCGGTGTACAAAAGCTACAATGTTCTTGTTGTCCCAACGACTACTGTGGTCCCTTGTCGGCCTGTAATTGCAGTGCTTGTCATACTTTGGATTCTGATGCCACTATTAAGAAAATCACAACGGCTGCCCAGGCTGCTGCCGTAGCTGCCCAACGTATTGCTAGTGATGCTATATTTGAATCTTGGCTATGGGGTCAAACTCCTAACAATTCAGCCAAAGTTGAATGTCAAAAAACTCTACTAAATGAGCTACACGATATAGCTTTGCAGGCAGCTGGCAATTGTCTTTCGTCCATACATTTGAAACAACAATTATTTATCTATGAACGATATTTTGTATCCCTGGCTCGGTGTAAGCAACAGCATCAACAGCAGCAGCAACAAGCCCAAATACAGCAACAGAATACTTTGGACATACCCCTTCTACAGCCACCCACTAATTCCAATAATCCCTTTTTAAATCCTACCGACAAAAGTACTAATAAATTTCAAGATGAGGCTCGCCTCTCAAGTCGAGAAAGATTTGCAAAATACGCCCAGCTGTCGTCTCAGGAGTTACGTTCACCTGTACGTGAAAGTGAAAGGGCCACATTGGGCTTGGCCCGGGTATGTACAAGGGCAGCCTTAAATTTTTCATTTTTCTTTTTGCGTCGTGCCTGGCGTTCTGGAGAGGATACGGAAATGTGTAGTGAATTGTTGTGTGAAGCTTTGGAGTCTTTGCAAGATCTACCGGAAGCTTTGCTGTTTGATACCTCACAGGTGTGTAGAGAAGTTGAACTTAAAAGTTAGCATGTTTTACTTTGTTGAATATTTCCAGGTTTCACCACTTTGGATTGAGGTCTTAGAGCGTTCTATTAAATTTTTACGTCAAGTAGCCTTGGGTGATCCTATGGGTAACCGCTGCACTGCACCCAAAGAAGATCGTCATACCGCTCTTTGCTTATTACTAGAGCTAGGTGCTCAAAAGGGCAGTTTAGCCGCCTCTTTGGAAGCTGTTGTTTTACTCTTAACCCTTTGGGATAAAGATAAAGCTACCGATGACAATCGAGACGTGCCACAAAATGCTGGAGCTCCCTTGGTGCCCATACTAAAACGTTATGAAGCCATTGGGAATTATGGCCTAACAGCAAATACATCCCCAGAAATTTTACCCTCTAGTGCTACTGAATGTTTCTTACGTTTTCTTACATTGCCCGAACAGGATACGGCAAATGTGGATTTGAAACAAGCAGCCGTAGTGGTAATCTCCCATCTCGATCGTTTGGCTAAGCCACATATGCCCACGGGTCATTCCATACAAATGCCAACAAACTTGAATGTGAACAACAATAAAACATCGGCGACATCATTGGGTAAAACTACGTCATTGCCTAATCAGAGTTCACAGGAAAGTGTTACAACTTCGAATAACAATAATAATTTGTCCGCTAGCAGTACAACACCTCAGCTGCATGAACAGCGTATTTATGCCCTGGGTTGGTTGTCTTTAAATCCAAATCAATATGGCTTTACCGCTGAACCAGCTGTTGGTATACCCATTCCCGGAGTCAACAATATATGTTCTCAGTATTCGGCACCGGTATTGAATTTTTACTTTCAAGTTCAACAGGTAGTCATATCGGAGGAGTATGTGTTATTCCTAACACAAGATGGTAAAATGTATACATGGCGCATTTCAAAGCCCGAAACAGAGCCCATGTTAATAGAAGAGTTGTCGGAAGTTCATATTATATCGGTTGCATCGCATTGTGAGGGAAGGCATTACTTGGCGGTGGATAGTATGGGTAAGTAGCCTCACCAAAATTGTCTTTAAATGTCTTTAAATTAATAAATTATTCGTTTTAGGTAATGCCTATTCCTGGGGTAACGGAGTTGGTGGTCGTTTGGGACATGGTGATACTCTGTCGCGTGAACATCCTACAAAAATTAATACACTGGACAGATCTGTTAAATCGATACATGTCGGTTGCACCTACAGTGCAGCTATTACCTATAATGGAACTTTATTTACCTGGGGACGTGGTACTTACGGCCGTTTAGGTCATGGCAATTCTGATGATAAATTATTACCCACTCAGGTGGCTGCTTTGGCGGAGCATAAAATAGTTGATGTAGCCTTAGGCAGTGGTGATGCCCATACCTTAGCTGTAACCGCCTCAGGTTTAGTTTATGCCTGGGGAGATGGAGATTTTGGCAAACTAGGAAATGGTTCTTGTAATGGTTCTCAGCTACCGCAACTGATCGAGACCTTACCTCGGGTACAGCGTGTTTTTGCAGGAGCTCAATTCTCGGTGGCCTTAACATGTGAGGGAAAACTTTATTCCTGGGGTAAGGCTAGTGGTGGACGTTTGGGTCACAATCAGCTCGATAAACAAGTCCAGTGTTTGAGTACACCCAAACTTATTAATAATCTACAATCAAAAATTATCATAGATGTGGCCATTGGTGTATCCCATTGCTTGGCTTTAAGTTCGAGCGGTGAAGTTTTCGGTTGGGGTCGTAATGATTATCAGCAAATATGTCCCTCATCCATATGCAGAGATCCTCTAGTCAAACAGCCTATTTTGGCCACACATCCCTCGGTATATGCTTTTGGTATAGCTTGTGGGGCCGCACAAAGTATTATCTGGAGTCAGACTTCCATACAAGGTATACCATCTCGAATACCCTTTGTCATAGATCTAAGTGAGCACACCTTTCGTCTGTTGGATCAATTATTGGGCATGGTTTGTGGTCAAGACTCTAACAATCGACAAACTCCGAATCAAGAAGCTGAGTGTGTTGCTGTGGCTTGTTTAAACTTATTAAGACTTCAGCTACATGCTTTAATAGCCAATGGTGTAACACCCAAATCAGTGGGTCTCTCAGAAGGTTCGCGGCAGCTGGTTAGCTTGAAAACCAGAATTTTAAGTTTGGCTGGGGGAGCAAATGTCCTCAAAACTATGCAAGAAGCTGCTCAATGGGCTTTGCAAGTAGGTTGGAGTGTTTTGCTGCCGACAGCTTCGGAAAGAGCACAAACTTTAACATCTCTGCTGCCCTCAGAACCTGGTATTTCCACAGCGGGACATCGTTTTATGACTGATTTGTTGGTGGGCTCTTTAATGGCCGAAGGCGGTTTGGAAACAGCTTTAAAACAAGCCATCAGATTAGAATCTAATGATTGTGCCGACAATGGCCATAATTTACCTCTATTACATCTCATAAAGCAATTATTGCGTAACAATTCAGCTCTGACACAAGCTAAACTTACCCAGCTACTCCTGAGTACGGGTATAGTCAAACCGGAAGAAGAAAATCCCTCACTTTCATCTCTATCCATTCTACATTCACAAGAACACTCAAGTCCTAGTTTAGATCTACTACATCGTTTTCAACGTCTTCTATTCTCCCATATCCATCAGACCCCTAAAACCGAAGATCTTATTGGTGCTGAACTTTTGCTAAGCAAATATCTTCAAAGTGCTGTAAGTCTCTGTATACATTCACTACAAAAAGCCCATGAAATAGCTTTGCAAGGCAAAGAAGGCGTGGCTGATATTTTAATGACTGATATCTCTGATACTCTACTCTACGAACTGCTAATTGGCCTTATAATACTGAAAAGGGATCGGCCTAATTTAATGCCGGCCTTTGATTGGTCTCATCATTTTGTGCCTCTCTTACATGCTTTGGATAACTTGAATCGTCTCATCTGCGACAGCGATCTACAAGATTCCGATGACTTGGGTTGGCCTGGCATTATATGTCGGGGTAATCACAAAAATACAACTTCCACGCAACAGCCCGAAGAGTTAATGTTAATTCGCAAACATGACTTTGAAAATCAAATTTTAGACGGTGGTAAATGGATTATTTTAAATGGTTGTGTCTGTGATGTGAATGGTTATCAGTAAGTTTAACATAGTAAATAACACTGTGCTAGTTGAAAAATAAAAACGACAAAAGGGAGACCTAGTGGGTAAAGATAATTCGAGTATGCTGACTTCAATGGTTTTTTAGGTTAGTTCTAGTTTTCGATATATAGCGTTATTTAAAAAATGTGAGAGGATGCGCTATAAATATTCGCGTAACTTGAGAACTGTTTATTTTCTTGAACTAAGTAAAAAACCGAAATTTGGCAAGAAAAGTATCTTTCAGAAAAACTTATTTTTTTTATTTTATCCGAGCAGTCGTTTTGGAAATAAATTTTTTTGTTTGCAAAAACAAAAAAAATATTTTTGAAAAAATATTTTTTTTTGAAAATGAAAAAATTTATTTTCAAAACAACTGCTCGGATTAAAAAAATAATTAATGTTTCTGAAAGATAATTTTGTTGCTGAATTTCGATTTTTTTCTCAGTTCATGAAAATAAACAGTTTTTGAGTTACGCGAATATTTATCGCGAATATTTATTGCGCAACCTCCTCCATTATGTCTCGAAAACTAGAGCTAATCTAAAAACACGGTTGAAATCATCGTATTCAATTTATCTTTACCTACTAGATCTCCTTTTTTTTTGGTAAAAAAAATTTGTCAAAATCGAGCACAGTGTAATTTATGATATTAGTAATTAATCCAAATTTTTTGAAATATTTAGAAATGAAGCGGCAGCAATAAATGACTATCTGGAAAACAATATTGGCAAAGATCTCTCCTCGGATTTAGGTAACACTACATATCGCCAATGCCTTGAATTTATATTAAATCATCACAAAGTTGGACGATATGCTCCCAATATATGTGAAGAAAAGGCAAGTTTAACATTTAAGATGTTCTTTTTATACCCTTCACCACCATAGGTGGAAGGGGTATTATAAGTTTGTGCTAATGTATGTAACGCATAAAAATATTTGTCTTAGACCAACCTTTTAGTATATAAATAGGCTTCGAATCACTTTCTAATTCGATTTAGCGATGTCAGTCCGTCCGTCTCTCTGGATTGATATTCGTCAAAATCGGTCCATTGTTTATGGTCCCACTTCCCGTAATTGATATATTGGCCACAAATATCAATATTTTTTCATATAATTTAAAAAAATACTGATTATGTAAACCAAAATCACTGTACCAAATTTCGTTGAAATCGGTCCACATTTTTGTATGATGGCAAAATTTAGCAAATATTTGTCTTTATACAGGAAAAAGAACACCTTTGAAATTAGTGGTGAAGGGTATCGTATGTTCGGGCTTGACCGACTATAGCACTTTCTTCTTGTTATTATTACAAAATATCCTTGTTATGAAAAATGCTTCGAAAAATTTTAATCGCTATCTGATTTTATTTTAGCCTCATCTACAACAAAGCAAAGTTCTTACCCATTTCAATTCCGAAAGGTCTCTGGCCTATTTATTGGGCCTAGTAGCCAATACCTTGCAAATTGGACCACCTCCACAGCCAGCAGAATTACAATGCAAAACTATAATCAAGACCAGAATTTTAAGTGGTGGTCTGCAAGTCTTGCAACCCAGTAACCCATTTGATGAGGAAAAGGGTGAGGCGCGCAGTAGTGCCAGCACAGCTGGTAGTACACCTACCGAACCGCCTGTTCACGCTATAGCCACAGTGGGAGTTATGCATACATCGGCTAATAACATACAACAACGTATAGAAACTTTAATATCTGGCTTATCAGATGGCCGCTTAACAGATCCATTGGTAGTCACATGGATGACTATATCCGAACGTTTTTGCAAGGATAACAATTTGATATGGCATCAAGAATTTCCTCCCGAACATCCTGTACAAGAACTAGAACGACTTTTGACTGCTGTTCTAATAAGACATCAGAGTTTAGGCGGTCTAATACTGTCGACCATAGAAAAGGAGTTAACTGGCGTTACGGCTGCCAATTCGGTCTATAAATTACCCAAGCAAATAGCGGAAATAATACGTTTGATCTATCAAACTAAATGGTCGGTCGTGCGTATAAGACAACAACTGAATCGTAGTTATAAAGAGGTATGTGCCCCAATGTTGGAGCGTTTACGTTTTCTTTTGTATGAAGTAAGACCAGCTGTTAGCTTAGAACAGGAAGGCCTACGAAAACTTTCGATACTACACAAATTACCACGATTTAAACAAATTGTGCGCAAGATTATCACGGAGATGAGAGTAGCTAAGAAACAATTAGTGTGTGCCAAGCCGGAGGATATTCTAAATGTTACTATACAAAGTCAAAATGTGGCCCAGAAATTGCAATCACAATCTCAAGTATGTTAAGCATACAAATTTTCCTGTGTCAATTTTTAACAATAACCATTTCCAACTTTTTTTTAGGAATCTCTTCTCGAAGACAGTTTATCTGTTAACCTTGAAAAAAATTCAACCGATCCTTCGCTTTTGCCAGTGGCTACAGTTCAAATACCTTCACCTCTTACCAATCAATCGTCTAATGAAAATCTCCTAGATGGTGGCGATAACAATCTTATTTTGTCAGAACATAAAACCTCCAGTGAAGAGATTAAATTTCAAGCCAGCGATTTAGACTTTGATGATAAAAAGCCTGAGCAAGAGCCTAGACTTAGCAATGATGTCATAAGAAGACTTTGTGAAAAATGGTATTTTTCTGGTGACCTTAGTACCCATTTGATGAATGAAATTGTGGAATTTGTAATGCAAGAAATCTGTGATGTTGAGACGGTGCGTCGTGCCATGTACTGTCAAGTACAACGCTATCAAATTCGTCGTCAAGGCCTGGAAATGTTTCACACCATACTGCAAGTGAATGGTCTTATGGATGCAGTAAAATACAATATGTTAAGTGGTTATTTGGGCTTACACCTGAAGGGTAATAAGAACACCACCACCAATATATTGGATGATGTTGGCTCCATAACAGCTTTTCAAAAGGCAAATTTAGTTTTAGCTCAGGCTCGTGTTTTAGAATGGGCAGTACAGGAATTGCAAAGGCTGGTTAATCAAGAACAAATACATTTAAAATCGAAACATAATAATACCGGCAAGGATAATACCAATCTGGGTACTTATGTCTTTTTAAAGAAGTTGCCAAGAGCCAGATTTCTTTTGAGTATATTTGGCATATTAGCCAAAGATATAGGAGCTAATGAACTTAGTCTTCTAATAAACTCGGGAACATTGGGTACCGTTTTGGGTTTACTAAGTCAAACGGGGGGTGATGTGCCGGCTGTTAAAAACACCTATGAATTGTCTACAGTTTATGAGGATACAATACTCAAGCAAAAATCAAACAAAGCTAACTTGACAGGACCTGAATTGGCGAAACTAATGAAAATTGGTACTCGTATAGTGCGCGGAGCCGATTGGAAATGGGGAGATCAAGATGGTAATCCACCGGGAGAAGGAAGAATCATAAGTGAAGTAGGAGAAGATGGGTAGGTTATAGCAATAACTTTAATTAGTTATAATTTAATTTAAAATCATTTGTTTTTCTCAACAAAAGATGGGTACGTGTTGAATGGTACACCGGCGCCACTAATTCCTATCGCATGGGCAAAGAGAATCAATATGATTTACGTTTAGCTGATAGTGCTTTAAATATTGTTTCTCCTGATTCGGAGACTGAAAAAGATGAAATTTCTTGTGATTCATCTTTGAATGGTGAATCTCATCCTACTAAATTACTACGTTATGCCTGCACAAAACTATTGCAAATTGTTTCGGTGGGCATTGGCTTACATTCCGAGAAGATGGATAAAAATGCTGTACGTGGAATATCGTCCATGTTTCGTGCTATTTTAAATCCGGACTCTACATTGGCCAATATTTGCGGTTTAGATAATTGGACTACATTGGGTTTTCTCAAGGCGATTGCGGGTAAGTTGTTATTCAAAGTTAGCGGCACAATTTGAATTGACAAAGTTACAATTAAAAAGTTACAAAATAATTTTATCACTTATTTATCGTTTTCGATATAAATTAAATGTAATATGTATTAGTTCTAAAGATACATATAGGTCAAAATAAGTACATACCCTCTACTAAACACACCTCCCTTATTTTCGTAGGTGATCCAGTTTTGATTGCTAACCCAATTTAACAATATGCAAAGTTTAAAAAGAAATAATCTTTAAATTTTTGACCCGTTTTTGTCCTTTTCTACCCCATTAGTCGAAAATTGGTTCAAAAGTTATATATGAGTCAAAAAAGTACCAAAATTTCGTTTTTGTCCTTTTTATCCCCTATCCTTACGTCATTTACGAAAAGTACTAAAAACGTGACTTTTTGTTTTTCTAGTCGATCTAAATCTAATTTAAATTTTGCTTCTATCGATGTGAGCTTCGGAGATATAAATTTACAATTTTTTTTCTTTTTCTACCCTATTTTAACACCAAAACTGTTTAAAAAAGTCCCAAAATACAGTTTTTACCCTTTTTTATCCTTATTAGTGTAATTTAAAAAAAAGTACCAAACACGTGTCCATTTATTTTTTTAGTCGATCCAAATCCACTTTTAACTACGTTTGTATTGATGTTGGTTTCGGAGATATGATGTTACTAATTTCTTCCTTTTCTACCCTGTTTTACCTTTTAAGGGGTCAAAAAAGTACCGAACACGTGTCTTATAATTTTAAGTGTGAATCTCAAACCAATTCAATTTTTGCTTCTATCGCTTTCGGTTTAGGTGATATAATGTTACCGTTTTTTCCCTCTTTTACCCTCTAAATTGAAAAAAGTACCAACTACGTGTTTGATATTTTGTACTTGGCCATCGACTTCCCCATAAATTTTGTTTCTAATTTTATTGGTTCAAGTGATATACAAAGATAAGGAAGAATGAATCTACCCTATATATTTTTTTCCATTTTTTTCCTTTTTACCCCCTAAATAAAAAGTACCAAACACGTATTTGGTATTTTTCTTGTTTACCGTCTCCGTTTTTAATTTTGTTTCTATTTTGATTGGTTTAAAAGATACACATGGGTTAAAAAAGTACCAACAATTAGTTTTTACCATTTTTACTCCCTATTTTATCTGCCAAGAAGGACCGAACACGTATCTTTTTATTTTTGTTTCCAAAAATCCCTTAGTGGATCTATACTTCGAAAAAGGTATCCGCTGTCAAAATTTCAGTCAGTCAATCACGTTAGAGTTTTATATATAGATCAAAATATAGTAAATATATAAATATAATTATTCGGATATTCAAAGTTTATATAAAGTTTGAAAACACTTAAACATTA
Organism: Stomorhina lunata; assembly: GCA_933228675.1. Lineage (NCBI taxonomy): Eukaryota > Metazoa > Arthropoda > Insecta > Diptera > Rhiniidae > Stomorhina > Stomorhina lunata. Next base: position 55,798,669 of record OW121743.1, on the reverse strand, counting down.
AATTCAAATAATAGAGGACCTGTAGATTCATAAATTTTAAGTCTTTGTCCGATTAAAATAAGATTTAACCCTCCACATGATCCATTTAAGAAAAATATTAAACCCACAATCTCAGAGATATTTGAGAAAAGATATTTTAAAAATGTGTTGATAATGTGGTACACCAGATGTTTGTAATGTATTATAGTATACCACATTTTTTTTGTTATATTTTTACCATTGGATCGAGGTACAGAAGCGCCTACTGCGCTCATGCAAGTAATGACGGCAACCTGCGACCCTTTTTCTTGGCTGATGTCATTGTACCAATTTGCTTTTTCCTCATTTAAGCAATTATTTTAGCTTGCCGTAACGGAACCACTGATATCCCGGTTTTATCTATGTTCAAGATACGACGAGTAAAAGGAACATTTTTAAGTATATTCAAAAAGTACATTTACAAATTAAGCACAAATGTTATCTTTCACTTAACAACTTTAAAATACTTACACTTTTGACAACCAACTTATGTTTTAACTCCAACCTTTATAATTTTCACACTAAAAAACCAAAACTTTTCAGGTGAATCGTCCATTTTATCCAAGTACTTAACATCACCAATATGGATTGATTTCTATATAAACTTACTCGAACAACCTACAGTCCGTGAGCAAGATGTTTTTCGTAAAATTCATTGTTTGCGTCTCCTACAGATAGTTCTAATTCACTGGACCGATGAAGGCGAATTACCACAAATGACTTCTCTAGTACGACAAATATTCTCAACATTAGGAAAAATAACTCTATATTGTCCCAATGATTCGTCGTTGTTACAAACTACAGCCGAGAATAAACCAAGAATACTTTTAACTGCTTCACACTCGGGCACCGTAGCTGAAGAAATCATAACGTTGCTAAGAAAACTACACACTTTACCCATCTGGAATACAGCCATAAATTCGTTTCTTTCGCAAAAGCTTTGTGTGGCTGCTGAGTTATTTGGAGAAGATGGTTTGGATTTACAGCACTTGGAAAATGAGTATATCTTTGTAATGGGTGTTTTAACAACGATTGGAGGTTGTGATATACGACCAAGGGTGGGCTTGCAAGTGTGTCATGAAGGTACAACTGCTACTATATGTGGCTTTACAACAAAGGGTAAATGTCTCCTGAGCACTGACAATCAATCGTTAAATGGAGAATGCCGAAAAATATCGCTAAGTGCTGCTTTGGATAGTGCAGATTATTCGGTATTTAGTTTATCTCGTTTGCCTATGAATGAAATGTTGCTAAATTCCTGGTCTGTTTTGTTATATGGTCCGGGAGAACGTAAGGAATCGGTACCGAATATAATAGACATTAGCCTATTGCGATCTCAACAGATACAGCTTTCGGTCTTAAACTCCAACTGTGTGCTTTATAGGCATCAAACTTCGTTAAGGAAAATATTAAAACAAAGATCGCCCGGCATGTGTTCGTATTCATCGGAAGAAAGTGTTTCCGAGGAAGAACAAGCCCAAAAGTCAGCCGGTAATGCTGAACAGCATAGCCAACATGAAGCAAATGCCGATGAACCCTGTAACAGTTCATTTGTTACCTCTAACGAAACTGAACTTTTAATACAAAGTATTCTCATAAGAGCCACTCAACCTTCACCCGTTAAAGCTTGCTACACCTACAGCGAACTATCAACTGCTGCTCTTAATTGTTCCCAGGTCTTAGCATCACAAGTACATTCGGAACTTAATGATTTGACTTCTTCAACATCACGTTTGGGTGGCTTAATGCCAACTATGCAGCCCACCATGATACATGGCATGCCTATTTATAACATGGGAGTTTATGATGAAGCTACTGGTACTTCGAACTCTGCAAATCCTACAAATTTGGAGCTAAAAGAAGCTGATACCTCGGTCAATACTTCGGCTTCCCTGATTTCTCAAATTATGGAAATGGGATTTAGCAAAAAATCTGTAGAATTGGCAGTTAAACAACTTACTATCTATCCCATGACACCAACTCCCGAGCAAATAGTTCAATGGATTTTGGAGCACCCCGATATATGTAATAACACCATCGATCCGGTCGATTACAATGATCCCACAGAGTTAATGGGTCATTCAACCTCTGATGCTTCTTTGCCGCAACAACAGAAACTGACATCGTTGCAGGATCCGGAATGCGACATCGACAATGAAAGTGTTGACACTAGTTCGGATACTGTAGAAGGTTCCTCAATACAAGATCAACCATTTAAGTATGAGACTCGACAAGATTTTCAAACCGCTGATCAATATGCTATGTATGTCAGAGGACTTGTCTGTCCCAACATGATTGTGCGTTGTTGTCGAGATTTTGAAGAAATAAAGAAAGGAGATATTGGTACTGTCCTTAAAGTGGATACAGAGGGTCTGCATGATCTGAACGTACAGGTAGATTGGCAATTACATGGTACCACCTATTGGGTGTGTTTTGTGCACATTGAACTTTTAGAGAAACCCGCAGAAAAGGCATCATCTTCAACGGCTTTGAATTTGGAAAGACAATCATCGCAACTTGTTATTGGTTCTCAAGTGCGTATGAGGGCGGCACCGCGTTATAAATGGGGAAATGTAATGCGTGGCAGTGTTGGCACCGTTACCGCTATATGTGGCAAAAATGTTAGTGTCGATTTTCCGCAACATCCAGGTTGGAAAGGCTCTGTTAATGATATAGAAACGGTGGGAACTTCAGTGCAAGGAAGTACTCTTTTGGGTTTTAATAGTCTCTCAGCACCGGCTGCTTCAGATCTCATCGAGGATTGGTCACGTTGTATTCGTTCATTGAGTGTGTCTTCAAATGAAATGACCGCTAAACATTTATTAGATCGCAGTCCCAATTGCTGGCAAAGTTCTTCAACTACCCAAGGTAAACATTGGATTCGTTTGGAAATGCATGAAAATGTTTTGGTACACAGTCTTTCCATTACCGTCAGTCCCTCGGATCATTCTCACATGCCTTCATTGGTGGTAACTCGAGTGGGAGATAGCATTGGCAATTTGAAGGAATATTCCTGGATATCGATTAAAAATACTGATACTACTGTTGCCCTTATGACTGATGTAAGGCAATACTATCCTTGGATCGAAATAGTTATAAAACAATGCCGCAACAATGGCATACAATGCAAAGTCCACTCCCTAAATATTGTAGGCAGACGTAAACAAACGGACTTAGATTTGATGCTAATGAATGCATCGTTCTTGGCTTGTGAATATGATAGCTTGTCTGATTCAAATCAAAATCTTTCATTATCCTCTTATGCTGATCCAAAATCATCGCTTAGCGATCCTCCTTGCACTGTAATGGTTTGGGGTCTAAATGATAAAGAACAATTGGGTGGATTAAAGGGTTCCAAAGTTAAAGTGCCCACGTTTTCTCAAACTATAAGTCGTTTGAGACCCATACATATAGCAGGTGGCTCGAAATCTTTGTTTATCGTTTCACAAGACGGTAAAGTTTATGCTTGTGGAGAAGGAACCAATGGACGTTTAGGCTTGGGGACTAGTGCTAATATATCGGTACCACGTCAAGTTCCAGTTTTACATCAATACGTTGTCAAGAAAGTGGCTGTTCATTCGGGAGGCAAACATGCATTGGCTTTGACTTTAGATGGAAAAGTGTTTTCTTGGGGCGAGGGAGAGGATGGCAAATTAGGTCATGGTAATCGCTTAACTATGGACAAACCGAAAATGATTGAATCTTTAAGATCTAAGAAAATACGAGACATTGCTTGTGGTTCTTCTCATAGTGCAGCAATAACATCAGCCGGTGAACTGTATAGCTGGGGCTTAGGGGAATATGGCCGTTTGGGACATGGCGACAATTCTACACAATTGAAACCTAAACTTGTGGCTGGCTTAAGTGGCAAACGTGTTATACAGGTGGCCTGTGGTAGTCGAGATGCACAAACGTTGGCTTTAACTGAAGATGGTGCAGTGTACTCCTGGGGTGATGGTGATTTTGGTAAATTAGGTAGAGGTGGTTCAGAAGGATCATCGGTACCGCATGAAATCGAACGTTTAACCGGTATTGGTGTAATACAAATTGAATGTGGCGCCCAATTTAGTCTAGCCCTAACGCGTACTGGAGAAGTATGGACCTGGGGTAAAGGAGATTACTATCGTCTGGGTCATGGCACTGACCAACATGTACGTAAACCACAACCCATACAAGGTTTAAGGGGAAGAAAAGTTATTCATGTAGCCGTAGGAGCTTTACACTGTTTGGCTGTTACCGATACCGGTCAAGTATATGCTTGGGGAGATAATGACCATGGCCAGCAGGGTTCTGGCAATACGATAGTCAATAAAAAGCCCGCCTTGGTTATTGGCTTAGATTCGGTATTTGTAAATCGTGTAGCCTGTGGCAGTTCTCATTCCATTGCTTGGGGTTTGCCACAATCACCTTCTGAGGATGAGAAAAAAGGTCCGGTACCATTTGCTACCACCAAGGATCCATTAGGTGGCACTAGTTTGGGAATATATGATGCTGAACCAGTTACTACCACAACATCATCATCCATTAGTTCGACCACCAAAAATTCTGTGAAAGTCAGTTTGAGTGAAACTTTGTTAAATCTTGAAACAAATGGGGCTCGCCAAACAGCATTAAACTATGTACTCAATGCTATGAGTATTTTACAAGCCCGTCAATTGATAGTGGCCGCTTTAACCAGCCACAGCAAGGTTAACTTGAACGAACGAGTAAATAATGAAATAGAACCTGACTACAACACCTTTAGGGAAAACTCCACGCATAACAATAATGTACCACAGCAAATTAGCAACAATGCGAATGATATTATAGCACAAGGAGGTGGCGAAGCCTTGGCCGATGCTACCGATCCAGCAGTACATGAACCTTCACCCGAGGCTGACATACAACCAGCACCAGCAGGCCCTCTAAGCGCTTTCCAAAGTTTAACCGGATCTCTATCACTGTCGGCTTCATTATCAAGTGCAGCTCCCCATAAACATTCGAAAATGTCAGCAAGTGCTATGTCAGTTATGGCAGCCACGATGACTAATCAAGAGGAAATGATAAATGAAACATCTTTAACTGGCTTAGATGATTTTACGTCTCTACTGGGTGAATCAGAGGCTAAAAGTTTGGTGGAGTTATTAAAGCTAAGTGTAGCCGGTAGAACTGGCCCCTCCAGTACTTCGCAGACAATAGCGGAGACCTTGATAGCTTTAGGTTCCAACAGCCCTTCGATCGGTTCAATGTTATTAGAAACTTGCATAACAGAATTGGAGGATCTTTCCACTTCACGTCATAGCTTGGGCAAGGTACCAAAACCTGTAATGCAAGAAAGCAGTCATCCTTATGTGGACAATGTTACCACTAATGGTCATGTTAAAATACCAGGAGCTGAGGCCTTACGTCTTGAGTTTGATTCGAATTGTTCGACTGAAAAACGCAATGATCCTTTAGTAATAATGGATGGCTCGGGACGCATAATTGCTATGAGATCTGGAAGAGAATTTGCCCATTGGGCATCAGAAATACGTATACCAGGAGATGAAATGCGTTGGAAATTTACCTCAGATAGCTCGGTTAATGGTTGGGGTTGGCGTTTTTGGGTACATGCCATAATGCCGGCATCTTCGATGAACGAACGAGGCTCAGACAGAGCAGTGCTCTCACAGCCATCTATGCCTCTAGTGATGGCTTTGTTGGACGAGCGTTTGAGCCCCAACAACAGCAGTGTTTTATTACGCTTGACAGCTGCTTTAGCGTCATGTGCTCAATTGAATTCTTTAACCACTGCACAACGAATTTGGTCTTTAAAACGTTTGCATGCAGTATTACTTTCGAAATATGCCCCTAAGCCCCTCGATGCGTCTCTCAACCCTATACTTATGCCTTTGATACCAGAACTTTTGCGACAATATGAATATGAAGAACCCCAAGTTAGAGGAGGTATACATCTCATGCACTCGGATTACTTTAAAACCTTGGCAGCTTTAGCCTGTGATATGCAATTGGATTCGGTATTACCACCAGCAGATGTCCATAAGTGGGCATGGTTTAAGAGATATTGCATTGCTGTAAGGGTAGCGCAATCCTTGATAAAAAGAAATGAATTACCAAAAGCTTTTTGTTTGGAAGTACGCAAGAAATTTGCTGAAATGATGCCTCAACCTCAAATTCACACACCACAAGGCGGATGTTCAATGATGAACTCTACCACTTCAATTGGATCCTCTGCAAGTACAGCTAGTAACCCTACACCCTCTCCGCAACCTTGTTTACCCGGCTGCTCTTCTTCCTCGAATATGGTGAATACTTTAACTCCCAGCACTAGCAGTTTGATACAGTACATTGACACCGTCATGACTTTGTCTTTACACGAGAATTTGGCCTCTTGTGGAGGAGTTCCATGCGCTTCAAATGTAGCAGCAGAGACAATACAGTTCATGCATGAGGATCATGTTCTTTTCAAGGCCGAACACGACAGTCAGCTTTTACAATGGCTAAATAGACGGCCTGATGATTGGGCTTTGTCTTGGGGAGGAGCTAGCACTATATATGGTTGGGGCCATAATCATCGTGGTCAATTGGGAGGTTTAGAAGGAAGTCGCATTAAAACCCCCACACCCTGTGAAGCTTTAAGTCTGCTAAGACCCGTACAATTGGCAGGTGGAGAACAAACATTATTCGCAGTTACACCTGATGGAAAACTCTTTGCTACTGGCTATGGATGTGGTGGACGTTTGGGTGTTGGTGGCACTGATTCTTGGGCTGTTCCTACTTTGGTGGCGTCTTTGCAACATGTTTTTGTAAAGAAGGTAGCGGTTAATTCTGGTGGTAAACATTGCTTAGCTTTAACCACCGATGGCGAAGTCTATTCTTGGGGTGAAGGTGAAGATGGCAAGCTAGGCCATGGCAATCGCATGAGCTATGATCGTCCCAAGTTAATAGATGATCTCACTGGTATTGGTATAGTGGACATTGCTTGTGGTAGTGCTCATTCTGCTGCTATTACATCCTCTGGTCATGTCCTGACCTGGGGTAAGGGAAGATATGGTCGATTGGGTCATGGTGACTCAGAAGATCAGTTAAGACCTAAATTAGTAGAAGCCTTATTAGGTTATAGAGCTATCGATATTGCCTGCGGTTCTGGAGATGCTCAGACTTTGTGTATAACGGATGACGATAATGTCTGGAGCTGGGGTGATGGAGATTACGGTAAATTAGGCCGTGGTGGCTCTGATGGTTGCAAAGTTCCTGTAAAAATCGAAAGTCTTTCCGGTTTGGGTGTGATAAAAGTGGAATGTGGCTCTCAGTTTTCTGTGGCTTTAACCAAATCCGGAGCAGTTTATACTTGGGGTAAAGGAGATTTTCATCGTTTGGGTCATGGTACTGTAGATCATGTAAGACGTCCCAAAAAAGTTGCAGCTCTGCAAGGTAAAAAGGTGGTTTCAATTGCTACAGGCTCTTTGCATTGTGTAGCCTGTACGGATAATGGTGAAGTGTTTACTTGGGGTGACAACGATGAAGGTCAACTAGGAGATGGGACAGTGAGTGCTATACAAAGACCGCGACTTGTGCAGGCATTGACGGGGAAGCATATTGTTAAGGTAACATGTGGTTCGGCTCACACTTTGGCACTCTCAACATCACAGTTATCGGAAAGAGTTAGACCACCACCAAATCCACCATTGGAGTACGATTTGGTAAGGGACTTACCACCCGAGGCTTTACATGCCCGTTTAGTATTATTACATCATTTTTCGGAATTGCTATGCCCTTGCCTGGCTATGCTGCCCATAACAGGTAAACACACTATAACTTTTGCTTAAAACTCGGTTTATTTTTATAATTTTATTTCACATAATTGCTACCAGGTGATCTCAGTTTGGGAGCTTTAAAGGATGTCTTAGTTTACACCATTAAAGAGGCAGCCTTCCGTAAAGTCATACAGACTACTATGGTAAGGGATAAACAACATGGTCCCGTCATTGAATTAAATCGCATACAGGTCAAACGCTCACGTAATAAATCTGTCAATGGCTTGGCCGGAGTTGATGGCATGAAAAGTGTTTTTGGTCAAATGGTACAAAAGCTACCGCTGCTTACACAAGAGGCTTTATCTTTGCCACATCGCGTTTGGAAGGTGAAATTTGTGGGTGAATCTGTAGACGATTGTGGTGGCGGTTATAGTGAATCTATAGCCGAAATGTGCGATGAACTACAAAATGGCAGTGTTCCTTTACTAATTGGCACTCCTAATGGCCGTGGAGAGGCTGGAGCTAATCGAGATTGCTTCCTATTGGATCCTACTTTAACATCTGTTTTACAAATGAATATGTTCCGTTTTCTGGGTGTACTAATGGGTATTGCGGTTAGAACTGGATCTCCCTTAAGTTTAAAGTGAGTAAGATTTACATAATTTTTAGGATTTGGTTTTTATTTCTCTTTCTATAACAGTCTTGCCGAACCTGTTTGGCGCCAGCTGGCCGGTGAACAATTACGTCCTTCGGATTTAACAGAAGTTGATCGGGATTATGTAGCTGGCTTACTGTGCATACGCAACATGGATGATGATCCCAAGGTATTTAATACCTTAGAACTGCCCTTCTCTACTTCCTCCGCCAAAGGCCATGAAGTGCCACTCTCAACTCGCTTTACACGTATCACCCCACAAAATCGCCAGGAATATGTACGTTTAGCTTTGAATTTCCGTTTACACGAATTCGATGAGCAAGTCAAAGCTGTACGCGATGGCATGTCCAAAGTAATACCCGTCCCTCTACTATCATTATTCTCGGCCTCCGAACTACAAGCCATGGTCTGTGGTTCTCCGGATATTCCCTTGGGTCTCCTTAAATCCGTAGCAACTTATAAGGGCTTTGATCCCAATTCGGCAATAGTACAATGGTTCTGGGAAGTCATGGAGGAGTTTTCCAATCAGGTGAGTTGTAGGAAATGTTTTGTTTCAGTTTTAGATAAATTGGTATCAATTTTCTTTGATGTTTTTTTTAGGAACGTTCACTCTTTTTACGATTCGTTTGGGGTCGTACTCGTTTACCACGCACAATTGCCGATTTTCGTGGACGTGATTTTGTTTTACAAGTCTTAGAGAAAAATCCGCCCGATCACTTTTTGCCCGAAAGTTATACCTGCTTCTTTTTATTAAAAATGCCCAGATATTCCTGCAAGGTAAGTGGAAATTTTAAAAGTCATGCTCTAAAAAAATAAAAATAAAATTAATTTTCAAATCTTAACTTAATAAAGTATAAGAGGGTTGCCTTTGCCTGTTTTGAGACTGGGCAATGCTCATGTTTCTATAGTAAAGTTTGTAATTGTAGACAAAATATTTGCCTGAAAACTTAAAACCGATACCATAGAACTGTACCTGTTTTGTATACTAGGGCTGCCTTTCATATAGTAAAGTTTTTGGTAAAATATGTACCTGTATAATTAAAACCGAGTTATCCTTCATATATCCTGATCTGGTACCATATTTTACTAAAATGTTACTAAATTTATACTAAAAATTTAAATTTTTGCTAAGAACTCAAATTTTTACTAAAACTTAAAATTTTTAATATGAATTCAAATTTTTGCTAAAAGTTCAAATTTTTACTAAAAATTCAAACTTTTACCAAAAATTTAAAATTTCACTTAAAATTCATATTTTTACTAAAAATTCCAATTTTTACTAAAAATTCAAAATTTTTACTTGAAATTCAAATTGTTACTATAAATTTTAATTTTTACTATAAATTTAAATTTTTACTAAAAATTCATATTTTTACTTGAAATTCAAATTTTTACTTGAAATTCAAATTTTTACTAAAAATTTTAATTTTACTAAAAATTCAAATTTTTACTATAAATTTTAATTTTTACTAAAAATTTAAATTTTTGTTAAGAACTCAAATTTTTACTAAAAATTCAAACTTTTACTAAAAATTTGAATTTTACTAAAAATTCGAATTTTTGCTAAGAACTCAAATTTTTACTAAAAATTCAATTTTTTTTACCAAAAATTCAAATTTTTACTTGAAATTTAAAATTTTACTAAAAATTTAAATTCTTACTTAAAATTAAATTTTTGCTAAAAATAACATTTTAAAACAATAAAAATAACATTTTACTAAAAATTTAAATTTTTGCTAAGAACATTCAAATTTTTACGAAAAATTCAAATTTTTACTTGAAATTCAAATTTTTACTAAAAATTCAAATTTTTACTAAAAATTCAATTTTTTACTTGAAATTAAAAAAAAAATTTTTACTACAAATAAAACATTTTTGACAAAAAACTTAAATTTTTACAAAAAATTTAATTTTTTACTAAAAATTCAAATTTTTGCTAAGAACTCAAATTTTTACTAAAAATTCAAACTTTTACTAAAAATTTGAATTTTTGCTAAGAACTCAAATTTTTACTAAAAATTCAAATTTTTACTTGAAATTAAAATTTTTACTAAAAATTTAAATTCTTACTAAAAATTAAATTTTTACTACAAATAAAACATTTTACTAACAATTTAATTTTTGCTAAGAACTCAAATTTTTTCAAAGAATTAAATTTTTACTAAAAATACAAATTTTTAGAAAAAATTAAAATTTTTAGTAAACATTTTTATTAAATTTTTATTTTTACTAAAAATTTTAATTTTTGCTAAAAACTCAAATTTTTACTAAAAATTTTAATTTTACTTTAAATTAAAATTTTTGCTAAGAACTTAAATTTTTACTAAAAAAATTAAAATTTTTACTAAAAATTCATATTTTTACCAAAAATTCAAATTTTTGATAAGAACTCAAATTTTTACTAAAAATTCAAATTTTTACTTGAAATTAAAATTTTTACTAAAAATTTAAATTCTTACTAAAAATTAAATTTTTACTACAAATAAAACATTTTACTAACAATTTAATTTTTGCTAAGAACTCAAATTTTTTCAAAGAATTAAATTTTTACTAAAAATACAAATTTTTAGAAAAAATTAAAATTTTTAGTAAAAATTTTTATTAAATTTTTATTTTTACTAAAAATTTTAATTTTTGCTAAAAACTCAAATTTTTACTAAAAATTTTAATTTTACTTTAAATTAAAATTTTTGCTAAGAACTTAAATTTTTACTAAAAAAATTAAAATTTTTACTAAAAATTCATATTTTTACCAAAACTTCAAATTTTTGATAAGAACTCAAATTTTTACTAAAAATTCAATTTGCTAAGAACACAAATTTTTACTGAAACTTAAAATTTTTACCAAAAATTAAATTTTTACCAAAAATTAAATTTTTACTAAAAATTTGTATTTCACTAAAACTTCAAATTATTGCTAAGAACTCAAATTGTTACTAAAAATTCAAATTTTTACTAAAGATTCAAATTTTTTTCCTAAAACTTAAATTTTTTACTAAATTCACATTTTCATTGCTTTTTCTTTCTGTAGGCCGTTTTATTGGAAAAACTCAAATATGCCATACATTTTTGCAAAAGTATTGATACCGATGAATATGCCCGTGTTGCTATGGGCGATCCCACCGAAGCAACCGGCAGCGAAGATAATAGTGATTTAGAATCAGTAGCATCAAATGAAGTTTAAATCACCAGCCACAACAACACAACAAAAATACAAGAGAGCAAAACTACAAAATTATTCAAAAACAAAAAAAAATCGAACAACAAAATATTATTATACCAAATAAACAAAACAAAAAATAAAATTTACAATTTATGATATAAGATTTTAAGAAAAAGCAACAAAAAACACAAATAAATAACCAGTAGAGGATAACAAACACACTTTAGCAAACAACAAACAATTTTGGCCGTTATGGAAAAATACAAAAATTTTAGACAAAAAATGTTTTTGCAACAAAACTAAAAATTGGTAAGAATTCAAAATTTATTGAATCTGAATTTTTAAATATCAAATATTTCTTTATCTTTTTAGCACTTCAATAAAAAAAAGTAATTTTCGTCATAATTAACTGGTATTTTGAAATTCAAAGAAAAATCAAAAAAGGTTTGAATTTAGCTTTGAAAAAATTTTGGATTTTTTTGTTTATTTTTAATTTATTATAATTTTTTATTATGTATTATTAAATTTTAGTATTTATTAGCTTAGTATTTATAACTAGAACTTATTTAAAACACAAATTTTATTTAGAAATTAATGGAATTCATTTTCGTCTTCTTTACCTATATTTTGTGAAGTTTCCTTCCCTAATTTAAATTAGTTTTAGATTTTTTTTATAGTAATTTTTTTTCATAAAATCGTTTTTAGGATTATTATTTTTTTTTAATTAGTTTCGATAAATTAGTTTAGTTAAATGATATAAATATTTAGTTAAAAATATTAATTGTGAATTTTTTTTCTTGGCTTTTTAAAACTTCTTGAATTTTTTATATGAATTTATTTTTTTTATATTTTTATATATTTGCAAAAAATTAATTTATTTGTTTTTTTTTTTGGGAACTTTTTTGCGAAAATCTGAATTACTTATGAACAAAAATTTATGTAAATTATTGTAAAATATTGAATTTGAAATTAAAACATTGAAATTTATTTAAAATTGATTGCATTTTTTTACTAATTTGAAAAATGTTGTCTCTCAACATTATGAATTAAATTCTGGGCTAAACAGGTATCTACATATGGGAACACATTCTCTGTCGCTGCCCAATGCTCCAAAATCAGACAGGCTCAGACATCTAGCCATTAGATTCCAAAATGAACTTCAGGATCTGCAGCAGTGCAAACTGAAAGATCTTACAGTTTTTTTTTTTTCGTTCCCAAGGCAGTCGGTTCTTCGTACCGGAACGACTCGGAAATCTTAGGATTCCCACCAAGGACTGCCACTTCTGAGTTATTACCAATAATCTCGAAGTTAATACAATAGTAATATAGGTTTAATAACTGCACTCAGATGGCTAAGATAAGTCATACGTAACTGTTCTATGTTTACTTTCTACTCTTTTGATTCCATCTTTTTCTGGACTCTTAGTCTCCCTTTCTTTCACTCCTAACGGTCTTTAAAAGATCACAATGGACCCCATGAGTGAAGGTGTCGTTTCGCTGCGTTCTTTATCAACCGAAATGTAAGATACTTCAGAAACCTTTGTATACTTTTAGGATAATCTATATAATATAAAACATATAAGGTGCATTACATTGTAACTTATTTCTCAATAGTTCCCTGATAGTAAAAGATTTTCATTTCACTGAATGTTTTGACAAACAAACGGATATCAAATTTAATTAAACTTTTTGAAAATCCCTAAAGGTATATATTTGCTTAAAAGTCTTAGTACTCGATCGATATCGAATGTGGCGATTTGGCCCCTGATCGGCATATTATATATATATCACCTATTAAATGGAACAAAAATAAATAAAATATATATATATTCTCACTTTTGAAACTATTCTTCTTTAATATTTTGCAATTTTGTTTTATTTAATTTTACAGTTTTTTTCGTTTAATTAAATTTGAATTTGTTATTTAGCAGTGGAAAACATAAATTACTTAATAATAGAATCTATGCAATAATTTCTTTAGAAAAAATTACTACCAAAAACAATTGACTTAAAGATTAATTTTAAGAAAAAACCTGACGACTTTGATCGTGTTTGAATCGAAATTTTAGAGATTTTCGAATTACATAGATAATTTTTTTAAGATAAATTTGTTTATTTTAAACGATATTTTCAATCAAAATTTATTTACTGAAATCATGTGTATTATTAAGCTAAAATCATGTCTTATATTTTTAACATCCATTTACTTGATTGAGATATCCTAGTCTCGATTCTCCTGAATGTATGCAATACAATTTTATACAAAATTGTTTATAGAAAAATTTTCATATACAAATTTTTCATAGAAAATTTTTCATAAAAACATTTTTATAGAAAATTTTTCATTAAAAATTTTTTATAAAAAAATTTTTCATATAAAAATGATGAATTGATTGAGATATCCTAGTCTCGATTCTCCTGAATGTATGCAATACAATTTTATACAAAATTGTTTATAGAAAAATTTTCATATACAAATTTTTCATAGAAAATTTTTCATAAAAACATTTTTATAGAAAATTTTTCATTAAAAATTTTTTATAGAAAAATTTTTCATATAAAAATTTTTTTATAAAAAAATTTTTTTATAAAAAATTTTTCATATAAAAAATTTTCCATATAAAAATTTTTTAATAAAAAATTTTTCATATAAAAATTTTTTATAGAAAATTTTTCATTAAAAATTAGTTAATTTTTTATAGAAATTTTTTTATATAGAAAATTTTTCATATAAAAATTTTTTGTAGAAAATTTTTCGCATAGAAATTTTTTATAGAAAATTTTTCCTATACAATTTTTTTTTAGCAAATTTTTATACCCACCATCAAAAAGAATGGGGGGTATATTGAGATTGTCATTCCGTTTGTAATTTCCTTAATATTGGTTCAAAAATCAAAAACGATATATATTCTGAATCCTTATGAAATTCTAAGACGATTGAGCTATGTCCGTCTGTCTGTCCGTCTGTCTGTCTGTCTGTCTGTCTGTCTGTCTGTCTGTCTGTCTGTCTGTCTGTTGAAATCACGATAACGTCTAAACGAAAAGAGCTAGCTAACTGAAACTTAGCAAAAACATTCTTTATCTATGAGAAAATTTTGGTATTGAAATTGGGCAAAATCGGTTAGCATTTGGCCATAGCTCCCGTATAACCTCGTCTAGGCTAATCGCTTATTTGCTAATAAATGACAAATTATGACAGTTATGATGACAAAATTTGGTATCTAGAAGTTTTAGATAAGCACTAGGCAGCATATAAAATTTCATCGAAATCGGTTCACATTTAGCTATAGCTTCCATACAAAAAACTTACGAAAACAGGCTAAATTTCACCCAAAATACACTTTAATGCCAATAAATCTAAAAGTATAACAGATATAACCACTAAATTTGGCACAAGAAAGTCTTATATCAATGCCAGCCAGTGTGCAAAATTTTGTCACAATCGGTCACTATTTGACCTAGCTCCCATATAAAAAACTTACGAAAACACAAAAATTCAAAAAGAAAAGGGGATTTATGTCCGTCTGTCCGTCAGATAAAATCGTGATAGCTCCTTAGCTACAAGAGCTAGTAAGACTAAATTAAGCACAAGGAAGTCTTATGTCAATGCCAGCCAGTGTGCAAAATTTCGTCACAATCGGTCACCATTTGACCATAGCTCCCATATAAAAAACTTATGGAAACACAAAAATACATAAAGAAAAGGTTGTTTATGTCCGTCAGATAAAAGCACGATAGCGCCTTAACGAAAAGAGCTAGAGGGACAAAATTTTACAAAAGTATCTTGGATATCTTGAAAAAGATGTGTGTTGAAAATGGACAAAATCGGTTCAAATTTAGTTAGAGCTCCCATATAACCCCGCCCCGGGAAACACATTAATGCTGATAAATTGAATACAATTGTAATAGCTATGCGATTAAATTTAAAATAGGGAAGTTTTATGCAATTTTTGATCAGTTTATCAAATTTTATAGGAATCAGTCCATATTTGACTTTAGCTTTCATGTGAAAAACACTCACGGAAACCAAAAATTTTAGCAAAGGCCAGTTAAAAGCTATTAAATTAGAAACTATAATAGCTATGGTCACTAAATTTTGCAAGAATAAGCTCTCTATATATACCAGCCAGTATGTAAAATTTTGTTATAATCGGTCAACATTTGGCTATAATTCTTATATATATAACATCCCCTTTTTTATATCTACAATCAAAAAGATTTGGAGGTACATTCATTATATTAAGATTGCACCTATGAAATTATATAGGCATCAATCAATGTTCAGCCCAGACTTTATATATGATGAATGCATTAGGAACTCATAACGAAATATATGGACCTGTCGTATTACTATTAACGTGTTTAGCCTAACTACATATTAATCACAACGAAAAGTATTTAACAACTTATTAATGTAAAACTATACCTGGTTATGACACCGAATTTTGATCAAAGTAAATACTGGGGAAACCACTAAAATATTTTTGAATGTTGAACTATAAAGCTACGGAAACCTAATTTAGTCCAAAGGTTTTACCAACAATACCAAATAGCTTAGCGATTTTTCCAGTTTTGGTGCAGATTTTGAATTAGCTGCACCCTTGTAGATATATGAGATATGTTTCTAAATTTAACACAACTTGATGGTGGGTATATAAGATTCGGCACAGCCGAATATAACACTCTTACTTGTTTATTTTAAATTTGTTGTAGAAAATTTTTCATATAAAATTTTTTATAGAAAATTTTTCATTAAAAATTAGTTATACACAATTTTTTATAGACATTTTTTTATATAGAAAATTTTTGATTTTAAATTTATAAATTTATTATAGAAAATTTTTCATATAAAAATTTTTTATAGAAATTTTTTATATAAAAATTTTTTATAGAAAATTTTTCATATGAAAATTTTTAATAGAAAATTTTTCATATAAAAATTTTTAATAGAAAATTTTTCATATAAAAATTTTTTATAGAAAAGTTTTCATATACAAATTTTTTAAGAAAATTTTTCAGATAAATATTTGTTATAGCAAATTTTTTATAGAAAATTTTTTATATAAAAATTTTTGAAAGAAAATATTTTGTATAAAAATTTTTGAAAGAAAATTTTTTATATAAAAATTTTTTAAGAAAATTTTTCAGATAAAAATTTGTTATAGCAAATTTTTTATATAAACATTTTTTTATAGAAAGTTTTTCATAAAATTTTTATATGAAAAATTTTCTATTAAAAATTTTTATTTAAAAAAAAAAAAATTATATTAAAAATTTTAATATGAAAACATTTCTATAAAATAATTTTATGACAATTTTCTATAAAAAAATTTTTATATGAAAAATTTTCTATACAAAATTTTTTTCCGAAAATTTTTCATATACAAATTTTTTATAGAAAATTTTTTATATAAAAATTTTTAATAGCAAATTTTTCATTTAAATTTGTTATAGAAAATTTTTCATATAAAAATTTTTTATAGAAAATTTTTTATATGAAATTTTTTTATAGAAAATTTTTCATAAGAATTTTTTATAGAAAATTTTTAATTAAAAATTTGTTAAGAAAATTTTTCATTTAAAATTTGTTATAAAAAATTTTTAAATTAACATTTCTCATATAAAAATTGTTTATAGAAAATTTTTCATATAAATTTTTTTATAGAAAATTTTTCATAAAAAAATTTTTCAATAAATTTGTCACAGCAAATTTTTCATATAAAATTTTTTTCGAGAAAATTTTTCATATAAATTTTTTTTATAGAAATTTTTTCGTATACAAATTTTTTGTGGACAATTTTTTATTATAAATTTGTTATAAAAATTTCTTATTTAAAAATTTTTATATAAAAAACAGCAAATTTTTTATATAAAAATTTGTTTATAGAAAATTTTTTATATCAAAATTTTTTTTATAAAATTTTGAAATTCTCATTTATTTGATTGAAATATCCTATGAGATATCCTAGAAAATTTTCTTACATAACTCTAGGATGCTCCGACTAAATTAGTTTAATAGAACTACTTGAAGCCCCAATTTTATAGGACATATTTTATTTATTAATAAACATGATTTCAATATCTTACTCGAATAATTATTTAAAATAAACATTTTATTTGAAAAAAAAAAATATAAAATATTCGGATCTCCTTATATATACAAAAGATTTTTTTATGGAATCTTTAAAATTTCGATTTGAATTTTTAATCAAAAATGAATTTCCTTAATCATAAACGAAAAATAATGATATGACAAGTTTATAAATCAAATTTTCTATACAAAATTCTTATGGAAAATTTTTTATTTATAATCTTGTAATATTATTATTTTTCGTTTGTGAATTAGGGGGTAAATCTATAAAATTTTAAATAAATACCCCAAATTATGACATTTTTAACCCAAAAAAAGAAGAAAAATTATGAAGCGAATTTTATAAAGCGAAAAAACGTTTAATTTAAAAGTAGCTTGAGTTTAGCTTAAAATAGTTCATCCAAAACTTTGATTCATAAAATCAAAACTTCTAAATTCAAACATTTAGATATAATAGAATCAATTCCTTTAATTTTCTGAAAAACTACAAAGTTTATTTTTTCACATCCTAACAATATGCTTTAGATTATATTAAGTATTAAATACCTACCACTATGACACTGCAAGAAATATTATGGTTCATCTCAAAAATATGTGCCATTTTTTTTTAAATATAGATTAAATGTTTTTTCGTTTTATAAAATTTTTGTTACTACTTCATTAGAATTTTCCCAACCCCTAATTATTGTAAACTCCAAAGAAAATATAAAAACCTATTTTTAACAAACAAAATATTTTAATTGAAAAATCAAACTAAAGATTAATAACATAATTGTATTCAATTATTTCAAGAAAAAATTAAAAAAAAAAAAAAACAAAAATGTTAAATTGTGTTAAACAAACAAAAAACATTTAGCCTTAAAAATCAAACAATATTTAAATAAAATACACTTTGCAAAAAATATGATAAAAGATAAATTAAACATACAAAAATTAATTGTAGTAATAAAATAAAAAATAAAAATGAGTTCATTAAATATTGAAAAAAAAATTGTAGTTGTTCATTTACTTTTAAATTTTGTTTAGCCATTTTTAAAAGTAAAACTGTAAGTAGAAAGAGGTATAGTAAACATTTGTAGTAAACTAGTAACATTATGATAAAAGCTTCACTCAGTATCATCTTAGTAAATTTTTTATTAAACATTTTCCTAAGTAAAAAATTTTGAAAATCCCTAAGGTATGTTACACAATATTGGCTTAAATGTCTAAATATTCTATCGATACTGAATGCGGCGATTTGGCCCTGCTCTGTAAGACATATACAATTTTTTATAAAAAATTTTTCATATCAAAATTTTTTATATACAAATTTTTTATATAAAAATTTTTTATAGAAAATTTTTTATATAAAAATTTTTTATAGAAAAATTTTCATATAAAAATTTTTTATAGAAATTTTTCATATCAAAATTTTTTATAAAAAATTTTTCATATAAAAACTTTTCATATAAAAATTTTTTCTAGAAAACTTTTTATATAAAAAATTTTTCATACACAAATTTTTTATAAACAAATTTTTCATATAAAAATTTTTTATAGAAAATTATTTATAAAAAGTTTTACATAAAAAAACATTTTATAGAAAATTTTTCATATACAATTTTTTTATAGAAAAATTTACATATAAAAATTTTTTACAGAAAATGTTTCATACATAATTTTTTTATAAAAAATTTTTTACAAAAAATTTTTAATTTTTAGAAAAAAATTTTCATATACATAATAATTTTTTATAGAAAATTTTTCAAACAATATTTTTTTATAGAAAATTTCTTATATAAAGAATTTTTATGCAAAATTTGTTTTATAGAAATTTTTTATATAAAGATTTTTTATAGAAAATTTCCATATAAAAATTTTTTATAGAAAATTTTTCATATAAAAATTTTTTATAGGAAATATTTCATATAATTATTTTTATAGGAAATATTTCATATAAAAATTTTTAATTGTATAAAATTTTTTATTTAAGACTTTTTATATAAAATTTTTCATATAAAAATTTTCTATAGAAAATTTTTTTATATAACAATTTTCTATAGAAAATTTTTCATATAACAATTTTCTATAGAAAATTTTTCATATAACAATTTTCTATAGAAAATTTTTCATATAACAATTTTCTATAGAAAATTTTTCATATAACAATTTTCTATAGAAAATTTTTCATATAACAATTTTCTATAGAAAATTTTTCATATAACAATTTTCTATAGAAAATTTTTCATATAACAATTTTCTATAGAAAATTTTTCATATAACAATTTTCTATAGAAAATTTTTCATATAACAATTTTCTATAGAAAATTTTTCATATAACAATTTTCTATAGAAAATTTTTCATATAACAATTTTCTATAGAAAATTTTTCATATAACAATTTTCTATAGAAAATTTTTCATATAACAATTTTCTATAGAAAATTTTTCATATAACAATTTTCTATAGAAAATTTTTCATATAACAATTTTCTATAGAAAATTTTTCATATAACAATTTTCTATAGAAAATTTTTCATATAACAATTTTCTATAGAAAATTTTTCATATAACAATTTTCTATAGAAAATTTTTCATATAAAAAAAAATTTTAAAGAAAATTTTTTATACAAGAATTTTTTAAAGAAAATTTTTCATATAAAAATTTTTTAATAGAAAATTTTTCATATAAAAATTTTTTATAGAAAATTTTTCATATACAAATTTTTTATAGAAAATTTTTCTTATAAAAATTTTTTCTAGAAAATTTTTCATATAAAAATTTTTTCTAGAAAATTTTTCATATAAAAATTTTTTATAGAAAATTTTTATATATACAAATTTTTTAAAGAATAATTTTTATATAAAAATTTTTTATAGAAGATTCTTCATATACAAATTTTTAATAGAAAATTTTTCATATAAAAAATTTTTATAGAAAATTTTTCATATAAAAATTTTTTATAGAAAATTTTTCATATAAAAATTTTTTTTAGAAAATTTGTCATATAAAAATTTTTCATATAAAAATTTTTTAAAGAAAATTTTTCATACAAAAATTTGTATAGAAAATGTTTCAAAAATGTATTTATAGTAAATTTTTCATATAAAAATTTGTATGGTAAATTTTTCACATAAAAATTTTTATAGTAAATTTTTTATTTCAAAATTTCATAGTTAATTTTTCATATAAAAATTTTTTATAGACAATTTTTCATATAAAAATTTTTTATCGAAAATTTTTCATATAAAAATTTTTTATAAAAAATTTTTCATATAAAATTTTTTTATAGAAATTTTTCATATAAAAATTTTTTATAGAAATTTTTCATATAAAAATTTTTTATAGAAAATTTTTCATATAAAAATTTGTTAACAGTTATTGGTAGTAGGTAGTTCTGTAAAACCTGATAGTTTGGTCATTTTGGTAATTTTGTAATTTTGCTTTTATAGATAAATGTGAAATATTTTTGTAGTTTGTAAAGCAAATAAAGTGTTAAGTAAGTTCATTTAAAAATATTTAAATTTTTCTTTGGCTCCATACAAATTTCTAATAGCAATTACAATCTTTATTGCAGGTCGATAACTTCTTAACTCCACAAAAAGGCGTTTCATGAGACAATGGTATATGGGACAATAATCAGGCATTAATTATTCTAATATAAAATAGAGAACAAAAATAAGATATTAATAACATATTCCTAAAGACTGCTATTAATCAGAATTTATTAACAAATTTTTAAAATCCTGTATACAATTAATCTTATTTATCTTTCATTAAATTGAATCTAATATACATACATATAAAATAAGGCCTATTTCCGAAAAATTAATCCGAGCGAAATTTTTGAACATTTTCTTCTTACGCTAACAATCTTTATGTATTTTCTAATAAAAATGGAACTTATAGAGTTTCATTGAATTAAATTTGTTTTTCCTGGAAAACTTTTATCGGAATAGGACAATATTTCTATTATAGTTATATTTATAGAAAACGATTAAATAACACAATTACCATTAATAATAAATATCTTACATGTAAAACATAAATATGTAAATTAAAAAAACTTTTTCAAAAATAAAAAAATACAAAATTTAATTTGTTTATATTAAGGGTCCCCTGTATACCTTCTATTTTTACTGAAAATTTGAATATGGACAAATCCTGCGTGACGGACCATACTTTTGTACGGATTTTGTTGTACATGTATCCCATTGTCGTTCTACACTAGATATCTTTGAACAGATTTCAGTGAATATTAGCCCATCGATTGTGCTATCGAATGGTGTTTGTTAATTTACATACTTCTTTTGAAGGAAAAAGATATTCGCTTTTAAAGTGCTGTGACGGACGCTAAAAAAAATGGAAGTGATTTTTTTTTCAACTGTAATTTTTATCAAATCGGTCATAGTAATAAAAATATTACATTGAAGATAGAGGAAAATTAAAGGATTACATTTACCAAAAATCCATAAATGTACTGTTGCGGACGCTACGTGACGGACGATACAGTTTTTACTTAAATGTTTTTTATTAGGAAAAAATTAAAATTTCATATTTTTTTGAGGATTCGTTAATCAGTGAAAATAATAGTTTTATTTGTTCCCGAATTTATATAAAAGTTTTTTATAAAACATTTTTCATATAAAAATTGTTTATAGAAAATTTTCATATTAAATTTTTTATAGTTAATATTTCGTATAAAAATTTTTATCGTAAATTTTTCATATATAAATTTTTTAGATAAAAATTTTTTATAGAAAATTTTTCATATAGAAAATTTTTTATATAGAAAATTTTTCATATAAAAATTTTTTATAGAAAATTTTTCATATAAAAATTTTTTATAGTTATTTTTCATATAAAATTTTTTTATAGAAGATTTTTCATATACAAATTTTTTATAGAAAATTTTTCTTATAAAAATTTTTTATAGAAAATTTTTTATATAAAAATTTGTTACAGAAAATTTTTCATATAAAAATTTTTTTATAGAAAATTTTTCATACAAAAATATTTTTTAGAAATTTTTCATACAAAAATATTTTTTAGAAATTTTTCATATAAAAATTTTTTAATAAAAAATTTTTCATATAAAAATTGTTTATCAGGCCTGTTCTGAAAATCACGTGATTTGAAATCACATTCCGTTTTGAAATCACAAATGTGATTTGTACCTGTTCTGTAAATCACAATTTTTTACGTTTTTTTGTGTGATTTAAACTTCTCAAAACACAAGGAAATTTGTATAAACTAGTGCAAATGCACTATTTTTAGTAATTTTTAGCATCATAAATAAAATTTGATTGATTTTATTAGTATTTTTGCAAAAACTTAACACTTTTAACGTTGAAAAAGTAAATTTTTCTACTTGGTTGGCTTTAAGAAAAATCACAAAAAGTTTAGCTTAAAATGAGATAGAAATATAGAAATATAGAAATATACAGGCCTGTTCTGAAAATCACGTGATTTGAAATCACATTCCGTTTTGAAATCACAAATGTGATTTGTACCTGTTCTGTAAATCACAATTTTTTACGTTTTTTTGTGTGATTTAAACTTCTCAAAACACAAGGAAATTTGTATAAACTAGTGCAAATGCACTATTTTTAGTAATTTTTAGCATCATAAATAAAATTTGATTGATTTTATTAGTATTTTTCAAAAACTTAACACTTTTAACGTTGAAAAAGTAAATTTTTCTACTTGGTTGGCTTTAAGAAAAATCACAAAAAGTTTAGCTTAAAATGAGTGTTTCCGTTTTTTTATATTTTTCAATGAACTTTTAAGTAAAATTGCAAATTTTATTACACAAAATTATAAAAATCATATTAGGCTTTTAATCTATTCAATTAGTAATAGAAATAAAAATAAAATTACATGTAAAACAGACAAGTGGTTTCAAATCGATAGTGTCTTAGCTGACCGATTTGAAATCACTAAACTTTTGTGATTTTTGTTTGCAGAACACCTTTTATGTGATTTTAAATAACTTTCACAAAATGTGATTTTCAGAACAGGCCTGATAGAAATATTTTCATATCAAAATTTTTATAGACAATTTCATTAAAAATTTGTATAGAAAATTTTTTATAGAAAATTATTCATAAAAAAATTTTTTCGTACAAAATTTTTTATAGAAAATTTTTCATATAAAAATTTTTCATATAAATTTTTTTTTCATATAAAAAATTTTTATAGAAAATTTTTCATATAAAAATTTTTTCGTACAAAATTTTTCATATAAAATTTTTTATAAGAAATTTTTCATATACAATTTTTTTTCATATAAAAATTTTTTGTAGAAAATTTTTCATATAAAATTTTTTATAAAAGTTTTTCATTTAAAAATTTATTTATAGAAAATTTTTCATATAAAATTTTTTTTAAAGAAAATTTTTTATAGAAAATTTTTCATATAAAATTTTTTATAAAAAGTTTTTCATATAAAAATTTATTTATAGAAAATTTTTAATATTAAGATTTTTTATAGAAAATTTTTCATATTAAAATTTTTTATATAAACATTTTTCATATAAAATTTTTTTATAGAAAATTTTTTATAGAAAATTTTTTTATAGAAAATTTTTCATATAAAATTTTTTATAGAAAGTTTTTCATATAAAAATTTATTTATAGAAAATTTTTCATATAAAAATTTTTTATAGAAAATTTTTCATATAAAAATTTATTATAGAAAAATTTTCATATAAAAATTTTTTATAGAAAATTTTTCATATTAAATTTTTTCATATAAAAATTTTTTATATAAAATTTTTTCATATAAAAATTTTTTATAGAAAATTTTTCATATAAAATTTTTTATAAAAAGTTTTTCATATAAAAATTTTCTTATAGAAAATTTTTCATATAAAAACTTTTTATACAATATATAAATATATAAAAATTTTTTATATAAAAATTTTTTATAGAAAATTTTTCATATAAAAATTTATTAAAGAAAAATTTTCATATAAAAATTTTTTATAGAAAATTTTTCATATAAACATTTTTCATATTAAATTTTTTCATATAAAAATTTTTTTTATATAAAATTTTTTCATATAAAATTTTTTTATATAAAATTTTTTCATATAAAAATTTTTTATATAAAAAGTTTTCATATAAAAATTTTTCATATAAAAACTTTTTATATAAAAATTTTTCATATAAAAATTTTTTATAGAAAATTTTTCATACATAAATTTTTTTGTGGAAATTTTTTTGTACAAAATTTTTATATAAAAATTTTTATAGAAAACTTTTCATTAAAACTTTTTTATAGAAAATTTTTCATTAAAAATTTTTTATAGAAAATTTTTTATTAAACATTTTTTATAGAAAATTTTTCATATATTCATTCATATAATATTTTATAGAAAATTTCTAAATTTTTATAGAAAATTTTTCATATAAAATTTTTTATATAAAAATTGTTTATACCAAATTTTTCATATAAAAGTTTTTTATTGAAAATTTTTCATAGCAAATTTTTCATATACAAATTTTTTATTAAAAATTTTTTATTAAAAATTTTTTATAAAAAATTTTTGATATAAAAATTTTTCATATAAAAATTTTTTATAGAAAATTTTTGATAAAAAAATTTTTTATAGAAAATTTTTGACATAAAATATTTTATTAAAAATTTTTCATATAAAAACTTTTTTATAGAAAATTTTTCATATAAAAATTTTTTATAGAAAATTTTTCATATAAAAATTTTTTATAGAAAATTTTTCATATAAAAATTTGTTGTAGAAAAATTTTGATATAAAAATTTTTTGTAGAAAATTTTTCATATAAAAATTTTTTATAAAAAATTTTTCATATAAAATTTTTTTATAGAAAATTTTTCATATAAAAATTTTTTTTTTTTAGAAAATTTTTCATAAAAATTTTTTATAGAAAATTTTCATATAAAAATTTTTTATAGAAAATTTTCATATAAAAATTTTTTATAGAAAATTTTCATATAAAATTTTGTATAGAAAATTTTCATATAAAAATTTTTTATAAAAAATTTTTTATAGAAAATTTTTCATATAAAAATTTTTTATCGAAAATTTTCTATAAAAAAATTTTTATAGACATTTTTCAAATAAAAATTTTGTATAAAATAAAAAATTTGCGTAAAATTTAAGTTTTCTTTTAAATCGATTTTGTTGGTATAAAATTTTTTTATTGTAAAAATTTTAATTTTATAATAAAAATAAGTTTTAAAAAATAAAAATAAATTTTGCGTCTATTTTTAGAAACCCCTGTCAGGAGGTGATTCAAATTTCCCTTTTTATGTTTAAATGGATTGGCTCCATAATAAGCTACTAAAGCCCTTTGAGATTTCTATTTCCTCCTTAACCTTAGTATCAGGTTCGGTTTTTGTAGATTTTCCCTCCGATGGGGAGACTAGAATAGTCTCAGTTTTTGGTTTTGATGGAAGATCGGGAGAGTTATTAACTGGTTCAGATTGATCAGAAGCCGATGTTTGAGATTTCTGAGGATCATTTTCTTGATTAACAGGTTTCATTTTTTTCACATTTCTCACAACTTTATGTGGGCGTGGGGATTTCGTTTGTGATTTCTGAACTGTATGTTGTGGTTTCGCTGTATGATAAGCGGTCTTTTGAGGATCGGTCTTTACAGATATTTCTTCATTAGGTTTGTTTGCTTGCTTTTTGAAACGTTTGTAAAGATAGAGGAGAGCAAAAGTGCCATATGTAGCTTTGGCCACCTTTAACAAAGAAAATCGGATAATAATTGTTAAAGGTTAATAAAACATTTAATTCAGAAAACTTACATTAGCTCTGCCATTAAGCGTTGTGCTGTTAAAATGATCTGATATCCCCATTTTTGTGGAAGACAATAACAATAGTTCGAAATTAAAAATAAAACAAAAATTAACTGACAATTTTTTTCAAAAAGAACTTTCAATAAAATAAATCTGAAAACTATAGTAGATCAGGACCGACTATAGTCATAATGGAAACGACTTTAAAGAATTTTTATACCCACTATCAAAAAGAATTGGGGGGGGGGTATATTGAGATTGTCATTCCGTTTGCAATTTCCTTAATATTGGCTCAAAAACCAAAATTGAAGTATATTCTGAATCCTTATGAAATTCTAAGACGATTGAGCGATGCCCGTCTGTCTGACTGTTGAAATCACGATAACGCCTAAACGAAAGGAGCTAGCTCAGTGAAACTTAGTTAAAACATTTTTAATTTCTGAGAAAATTTTGGTACTGAAATTGGGCAAAATCGGTTAACATTTGAACATAGCTCCAGTATAACCTCGCCTATTCTAATCGTTTATTTGCTAATAAATAGCAAACTATAATAGGTATGATGATAAAATTTGAACATAGAACATAGAAGTTTTGCATAGACCCTAGGCAGCATACAAAATTTTATCAAAATTGGTTCACATTTAGTCATAGCTCCCTTTATTATGAAAACACCCTAAATTTCACCTAAAATACACTTAAATGCCAATAAGTCAAAAACTATAGTAGATATAACCACTAAATTTAGCACACAGAAGTCTTATATCAATACCAGCGAGTGTGCAAAATTTTGTCACAATCGGTCACCATTTGATCATAGTCCCATATAAAAAACTTGCGACAAACTACAAGAGCTAGAGAGACAAAATTTTACAAAAGTATTTTTGATATGTTATAGAAGTTGTGTACTGAAAATGGGCGAAATCGGTTCTCGGTTAGTTAGAGCTCCGATATAACCCTGCCCCGGGAAACACATTAATGCTGATAAATTGAATACAATTGTAATAGCTATGACGACTTAATTTAGAATAGAGAAGTTTTATGCAACTATTGGTCATTATATCAAATTTTATAGGAATCGGTTCATATTTGACTATAGCTTTCATATAAAAAACACTCCCGGAAACCAAAAAAAAAAATGTAGCAAAGTCCAGATAAAAGCTATTATTTAAATTAGAAACTATGACGGCTATGGCGACTTAACTTTGCACGAATAAGCTTTATAAATACCAGTCAGTGTGTAAAATTTTGTTACAATCGGCTATCATTAGACTATAATTCTTATATATATATATATATATATATATATATATATATATATATATATATATATATATATATATATATATATATATATATATAACAACCCCTTTTTATACCCTTCACCAATAGCTGAAAGGGTATTATAAGTTTGTGATTCCGTTTGTAATTTTTTTATTAGTGATCGTAGACCCCATCGACTCAGAATCGGGAGGAGAATCGATTAAGCGTCCGTCTGTCTATCTGTCTGTCCGTCCGTCTGTCTGTTGAAATCAAGTTTCTGAAGCCCCTGGAGGATGGACCTACATAAATTATATATCAGATTTTAGGAAATTCTCCCGCCAAGCACTGAGATATCGCCAAAACACTACTTGTGATGTGCAGCAAATTCCCCAAAGTACGTGTCTAAGAAATTTTGTTGACATTTTGTAAGTATTGTTTCAGCGATATCTCAGGTGTTTATGGACCGATTGTGATGAAATTGACAGCGTTCTTTGTGGGAGGATTTCCTAAAATCCGATGTATAAACTTTACAAATCTGATTATGAATACCATTCAAATTGTACCGTTTGACTCAGAATCGGCAGGAGAATCGATTTCGCGACGTCCGTCCGTCTGTCTGTCCGTCTACCTGTCTGTCCGTCCGTCCGTCTACCTGTCTGTCCTTTTTTCTGTTGTAGTCAAGTTTTAAGAGCTCCTGTTTTGTTGATATCTCAGATGTTTATTTTGATGAAATTTAATAGCGTACTTCGCAGGGGATTACCTAAACTCTGATGCATTCGGTAATTTGTGGTAGATATAATTTAGTGTTTAAGCGATATTTCAGGTAGGTATAAACATATGCATTTGTGTAAAATGCATATGTTTATACCTTCAAAGAGGTCCACAAATATGATTTTAGCAGACACACGCACTGCATTTATCTTTTTGTGTCTGACTTTTGAAGTACCAAAATGAGACTGAGTACATGATATGCGTTGAAAACCTACATATGTATGTATGTATGTATGTATGTATGTATGTATGTATGTATGTATGTATGTATGTATGTATGTATGTATGTATGTATGTATGTATGTATGTATGTATGTATGTATGTATGTATGTATGTATGTATGTATGTATGTATGTATGTATGTATGTATGTATGTATGTATGTATGTATGTATGTATGTATGTATGTATGTATGTATGTATGTATGTATGTATGTATGTATGTATGTATGTATGTATGTATGTATGTATGTATGTATGTATGTATGTATGTATGTATGTATGTATGTATGTATGTATGTATGTATGTATGTATGTATGTATGTATGTATGTATGTATGTATGTATGTATGTATGTATGTATGTATGTATGTATGTATGTATGTATGTATGTATGTATGTATGTATGTATGTATGTATGTATGTATGTATGTATGTATGTATGTATGTATGTATGTATGTATGTATGTATGTATGTATGTATGTATGTATGTATGTATGTATGTATGTATGTATGTATGTATGTATGTATGTATGTATGTATGTATGTATGTATGTATGTATGTATGTATGTATGTATGTATGTGTGTATGTATGTATGTATGTATGTATGTATGTATGTATGTATGTATGTATGTATGTATGCATGTATGTATGTATGTATGTATGTATGTATGTATGTATGTATGTATGTATGTATGTATGTATGTATGTATGCATGTATGTATGTATGTATGTATGTATGTATGTATGTATGTATGTATGTATGTATGTATGTATGTATGTATGTATGTATGTATGCATGTATGTATGTATGTATGTATGTATGTATGTATGTATGTATGTATGTATGTATGTATGTATGTATGTTTGTATGTATGCATGTATGTATGTATGTATGTATGTATGTATGTGTGTATGTATGTATGTATGTATGCATGCATGCATGTATGTATGTATGTATGTATGTATGTATGTATGTATGTATGTATGCATGTATGTATGTATGTATGTATGTATGTATGTATGTATGTATGCATGTATGTATGTATGTATGTATGTATGTATGTATCTCACATATCAACGAAAATTAAAATTTTTTAATTGCAATTGGGAGAAATCCGTTCACGTTAGACAATTGCTTCCGTATAACTTATTATTGATGAAGTATTCATCTTAATTCCATTTAAAAGCTATAGTACCTGGTTGACCGAGCCTTGCTCGCAGCTTTATGCTAAGCATTTGGAGGCAAATTTTAAAGTTTTTATATATTTTATTTTATAAAATACTAAAATAAATTTAGAGGAAAGACATTGTACAAATATTTAGCTAATTTTGAATTATTTTATTTATTTTTTCCGACCAACACATAATTTGCATAGTTTACAGTTTAACTCATTTTAATAACTTTGGAAATTGGTCATACCAACAGAAACCTCTGTCGACTCATGCGCAATAACTTTGCTAAAGATTATAGTCTGATCAAATGCACAATTTACGATTTAATTCATTTTGAGTAGTTTTCAATGGCGCCACCTGAAGTTGTTCACACCATCTAAGAAACCTTCGTCTGTTTATGCGTAACAACTTTGCTTATGATTATAACAAGATCAAATGCACAGTTTACGATTTAATTCACTTTGAGTAATTTTCTGTGGCGCCACCTATCGCACTTTGATCATTCCAATTCATAAATCTTCTTCGGCTTATCCGCAACAACTTTGCTGAAGATTATAGCATGAATAAATGTACAGATTATGATTAAATTGACTTTGAGTAAATTTCAATGGCGCCACCTGTCGATATTTCTTCATACCAGCTAAGAAATCTTCGTCAGCTCATGCGCTACAACTTTGCAAAATATCATAGCATGATTAAATGTACAGTTTACGATTTAATTAATTTTTAGTAATTTTCAGTGGCGCCATCTGTCGGAAATTAGTAAAATCAACTTAGAAACCTTCGCCGTGGACATAATGTTCCTATTCATATTACTTTTTCAGATGTTAAGTTATCATTTTATCCCTTTTTACCCATTTTGGCCCCAAAATCAAAAAAGTACCAAATACGTGTTTAATGTTTCTTTTACATCTATTGATTGCGGTACAAAGTATCTTTCTGTATTCTTTAGTTTAAAATATAAGAGTGGGTTAAAAAGGTACCAAAAAAACTATTTTCACCCTTTTTTACCCCCTATCGAACATAGTTTAAAAAAAGTACCAAACACCTGTCCGCTTATTTTTATAGCTGTTAAAAACGTAATTTTAATGTTGTTTCTATACCTATTACTTTAGGCGATATAGCGTTTTTGATTTTTTCCCCTTTTTACCCGTTTTTACCCTCTTAGAGACAAAAGTTTTAAAAGTACCTCCTTCTTCGACCTATACATCAAATTTTATCAAAATCGTTAGAGCCGTTTTCGAGATAGCCATTCTATATTTATATATATATATATACAATTATTGCTCGTTTAAGAATATAAGATAAGATATTTCACGTATGTACCTAAAACTAAGAGCTTATACCCCATAATTCTAAGGCTTGTTTACATTGACAATCATTGTTAAAGCTTTGACCTAAATCAGTCCGCTAACTTCAAAGTTTTACATAACTAATCAAGAACTTTTACTAGTTGGATAATTCGTACGAATTAAAGTATACAACCCTCACTGGGTACTGTGTTTTTGGGTTGCATGCCAGAGTACTTAATCTTCATCAAATCGATGTGCTTTTGCAAATCTAAGGGCATCTACATTTTAAAGCATCTTTTATTAAGTGTTCGTAAAATAGACACATTTATCGAAGCTACTGGCTGGTTTAAATAAACATTCTCTACCTGCCCAACCTAACCTTTGGGTCTATAACTATTCTAGATGATGACGCCACCGAAAAGCTTTTCGTTTTCCGACAAAGCTAATTATTGCTAGGAATTACATTTAGTATGAACAAAAGAAAATTTATATACATATCAAGCATTTGTGTGGGGCTTAACTAAGTCAGTAATCAGAAACTATATAATTATCAATATATTCTTACGATTTTGTACTTTACTTTTGGAACGCCATTGGTGAAGGGTATCCAAGATTCGGCAAAGCCGAATATACCACTCTTACTTGTTATTTCTACAATCAATAAGATTCGGAGATACAAGCAGCATATTAAGATTGCACATATGTCCAGACTTTATATACGGTAGATGCATTTGGAACTTCTAACAAAATATATGGACCTATGGACCGTATTACTATGAGCATGTTTATCCTAACTAAATATTAAGCTAAACGAAAAGTATTTAACAGATTATTAATGCTTAACTATACCCGTTTATGAGATTAAATTTTGTGAGAAGTAAATACTAGGGAAACCACTTAGATACTTTTAAATGTTGAACTATAAAGCTACTGCAACCGAATTTAGTCCAAATATCTTACCAACAATACCAACTAGCGTAACAATATTTTTTTTTTCGAATTTGGTCCACATTATGAATAAGCTGCACCCTTGTAGACATATGAGTTATGTTTCTAAACTCAACACAACTTGATGGTGGGTATATTAAATTCGGCACAGCCGAATATAACAATCTTACTTGTTTTGGGTTAGCTCTACTTTTCGAGATATAGCATTATTTAAGAAATTGAAGAGGTTGATTAATAAATATTCGTATAACTCGAAAACTGAAAGAAATTAATTTTAGTTGAACCAGAATTTATGTTGATGGTTGTTGATGGTGAGTTCGAGTCGGGCTTAGGTTCATGTCATAAATTATTTTTTTTTAATTTATGATTTTTAAATTAGATGAATACATTTTAGGAAGTCCATCAGCACACTGTGTCACCAACTGTTAGATGTTAGTAGTTAAGATCATCTATTTAACTGAATTCTTAAGCGAAATAGAAAACGAGAATTATGTTTCATTTCTATTTTATCTATGACCATATGATCGATTCAGTTAGACGACCATAGTTTTTTTCTTTATGTTTTGTATTCCTATCCTTTACGAAAACTTTTTATTTTCTTGAACTAAGTAAAAACCCGAAATTCGACAACAAAATTATCTGTCAGAAACACTAATTATTATTTTTTTTTTTTTGATCCGAGCAGTCATTTTGGAAATACATTTTTTTGTTTGAAAAATCGCATTAATAATTAAAAAAAAAAAATATTTCCTAAAAGATCATTTTGTTGCCGAATTTCAATTTTTATAATTAGTTTAAGAAAATAAACAGTTTTCGAGTTACGCGAATACTTAACCTCTCTATTTTAATAACGCTATATCTCGAAAACTAGAGCTAATTTAAACAAGTAAAAAAGTGCTATAGTCGGTCAAGCCCGACCATACGACACTCTTCACCACTATTGTCATAGGTGTTCTTTTTCCTGTATAAATTGTAAGGGCCGATGTTGAATGTGAACTACACCTAAACGCCAAGTTTTTTTCCGAATTTTATTTGGCATTTCTCTATTTTAGACTTACTCAACTTGAACCATGGAGAGATACACAATCTAACAACGTGTTAAAGTTATCCAGACTTATTATGAAAATGGGCATTCAAATCAAAATGCATATCGTGCACTTCGTAATTTTTTTGGTCAATTTGATCGTCCAAATGTGCGTACAATCGCAAAAATCGTGGAAAAATTCGAGCAAACCGGGTCTGTAGAAGATATGAGACCGGGTCTGTAGAAGATATGAGAACACCAGTGCATGCTCGTACAGCTCGTACTGCAGAAAATATTGCTGCTGTTCGCGATAGTGTGGCTGAAGAGCAGTCCACCTCAACTCGTCGTCGTGCCCAACAATTGCACCTCTCACGCTCGTCGTTGATGAACATTATGCATAAAGACTTGCATTCACACGCTTACAAGGTGCAATTGGCTCAAGAACTAAAGCCTCTTGACCATTCCAAACGTCGTGAATGGGCAGAATGGTGGCAAGAAATGGCAACAGTGGATGATCAATTTTCGAAGAAAATCAAGTTCAGTGATGAGGCACATTTTTACCTCAGTGGATTCGTCAATAAACAGAATTGCCGCATTTGGGCGAATGAGAATCCAAAAGTGATTGTCGATAAACCAATGCACCCACAAAGAGTGACTGTTTGGTGCGGTTTATGGGCTGGCGGCATCATCGGGCCGTATTTTTTCCAAAATGAGGCCGGTCAGGCAGTTACTGTGAATGGTGTTCGCTATCGTGAGATGATAACGAACTTTTTATGGCCCGAATTGGAAGATATGGATGTGGACGATATGTGGTTTCAGCAGGACGGTGCCACTTGCTACACAGCTAACGAAACAATGGCTCTGACGTAATGGCGATGTCAATTAGCCGCCAAGATCATGTGGTTTGACTCCGTTGGACTTTTTTCTTTGGGGTTATTTGAAAGAAAAGGTGTACGTCGATAAGCCAGCAACAATTCAAGAGCTAAAGGATGAGATAATTCGGCACATTAACGGCATAGAACCTCCATTATGCCTCAGGGTTATCGAAAGTTTGGACTATCGGATAAAGGTGTGCCGCTGTGACCGCGGCGCCCCTTTGGCCGATATTTTGTTCCATACATAATTGAGTAATACCAATATATCATAATAAAATAAAATTAGAATAATTTCCTAAATAGTTTGTGTTTTATTCAAAATCAACATCGGCCCTTGAAATTTAACCACCCGATATTTGGTAATTCTTGTCATCATACAAATATTTTCTCTTTTCTTATATATTTAAGCTGTTTCCATCATTTGGACTTATATGAGAGCTAGGGTCAAATTATGGACTGATTATCTCGAAATTTAGCAAATTGATTACAGTTGTTACAAAAATTATGTATGCAAAAAATAAACTTAAAATTCCTATTATCTTCCGATTTACGAGCGTTTTAGTGATTTTTGTCTCATTTAGTGCGTTTTCACAGAAGATTTTATATAGGAGCTATGGTCAAATGTGGACCGATTTCAACGAAATTTGGTATAGTGATTTAAGTTTACATAAGCATTATTTGTTTAAAATTTTATGAAAAGCTATTGATATTTGTGGCCAATATATCAATTCCGGGAAGTGGGACCTATGGGAGGTACCAAAAATAATGGACCGATTTTGACGAATTTCAAATTTCATTAAATTATCTTTGCAATTGCGACCTGTACTTTGATTACATGGTTTAAATGGGGGTTCAGCCAGCCGTTCGGACTGACGGACAGACTGACATCGCTTAATCTACTCAGAAAGTGATTTTAAGCCTATTAGTATTCTTAAAGGTGGGTCTAAGACAAATATTTCTATGCGTTATATACATCAGCACAAACTTATAATACCCTTTCCAACTATGGTGGTGAAGAGTATAAAAAGGTTTAGCACTATTGAATTCAGAGTAATCGAATTATCTTTATCCACTAGATCTACCTTTTGTCGGTAAAAAAAGGTTGTCAAAATCGAACACAGTGTAATTTGAGTTTCTATAAAACTTATCAATGAATACACTCCTTTAAGACTCTGCTTCTAGCCAAAAACTAGCAACTAGTTTTCAATTTACCACAAAAAAAGCGACTTACAAAAATTATTTATTACACACACAAAAAAAACATACATAAATCACTGGAAACACGGTACAAATACATAATGACAGTTTACGCTGATGGAATTTCAATTACAGTAATTTAGTAAAATTCAATTACATTAATTGCATACTACTTTTATCAGTTCTGTTTTTGTTTGTTATTCTTATGTTTTTGTTTTGCTCTTGTAGTTGTAGTTGTCGTTGCTTTTGTGTTGCTTACAAATTGCAACGGAAATAATGTCATTTAACATTAAACTGTAACAAAAACTCATTTTATTAACAGAAATGTTATTGTACAGTAATTTGTCATACTTAACAGCAGAATTTATTCTCTTGGGGACGACTGACGTTTAACATTTGTAAAGCAGTAATTTCTTATATGGGTTAAATACGTTACGATATCTTGAAATTCTTTACATCGAAAAGTTTTATTATAAAACTTAAATTTTCTTTAGATTTATGACTTTAGGGATTAGGTCTGTTATTTTAATTATGGTGAAATATGCATGATCTAGGCGGCCAATTGACCGAATACAAACTTTCAGAGGATACTTAAATATCGAGCCTTTAGCAAGAATATTCCTCATTTCTTGGAAAATTTAAAATGGGCTAGAAAATTGGCGATTTTTGATATTATTTCGGTAACAAACTTAACTTAAAAGTTTTAATAGTTTTTTTTTTTTAACCATATATGACAAATCAGAGGTTAAACAACGGTAGATGTTTTCAATAATTGAGATATATTGATATTTACAGAGTCAAAACTTTTAAACGAAATAAAAAAATTTAATAAAAAATTGTGGTATATAAAATATAATTTTTTTTTTACGAAAAATTTTTCCATTTAAAATTATTTCTGTAGAAAAATTTTTAATTTAAAATTGTTTCTACCGAAAAACTTATAATTTAAATTTTTTTCAATAAAAAAATTTTGAAATTTGAAATTTTTTCTGTAGTGAAATTTTCTATTTAAAATTTTTTCTATCGAAAATGTCCCTATGTAAATTTTTTTGTACAGAAGAATTTTTCATATAAAATTTTTGAATATAAAAATTTTCCATATAAGAAATTTTCAATATAAAATTTTTTGTATAGGAGAATTTTTAATATAAGATTCCATAGAAAAATGTTTGATAAAAAAGTTTTTAATTTTTGTAAGAAAATTTTATATAGAAGAATTTTTGATAAAAAAATTTTCTATACACAAATTTTAGATAAAAAAAATTTTCTATAGAAAATTTTTGATAAAAAAATTTTCTTTAGAAAAATTTTTGATAAAAAAATTTTCTTTAGAAAAATTTTGACAAAACGAATTTTTAATAGAAAAATAAAAAAAAATCTATAGAAAAATTTTTGTAAGAAAATTTTCTATAGAAGAATTTTTGATAAAAAAATTTTCTATAGAAAAATTTTAGATAAAAAAATTGTTGATAAAAAAATTTTAAATTTTGATAAAAAAAAATTTCTATAAAAAAATTTTTGTAAGAAAATTTTCTATAGAAGAATTTTTGATAAAAAAAAATTTTCTATAGAAAAATTTTAGATACAAAAATTTTCTATAGAAAAATTTTTGACAAAAACATTTTAAATTTTGATAAAAAAAAATTTCTATAGAAAAATTTTTGTTAAAAAAATTTTCTATAGAAAAATTTTTGACAAAAAAAAATTTTCTATAGAAAAAATTTTGATAGAAAAATTTTCTATAGGAAAACTTTTGATAAAAAAATTTTCTATAGAAAAATTTTTGATAAAAAAAAAAATTCTATAGAAAAATTTGTGATAAATAAATTTTCTATACACAAATTTTAGATAAAAAAATTTTCTATAGAAAAATTTTTGATAAAAAAATTTTCTATAGAAAAATTTTTGATGAAAAAATTTTAAATTTTGATAAAAAAAAATTTCTATAGAAAAATTTTTGTAAGAAAATTTTCTATAGAAGAATTTTTGATAAAAAAAAAATTCTGTAGAAAACTTTTAGATAAAAAAAAATTTCTATAGAAAAATTTTTGATAAAAAAATTTTCTTTAGAAAAATTTTGACAAAAAGAATTTTTAATAGAAAAATAAAAAAAATTCTATAGAAAAATTTTTGTAAGAAAATTTTCTATAGAAGAATTTTTGATAAAAAAATTTTCTATAGAAAAATTTTAGATAAAAAAATTGTTGATAAAAAAATTTTAAATTTTGATAAAAAAAAATTTCTATAAAAAAATTTTTGTAAGAAAATTTTCTATAGAAGAATTTTTGATAAAAAAAATTTTATATAGAAAAATTTTAGATAAAAAAATTTTCTATAGAAAAATTTTTGACAAAAACATTTTAAATTTTGATAAAAAAAAATTTCTATAGAAAAATTTTTGTTAAAAAAATTTTCTATAGAAAAATTTTTGACAAAAAAAAATTTTCTATAGAAAAAATTTTGATAGAAAAATTTTCTATAGGAAAACTTTTGATAAAAAAATTTTCTATAGAAAAATTTTTGATAAAAAAAAAATTCTATAGAAAAATTTTTGATAAATAAATTTTCTATACACAAATTTTAGATAAAAAAATTTTCTATAGAAAAATTTTTGATAAAAAAATTTTCTATAGAAAAATTTTTGATGAAAAAATTTTAAATTTTGATAAAAAAAAATTTCTATAGAAAAATTTTTGTAAGAAAATTTTCTATAGAAGAATTTTTGATAAAAAAAAAATTCTGTAGAAAACTTTTAGATAAAAAAAATTTCTATAGAAAAATTTTTGATAAAAAAATTTTCTGTAGAAAAATTTTTGATAAAAAAACTTTCTAGAGGAAAACTTTTGATAAAAAAATTTTCTATAGAAAAATTTTTGATAAAAAAATTTTCTATAGAAAAATTTTTGATAAAAAAATTTTCTATAGGAAAATTTTTGATAAAAAAATTTTCTGTAGAAAAAATTTTGATAAAAAATTTTCTTTAGAAAAAATTTTGATAAAAAAATTTTCTATAGGAAAATTTTGATAAAAAAAAATTCTATAGAAAAATTTTTGATAAAAAAAATTTTCTATAGATAAATTTGTGATAAAAATATTTTAAAAATATTTTTTTTGTTTTTATACCCACCATCAAAATGAATGGGGGGTATATTGAGATTGTCATTCCGTTTGTAATTTCCTTGATATTGGCTCAAAAAATAAAAACGATATATATTCTAAATCTTTATGAAATTCTAAGACGGTTGAGCGATGTCAGTCTGTCTGTCAGTCTGTCTGTCTGTTGAAATCACAATAACGCCTAAACGAAAGGAGCTAGCTCATTTAAACTTAGTAAAAATATTCTTCATCTCTGAGAAAATTTTGGTATTGAAATTGGGCAAAATCGGTTCACATTTGACCATAGCTCCCGTATAACCTCGTCTAGGCTAATCGCTTATTTGTTAATAAATGACAAATTATAGCAGCTAAGATGATAAAATTTGGTATATAGAAGTTTTACATTAGCCTTAGGCAGCGTGTAAAATTTCAACAAAATCGGTTCACATTTAGCCCATACAAAAAACTTACGAAAACAGCCTAAATTTCACCTAAAATCACTTAAATGCCAATAAATCTAAAAGTATAACAGATATAACCACTAAATTTGGTAATGCCAGCCAGTGTGCAAAGTTTTGTCTCAATCGGTCACCATTTGACCTAGCTCCCATATAAAAAACTTACGAAAACACAAGATTTCAAAAAGAAAAGGGGATTTATGTCCGTCTGTCCGTCAGATAAAATCATGATAGCTCCTTAACTACAAAAGCTTCTTCTTCTTCTTCTGTTATCCTTGACTCCCAGTGGAGCATAGGGCCTCAAATTTGTGCAAAATTTTGTCAGAATCGGTCACCATTTCACCATAGCTCCCATATAAAAAACTTATGGAAACACAAAAATACATAAAGAAAAGATTGTTTATGTCCGTCTGTCCGTCAGATAAAAGCACGATAGCGCCTTCACGAAAAGAGCTAGAGAGACAAAATTTTACAAAAGTATTTTGGATATCTTGAAAAAGATGTGTGTTGAAAATGGACAAAATCGGTTCAAATGTAGTTAGAGCTCCCATATAACCCCGCCCCGGAAAACACATTAATGCTGATAAATTGAATACAATTGTAATAGCTATGACGATTAAATTTAAAATAGGGAAGTTTTATGCAATTTTTCATCAGTTTATC
Source organism: Stomorhina lunata (assembly GCA_933228675.1). NCBI lineage: Eukaryota > Metazoa > Arthropoda > Insecta > Diptera > Rhiniidae > Stomorhina > Stomorhina lunata. The sequence goes on along the minus strand of OW121743.1, from coordinate 55,759,257 downwards.
AAATTTTATAGGAATCAGTCCATATTTGACTTTAGCTTTCATATAAAAAACACTCACGGAAACCAAACATTTTAGCAAACTCCAGTTAAAAGCTATTAAATTAGAAACTATGATAGCTATGGCCACTAAATTTTGCAAGAATAAGCTCTATATATCAGGTGTTTTTTATTGAGGTATAGAACTTTAAGTTGGCATCACTTTTTTAACTGGCGGCCATTTTGTCAGCTGTCAAGTGATTAATATTTTGTTTGGATTGCCATTTCATCATGAACAGGTTGACAAAAGAACAACGCTTGCAAATCGTGCAAATTTATTTCGAAAAAAATGGTTCAGTTCGCGAAGTTTACAGCAAGCTCCGTCCATTTTATGGTCGACATAATCGTCCATCAGAGCAATTAATTCGGTTAACCATGGATCGTTTTCGCACTACGTTTACTCTATGTGATAATACGCATCCGCAGCGACGTCGAACAGTGCGCACAGAAGAAACAATTGCCGCTGTAGAGCAAAGTGTTGAGGAGGACCCGAATGAATCGATTCGCCACCGTGCACAGCAATTGGAGCTTTGTCCATCAACTTTATGGAAGATTTTGCGCAAAGATCTTGGCTTGCGACCTTACAAGATCCAGCTTGTGCAAGAATTAAAGCCGCGAGACCATGCAATGCGTCGTGATTTTGGTGTATGGGCCGAAAATGAGATTGATCTCGATGCTGATTTTCATCGCAAAATTTTGCTCATTTTTGGTTGAATGGCTACGTCAACAAGCAAAATTGGCGAATTTGGAGTGAAGAGAATCCACATGAGACCCTTGAGACGCCATTACATCCAAACAAACTGACTGTTTGGTGTGCTCTATGGGCTGGTGGAGTCATTGGGCCATACTTCTTCCGAAATAATGCTGGAGAGTCAGTTACCATAAATGGAGGCCGGTATAGAGCCATGATAACCGACTATTTTGTTCCCCAATTGGATGGCATGAATGTGGATGAGTTGTGGTTCCAACAAGACGGCGCTACATGCCACACAGCGCACGTCACAATTGATTTATTGAAGGAAACATTCGATGAGCGCATAATTTCGCGGAATGGACCTGTCAATTGGCCACCAATATCGTGCGATTTGACACCACTGGATTATTTTCTTTGGGGATATGTGAAGTCGCTCGTCTACGCCAACAAACCAGAAACGTTAGGGGACTTGGAAGCCAACATTCGTGGCGTTATTGGCAACATACGGCCCCATATGCTCGAAAAAGTAGTTGAAAATTGGACCTGTAGAATTGGCTTTATTCGAGCCAGCCGCGGCGGCCACATGCCCGAAAACATATTTAAACATTAATGGCATTAAATTATCCTTCCAATAAAGCCCAATTGATGGACATTAAAACAATTTTCTTGTGTTTTATTTCAATTCGAAGTTCTCTACCTCTAAAAAAACACCCATTATATACCAGCCAGTGTGTAAAATTTTGTTACAATCGGTCAACATTTGGCTATAATTCTTATATATATAACATCCCCTTTTTATATCTACAATCAAAAAGGTTTGGAGGTACATTCATTATATTAAGATTGCACCTATAAAATTAGATAGGCATCAATCAATGTTCAGCCCAGACTTTATATATGATGAATGCATTAGGAACTCCTAACGAAATATATGGACCTGCTGTATTACTATTAACGTGTTTAGCCTAAGTACATATTAAGCACAACGAAAAGTATTTAACAATTTATTAATGTAAAACTATATCCGGTTATGAGACCGAATTTTGTTTAAAGTAAATATTGGGGAAACCACTAAAATATTTTTAAATGTTGAACTATAAAACTACCGCAACTGAATTTAGTAGAAAGGTTTTACCAACAATACCAATTAGCTTAGCGATTTTTTCAGTTTTGGTCCAGATTTTGAATTAGCTGCATCCTGTTTCTGAATTTAACACAACTTGATGGTGGGTATATAAGATTCGGCACAGCCGAATATGACACTCTTACTTGTTTTTTGTTCTGTTCTCTTTGCGCCTACCTATGACCAGGGCTGCCAGATACTTTTTGGTCACCATCCCCAAATTTTTAAATGCTTTCAGTCATTACAAATTTAAGTAATAAAATATTAGAAATCTAATATTTCATAAACTTCAAAATTAGAATTAGATGATTAAAACTAGAATTAGAGAAGTAGATGATTAAAACTGAAGTCTTAAATTTGTGTCAGAAAAAATTTATGGAATTGAAATTGATAATAAGCTTACGAAAATTTTAAAAAACTTGTATAAAATTTGAGGAAAATAAAATGGAAACTGTTTAAGCAAATGTTCGTGTGTGAACGAACGTTCTATATATATATATTTATATATATATATAGAACGGCTATCTCGAAAACGGCTCTAACGATTTTGATAAAATTTTTACAGTGGGTGCCGTTTTTGATGTAAAGAGTGTTCTAAAAAAATATGCATTTACTATTTTAGACAAAATTTATCCATAGTGCAAGAAATAATTTATTTTTTGATCAAGTTAGTTTCTATAGATATGTCAGATACTATTATTTTAGAAATTATTAATTTTCAATAGTTATTTCAATCAAAAAAAAAAGTTCGTTAAAAAATAATTAAAACTTTTCAAAAAAATCCGTCATGGACTTTTAAAAAAATAGCTAAAAATTTGAAGTTGACCCTCGAACGGTTTCTAATGCCATCAGACGGTATAAGGAAAATCTGAGCATTGAAAGAAAACCTGGATCAGGGAGGAGAAAAGGTCCTACAGAAATTGGTAAGGCAAAAGAAGTCGAGCGACTCTATCGAAGAACGCCTAACACTTCTTTAAGAAAAGCCGCTCGTACGGTGAAATGTTCTACGAATTTTGCACATAGAGTCAAAGCTTATGCTGGACTGAAGACATACAAAGTCCAAAAGGTTCCAGATCGCAATGCTTAGAAGCAAAAAAACGAGCGAAAAAATTGAAGTCTGATTTTATGAAAAAATACACCTGTTGTGTGATGGATGATGAAACATACGTACTGGCAGACTTTTCTCAACTTCCTGGTCAAGATTTTTATGTTACTGATAAACGGGGCAATGTTCGGCAAGAGTTTCGCACAAAAAAACAAACAAAATTCCCTATGAAGTTTCTCGTGTGGCAAGCTATTTGCAGTTGTGGCAAAAGAAGTAAAGTATTTGTGGCATCTGGCACAATAAACACAGAAATTTATATAAAGGAGTGCCTACAAAAACGGTTGTTACCCTTTTTAAGAGAGCATAGAGTGACTACATTTTTTGGCCCGATTTGGCATCATGCCATTATGGAAAAAAGGCACTTGAGTGGTACTCAAAGAATAATGTCATTTTTGTACCACGAGAGGCAAATCCACCTAACTGTCCAGAACTTCGGCCTGTGGAAAGGTATTGGGCTCTGGTAAAAAAGGAATTGAAGAACACAGGAAAGATTTCCAGGAACATGTCCAATTTTAAGCGCAGGTGAAACACATGCTCCAAAAAGGTATCAGAAGCAACTGCAAAATCTTTAATGGGAGGGTTTCCGAAAAAAGTCGATAATTTTGCAAAACCCGAGTACTAAGTAAACATTTTAATGCTAAATGATTTTGTATAATATGTCATTATATTTGCGTATTTTGTAGAGTTGTTATATTAAAAGGTTTGATTTTTATTTAAGAAAATCCAACTACAAATTTTATTTAGAGCACTCTTTATAGGTCGAAGAAGAAGGGACTTTTGGAACCTTTGTCTCTAAGAGGGTAAAAACGGGTAAAAATGGGAAAAAAATCGAAAACGTTATATCTCCTAAGGTAATAGGTATAGAAACAAAATTAAAATTACTTTTATACAACTATGAAAATAAGCGGACAGGTGCTTGGTACTTTTTTGAAATTATGTCCGATAGGGGATAAAAAAGGGTGAAAATTGTTCTTCTGGTACTTTTTTAACCCACTCTTATTTTTTAAACCAAAGAATATAGAAAGGAGTTTTGTACTGCAGTCAATAGATGTGAAAGAAATATTGAACACGTACTTGGTACTTTTTTGATTTTGGGGCCAAAATGGGCAAAAAAAGGGATAGCATGATAACTTAACATCTCAAAAAGTAATATGAATAAGAATTATGTTAACTGCGTTTTAATAAAATGTACCGAACTCAATTGGTACCAAAGAAGTACCAAATATGCATACGGATTTTTTTGAAATTAGGGGATAAAAAGGGGAAAAATGAGTAATGTTATAACTTTTAAACAAATTAATGTTTGTATGTATGTTCTTTATAGAATAGTAAACTGTGAATTTGATCATGTTATGCTCTTTAGCGAAAATGTTGCGGATAAGCTGGCGAAGGTTTTTAAGTTGGTAATACTAATTTCCGTTAGGTGGCGCCACTGAAAATTACTAAAAATTAATTAAATCGTAAACCGTACACTTGATCATGCTATGAACTTTAGCAAAGTTGTAGCGCATGAGCCAGCGAAGGCTTTTTATTCGTTGTAAATAATTTCCGACAGGTGGCGCTACTGAAAATTACTCAAAATCAATTTAATCGTAAGCTGTACATTTAATCATGCTATAATCTTTAATAAAGTTGTTGCGGATAAGCCGACGAAGGTTTATTAATGGGAATGACCAAAGTACGATAGGTGGCGCCACTGAAAATTACTCAAAATTAACTAAATCGTAAACTGTGAATTTGATCATGTTATAATCAGAAGCAAAGTTGTTACGCATAAGCAGACGAAGGTTTCTTAGTTGGTATGAACAACTTCAGGTGGCGCCACTGAAAACTACTCAAAATGAATTAAATCGTAAACTGTGCATTTGATCAGACTCTAATCTTTAGCAAAGTTGTTGCGCATGAGTCGACGGACGTTTCTGTTGGTATGACCAATTTCCAAAATTTGTAAAATGAGTTAAACTGTAAACTATGCAAACTATGTGTTGATCGGACAAAATAAATAAAATAATTCAAAATTAACTAAATATTTGTACAATGTATTTCCTCTAAATTTATTTTACTACTTTATAAAATAAAATATATAAAAAATTTTAAAATTTACCTAAAATGCTTATCGTAAAGCTCCGAGCAAGGCTCGGTCAACCAGGTACTTTGTAAAAGAAAGTTTATTCCATTGAGTTTCGTAGACATCAATTGGGAGTATTCTCGTTCACTGAATTTTGGTTGAGATATTGGGTTTACACATTTTAGTCAAAGTATTTGCTGCTTGAAAATATTTAAATTATTCATTAAATGTACCTTTCTTGACTTGACAGATTATAGTTTGGTAGTTCTTTTTCGAATTCTGACCCATAATCGGATGTAATTTTAATATCAGGAAACGAATCATCCTTTATTACAAAAAATTTTTCCTTTATTAATAAAATATGAAGTTTTAAATTCACAAGCTTGTAATGTATTTTGTATATGTAGTTCGTATTGTAGTGATAATTTAATGTCTTAAGGCCATCTATTAATTACGAGTATATTAATATCATATTTAGTTTCGATAAGTTAGCCCCATCTACTAAATATAATTTTAAATTCTAGAACGCCATCTAATTGTCAAAACATAAATTATAATACGTTCTGATCAACTCTTTTTAGAGACATACCTTTTAAGCGCCTCTTAATTGAGGACATTTTGTAAAACTAAAAGAGATTCTAGAAGAAATAATCGTGGAGACCACAAGTGTCATAAAAGCTCTTGTTTAATTTCGCCATTACATCCTCAGAAGTGGGATCCGAATATAACCTAAAAATTTTTTCGAACAAACAAAGATGGAACGGCAGTCAACATTGAAATCTGCCTCAGGTAAATATGAAACTTTGGAAGACTGTGTGTCCCCTCCGTTCACCGCTGCCACTACTTGCTCAAACTCTCCGACCACCGCTGCCACTACTTGCTCAAACCCTCCGTCCACCGATGTCTCTGTTTGCATAAACACTCCGTTCACAGCTGCCTCTATTTGCACAAACTCTCCGACAACATCCTCAGGAACTGATGATTTTTTTCTACAAACAACCTCCGCTGCTTTTAACATGCCATTTTCTGCGTCGGTAGAAGAGATTTTAAAAGCGTTAGCTTCAGTTTAGAGACACCGGTAGTTGAAAACAACATAAAGGCTTTACCGTCCATTGCGAGCAATTTAAGACCGAAGCGCAGTGCTTAGGCGAAGAAATTAACATACTGAGACGACGTCATGAAATCCTCCGGTTGATTGAGGGCATTCAAAAGTCAGGATAGCCGAGTTGTAATGTATTTTGTATATGTAATTCGTATTGTAGTGATAATTTAATGTCTTAAGGCTATCTATTATTTATATTAATATCATATTTAGTTTCGATAAGTTAGCCCCATCTACTAAATATAATTTGAAATACTAGAACGCCATCTAATTGTCAAAACATAAATTATAATACGTTCTGATCAACTCTGTTTAGAGACATACCTTTTAAGCGCCTCTGAATTGAGGACATTTTGTAAAACTGAAAGAGATTCTAGAAGAAATAAACGTGGAGACCACAAGTGTCATAAAATCTCTTGTTTAATTTCGCCATTACATCCTCAGAAGTGGGATCCGAATATAACCTACAAATTTTTTCGAACAAACAAAGATGGAACGGCAGTCAACATTGAAATCTGCCTCAGGTAAATATGAAACTTTGGAAGACTGTGTGTCCCCTCCGTCCACCGCTGCCACTACTTGCTCAAACTCTCCGACCACCGCTGCCACTACTTGCTCAAACCCTCCGTCCACCGATGTCTCTGTTTGCATAAACACTCCGTTCACAGCTGCCTCTATTTGCACAAACTCTCCGACAACATCCTCAGGAACTTCGATTGCACGTACTCCGAAGAAAATATCTGATGATTTTTTTTCTACAAACAACCTCCGCTGCTTTTAACATGCCATTTTCTGCGTCGGTAGAAGAGATTTTAAAAGTGTTAGCTTCAGTCACCGGACCACCGGTAGTTGAAAACAACATAAAGATTTTACCGTCCATTGTGAGCAATTTAAGACCGAAACGCAGTGCTTAGGCGAAGAAATTAACATACTGAGACGACGTCATGAAATTCTCCGGTTGATTGAGGGCAATCAAAAGTCAGGATAGCCGAGTTGTAATGTATTTTGTATATGTAATTCGTATTGTAGTGATAATTTAATGTCTTAAGGCCATCTATTAATTATATTTATATCATATTTAGTTTCGATAAGTTAGCCCCATCTACTAAATATAATTTGAAATACTAGAACGCCATCTAATTATCAAAACATAAATTAGAGACATACCTTTTAAGCGCCTCTGAATTGAGGACATTTTGTAAAACTAAAAGAGATTCTAGAAGAAATAAACGTGGAGACCACAAGTGTCATAAAAGTTCTTGTTTAATTTCGCCATTACAAGTTAAAATTTCCCCAAAAAATCCCCAACAAATTTGAGTGAATCCCCAACAAAATCCCCAAGTCCTAAATCAAAAAATTTTTCGCCTTTTCGAAGATTGAATATCCCCAACTTTGGGGCCAAAACCCCAAATCTGGCAGCCCTGCCCATGACAATAGGCGATAATGATGATTTTTTTTTAATATGCCGGTTTTTCACTAAAATTTTCTGGCAGCCTTGACTATGACAAATGTGCATAAAATACGTTCTTTCGACAAAAGAACCTTCCAAGCCGCAATTGTACCTTTAAAAAAAGTACCACTTCTTTTTAAATAAATCTTCTCTAATGCAGAAAAAAATGCAGAAAATGAGTACATATGAGAGAGTATTAAAAAACTGAGAGAAAATTCTGCACAGTATTGAGAGGGAGAGAAACCAAAAGTATCTCAGAGAATAAAAGTATCTGTTAAATACAATAAGAAAAGGCGTGCAGAAGAGTACATATGTATTTTGTTTTTTTTTTTTTGATGCAATAAATGTGTAAATAAAACAATTACAACAACAAGACTAGCAAATACAATAAGAAGAAAAGAAGCAACTCAAACAGAGGACGATACAACTAAATACAACAACAGCTGAAAGTGAACAAACCGCCTTTAGTACCAGTTTTGACTCCCAATTCATGTAAATTGGAATCCAGTATTGTGCCGAAAATCTTATAGATACATTGTGTTCCCGGTTGGAATTTTCGCTAAATAATAAAACAGAGAAACAAAAACAACAACAACTACAACTAAAACAAAAGCAATATCTACAACAATTGTAGAAAATACACACACCAAATAAAAAAATTAGAAGAAATATACAATTCAGTTTTCTGAGTGTGTTCGGAGCTACTCAAACGCGTTTGGTGTAACAAGCGAGTGAACAAAAGTGGAAATTAATTGAAAATAATGAAAAGTAAAATGGAAATAATTCACAAAAATCATTAAAAGTAATGAATTTTTATAACAAGAATTGAAATTCTTTTGGAAATTTAAGAAAAATATCTAAAAGCATGGATGAAAATTTAAAAGAAATGAAAAGTTTTTAAAGAAGTCTCTGGCAATTTGAAAGAAAAATCGTCAATAAATTGTGTAAAACCGTAAGCAAAAAAAAAAGTATGATGAGAAAATCTCTATAAAATAATTTCGCAAATTTTGTATGAAACGCGCCCAGTTTTTAATGAGTTTCTAAAAAAATTTATCACAAAAATTGTGTGGAAAAACCTTAAACAAAATTTTAGTTTAATTCTCGTTTAATTAATTTTTGTAAAAAAATATTTAATTACATTTTTCATCGCGACTGAGTTAATGTTTCTTTTTTTTTTACAATAAAAATTTACTTATTTTTTTTTTCTTCATTGTCGATATTTTGTGTATGTGTATCTATGAAATTTTTTTCTTCATTTCTGTAGTTCAAATTATTTTGTTTTCGGAATCTGTAAAGTATCTACAGATTTTATTGTAAAATATGCTCACTCTCTCTCTCTCTCTTTCTCTCCTGTTTCTCTGCACACATTCAAAAAGTATCTCAAACTCTGTATAAACAGTGGAGCCAGAGCGTTTATTCTCAAGAGAATTAGAGTAACGACATTGAAATCATACATTTTTTTTCAATTTTTTGTTGACTTAATTTTTGCATACTGATTTTTTTGTTGTTGTTTTTGTTGTGCCTTTTTGTGTAAATTAATAAAAAAATTTTAATATAAAACCATAAAAAAATTATAATAATTAAATGATAATGAAAGTGTTTAACTTAATATTAAAAAAAAAAAAATAATTAATGGTTTATTAAATGTTTGAAATAAATTGTGAAAATTAAGCAGAAAAATCAATTAAGTGCAAAAAAAAAAAAATTATTTATAAAAAATAAATAACGATTTTTTCATAATTTTTGATATCTTGCTATAAATGTTAGTAAAGTTTCAAACAAAATTAAATCAAATCAAATAAAAAAAAATTTAAATCGATTTTGAAGTTTAAAAAATTTATACAAAAATCAAATTTTGCCTTTGTTTTTTGTCTCTATCCCTAATTACTGGAAACATTAAGGGTAACGGCATTTGTATTTTTGGTTTTCAACTAGTATTTAAAAATCCAAATACATACCTATTCCAATTACAAAATTCTTCTTTGAAAATATTGTCATCGAAATAATAATAATGACAAAAGCAGCGTTGCCACCAAAAAATTTTCAATCCACACATAAAAAATACTAAAGAGTGCTCTAAATAAAATTTGTAGTTGGATTTTCTTAAATAAAAATCAAACTTTTTAATATAAAAACTCTACAAAATACGCAAATATAATGACATATTATACAAAATGATTTAGCATTAAAATGTTTACTTAGTACTCGGGTTTTGCAAAATTATCGACTTTTTTCGGAAACCCTCCCATTAAAGATTTTACAGTTGCTTCTGATACCTTTTTGGAGCATGTGTTCCACCTGCGCTAAAAATCGGACATGTTCTTGGAAATCTTTCCTGTGTTCTTCAATTCCTTTTTTACCAGAGCCCAATACCTTTCCACAGGCCGAAGTTCTGGACAGTTAGGTGGATTTGCCTCTCGTGGTACAAAAATTACATTATTCTTTGAGTACCACTCAAGTGCCTTTTTTCCATAATGGCATGATGCCAAATCGGGCCAAAAAAATGTAGTCACCCTGTGCTCTCTTAAAAAGGGTAACAACCGTTTTCGTAGGCACTCCTTTATATAAATTTCTGTGTTTATTGTGCCAGATGCCACAAATACTTTACTTCTTTTGCCGCAACTGCAAATAGCTTGCCACACGAGAAACTTCTTAGGGAATTTTGTTTGTTTTTTTTGTGCGAAACTCTTGCCGAACATTGCCCCGTTTATCAGTAACATAAAAATCTTGACCAGGAAGTTGAGAAAAGTCTGCCAGTACGTATGTTTCATCATCCATCACACAACAGGTGTATTTTTTCATAAAATCAGACTTCATTTTTTTCGCTCGTTTTTTTGCTTCTAAGTTCTTTATAGCATTGCGATCTGGTACCTTTTGGACTTTGTATGTCTTCAGTCCAGCATAAGCTTTGACTCTATGTGCAAAATTCGTAGAACATTTCACCGTACGAGCTGCTTTTCTTAAAGAAGTGTTAGGCGTTCTTCGATAGAGTCGCTCGACTTCTTTTGCCTTACCAATTTCTGTAGGACCTTTTTTCCTCCCTGATCCAGGTTTTCTTTCAATGCTCAGATTTTCCTTATACCGTCTGATGGCATTAGAAACCGTTCGAGGGTCAACTTTCAAATTTTTAGCTATTTTTTTAAAAGTCCATGACGAATTTTTTTGAAAAGTTTTAATTATATTTTCACGAACTTTTTTTTCGCAGTCCATTTTGATTGAAATAACTATTGAAAATTAATAATTTCTAAAATAATAGTATCTGACATATCTATAGAAACTAACTTGATCAAAAAATAAATTATTTCTTGCACTATGGATAAATTTTGTCTAAAATAGTAAATGCATATTTTTTTTAGAACACTCTTTAAATTAAACATCAAGAAAAAAATACTCTTGGATATATTTTGATCTTTTACTTAAACTGAGGCACCATTTTATAGGTTATAGTATAAAATGGCTACATATGATCTTATCAATCCCGCGCAAAACTCGATAAGCCACTCGTAAGATTAATTTAAATAATAATTTAACTCCTGCAACTGCAAAAAAAAAAAATAAAAATAAACCATAGGTCAAAAATTTTGACCCGCCGGAATTTGCTGCGAAGTTTTGATTGAGATTTACTAGTTTTCAACGAAAAATTTTCTACATTTTCAATACCAAATATAAAACTAACGGCAAGCTGTATTGGAAAGGTTTCATACTCCTCCAATTGCATTCCTTTGCAAAAATTTACTAAAACTTTGAACGGCACATTTTACATTTTTTAAAATATCAACTCCACGGTCAATTTAAAGAAAAAAAGTTTAAATGTTCTAAAACTCTAAAGACTTCACGCAATTGGAGGAGTGTAAAACCTTTCACTACAGCTTACCGTTAGTTTTATATATGGGAGTGACAATTTAGAAAATTTTTCGTTCAAAAGCTTCAAATTTCAAACCAAACTTCGGCGCAAATTCCGCAAAGTTCATTAGAATGACCCATACAGGCATGTCACGAATTCCGTTCGGAATTGAAACCATTCCGTAGTTGAATTCCGATCGAAATGGTTTTAGGTTCTATAGATTCCGAAAAATTTTAAATGTCCAAAATCAGTACAAAATGAGATTTTTTTAATTGAAATTTTCAACTCTATCTTGGTTTTAACAAAAAACACTGATTAATTGAGGAAATTGTTCAAATATTGAATAAACAACTAAAAACATATGAATTCAATTCCACTTTGAAAATAGAAAGTGGTTTCATTCCGAAAAATTTTTTCGTTTTACTTTTTCAATAGAAGCAAAGTGCGGAATTCATTCCACTTGCGAACGGAATTGAGTTCTGTGACATGGCTGATAGTATTACAATCCCGATGAGTACTTAAGGCAAAAAAAAAAAAAAAAAATTGCCCACAATAATATATACAGTATCTGGGGGACCGAGCCTTGTTCGGAGCTTTATGATAAGCATTTCGAGGTGAATTTTAAAGTTTTCATATATTTTATTTTATAAAGTACTAACCAATTAAAATAAATTTAGAGAAAAGACGGTACACAAATATCCAATTAATTTTGAACCATTTTATTAATTTTGTTCTATCAACACATGATCAAATGCATAGTTTAATATGAATAATTTTGGAAATTGGTCATACCGACTTAAAAACCTCCGTCGACTCGTGCGCAAGAACTTTGCTAACGATCATCAGCCTGATAAAATGACCAGTTTACGATTTAATTCATTACCATACTCATTTATTATCATACCAACTTCGTCGACTCATGTGCAACAACTTCGCTAAAGATCTTTGCATGATCAAATGCACAGTTTACGATTTAACTCAGTTTGATTAATTTTCAGTAGCGCTACCTGTCGGAAATTTTTTATACCTATTAAAAAACCATCGCCGTCTCATTTGTAACAACTTCGCTAAAGATCATAGCATGATCAAATGCACAGTTTACGATTTAATTAATTTTAAGTAATTTTTAGTGGCGCCACCTGTCGGATAGTGATATCAACTTAAAAACCTTCGTTGTCTCATGCGCAACAACTTTTATTCCCTAATTTCTAAAAAGTTACATATGCATATTTGGTACTTGGTACCAATTGAATTCGGTACCTTTTATAAAATCGCAGTTAACACATTGTTCCTATTCATATTACTTCATGAGGTATTAAGTTATCATTTTATCCCTTTTTCCCCCCGGAATCAAAAAAGTACCAAATACGTGTTCAATATTTATCTCACATTTATCGATTGCATTACAAAATTCTTTTCTATATTGTTTGGTTCAAAGATAAGAGTGCCTTAAAAATGGTACCAAAAAAAATATTTTCACCTTTTTTACCCCCTATCGGGCATAGATTGAAAAATGTACCAAACATCTGTCCGCTTATTTCAACAGCTATTCAAAACATAATTAAAATTTAGTTTTTATCCCTATTACTTCAGTAGATATAGCATTTTTGATTTCTGCCGTTTTCGAGATAGCCATTCTATATATATAGTACCTGGTAGACCGAGCCTTGCTCGGAGCTTTATGATAAGCATTTTGAGGAAAATTTTAAAGTTTTTATATATTTTATATTATAAAGTGCTAAAATAAATTTAGAGGAAAGACATTGTAGAAATATTCAGTTAATTTTGAATTATTTGATTTATTTTGTCCGACCAACACATAGTTTGCATAGTTTACAGTTTAACTCATTTTGAATAATTTTGGAAATTATTCATATCAACAGAAGCCTCTGTCGACTCATGCGCAACAACTTTGCTAAAGATTATAGTCTGATCAAATGCACAGTTTACGATTTAATTCATTTTGAGTAGTTTTCTGTGGCGCCACCTGTCGGACTTTGCTTATTCCAATTCATAAACCTTCTTCGGCTTATCCGTAACAACTTTGCTGAAGATTATAGCATGATTAAATGTACAGCATACGATTAAATTGACTTTGAGTAAATTTCAGTAGCGCCACCTGTCGAAATTTCTTCATACCAACTAAGAAACCTTCGTCGGCTCATGTGCAACAACTTTGCTAAAGATTGTAGCATAATTAAATGTACAGATTAAGATTAAATTGACTTTGAGTAAGTTTGTGTAGCGCCACCTGTCGGAAATTATTCATACCAACTAAAAAGCCTTCGTCGGCTCATGCGCTACAACTTTGCTAAAGATCATAGCATGATCAAATGTACAGTTTACGATTTAATTAATTTTTAGTAATTTTCAGTGGCGCCATCTGTTTGCACTTTGCACTGTCGGAAATTAGTCTTATCAACTTTAAAACCTTCGCCGGCTTATCCGCAACATCTTCGCTAAAGAGCATAACACAATCAAATTCACAGTTTACTATTCTATAAAGAACATACATACAGACAAACATTCATTTGTTTAAAATAATACTAATTTTCCCCCTTTTTATTCCCTAATTTCTAAAAGTTCCATATGTATATTTGGTACTTTTTTGGTGCCAATTGAATTCGGTACATTTTTTAAAACGCATCTAACATAATGTATAATGTTCCTATTCATATTACTTTGGAGATGTTAAGTTATCATTTTATCCCTTTTTTACCCATTTTGGCTCCAAAATCAAAAAAGTACCAAATACGTGTTTCATGTTTTTTTTACATCTATTGATTGCAGTACCAAGTTTCTTTCTACATTCTTTAGTTCAAAATATAAGAGTGGGTTAAAAAGGTGCCAAAAAAACTATTTTCACCCTTTTTTACCCCCTATCGGACATAGTTTCAAAAAAGTACCAAACACCTGTCCGCTTATTTTCAAAGCTGTTTAAAACGTAATTTTAATTTTGTTTCTATACCTATTACTTTAGGAGACATAGCGTTTTCGATTTTTTCCCCTTTTTACCCGTTTTTACCCTCTTAGAGGTAAAAGTTCCAAAAGTCCCTTCTTCTTCGACCTATACATCAAAAAAGATACCCACTGTCCAAATTTTATCAAAATCGTTAGAGCCGTTTTCGAGATAGCCATTCTATATATATATATATATATATATATATATATATATAAATATATATATATATATATACAATTATTGCTCGTTTAAGAATATAAGATATATACTAGGGTGTTCATTTTACTCGACTTTTAATTGTTTGAGTAATCAAATAACTTGAAAATGGTGTTTTTTAATTACTCGAAAAATCGATTAATCGTTAAAAATTACTCGAGTTAATCGAGTAAAAAATTCATCTTAAAATTACTCGAGTAAGATTTTCCTGTAAGCTTTATATATATATATATATATATATATATATATATATATATATATATATATATATATATATATATATATATATATATATATTTTTTAATACAACAATTTTTTTAATAAAATTATAGTGCTTTTTTAACAAAAAATTTTTACAATTGGCAATCAAAAACATAAACAAAAATAAAAAAAAAATATTTTTAATACAAATATTTTAAGTGAGTTTATTTACTTCTATATATAAAAAGCAATCTTTCGATTTCATAAATCCTGAGTTTGGTCTAATAGATTAGTAGGCTCTACGACTACCTTTTACCTATGTTTGCAATGGGATCTTCAACTGGACCAAAGTAGGATCTACGATTACATTGCGTCCTTTAACTGAACTATAGTAGGACGTACTGTAACTATAGTAGGACCTACGATTGCACAGGGATCTTTTACTAAACTATAGTAGTATCTACGAATACATTGGAGACTTCAACTGGACTATAGTAGGTTTTATGATTGCAATGGTATATTCAACTAATCTATAACAGGAGCTATGATTACATTGGGACCTTTAAATAAAGAATAGTAGAAATTACGAATACATTGGATACCACAACAGGTCTATGGTAGACTAGTCTATTTATGTCTGAAATTACATTGACTTTATATACACTACGGACTTTATACATACAATGGACTATATACAAACAATGGACTATATTACGAGTTGTAATTTACAAGTCTCGATTATTGCGTAGAATTGACAATGTTAAAATCTACGATTATTTCATAAATGGAAAATTAACTATATTAAAACCCTCGATTATGGCTTTAAATTAACTATAGTAGAACCATCAATTATTGCTTAAAATGGACCATAGAACGGTAGATAATTGATTTAAGTGGCCTTCATTTGAACCCTTGATTATTGCATAAAATGGAATACGAGTATATCATTAGTTGCAGCCAATAGTCGTTTTATTTTAAAAAAATACTTACAAAATTATTGAAATAATTTTACTCGAGTAACTCGATTACTTGTGGCAAATTACTCAAATAAATCTTTAGTACCTGGTTGACCGAGCCTTGCTCGGAACTTTATGATAAGCATTTTGAGGCAAATTTTAAAGTTTTTATATATTTTATATTATAAAGTGCTAAAATAAAATAAATAAATTTGCAGTGGCGCTACGTGAAGTTGTTCATAACATATAAGAAAACTTTGTCTGCTTATTCGTAACAACTTTGCTTATGATTATAACATGATTACTTTAAGTAATTTTCTGTGGCGCCACCTGTCGGACTTTGCTCATTCCAATTCATAAACCTTCTTCGGCTTATCCGTAACTACTTTGCTGAAGATTATAGCATGATTAAATGTACAGCTTACGATTAAATTGACTTTGAATAAATTTCAGTGGCGCCACCTGTCGAAATTTCTTCATAGCAACTAAAAAGCCTTCGCCGGCTCATGCGCTACAACTTTGCTAAAGATCATAGCATGATCAAATGTACAGTTTACGATTTAATTAATTTTTAGTAATTTTCAGTGGCGCCATCTTTCGGAAATTAGTCTTATCAGCTTAAAAACCTTCGCCGTCTTATCCGCAACATCTTCGCTAAAGAGCATAACATGATCAAATTCACAGTTTACTATTCTATAAAGAACATATTTACATACAGACAAACATTCATTTGTTTAAAATAATACTAATTTTTCCCCCTTTTTATTCCCTAATTTCTAAAAGTTCCATATGTATATTTGGTACCTTTTTGGTGCCAATTGAATTCGGTACATTTTATTAAAACGCATTTAACATAATGTATAATGTTCCTATTCATTTTACTTTGGAGATGTTAAGTTATCATTTTATCCCTTTTTTACCCATTTTGGCTCCAAAATCAAAAAAGTACCAAATACGTATTTCATGTTTCTTTTACATCTATTGATTGCAGTACCAAGTTTCTTTCTATATTCTTTAGTTTAAAGTATAAGAGTGGGTTCAAAAGGTACCAAAAAAACTATTTTTACCCTTTTCTACCCCCTATCGGACATAGTTTCAAAAAACTACCAAGCACCTGTCCGCTTATTTTCATAGCTGTTTAAAACGTAATTTTAATTTTGTTTCTATACTTATTACTTTAGGAGATATAGTGTTTTCGATTTTTTCCCCTTTTTACCCGTTTTTACCCTCTTAGAGGCAAAAGTTCCAAAAGTCCCTTCTTCTTCGACCTATACACCAAAAAGGATACCCACTGTCCAAATTTTATCAAAATCGTTAGAGCCGTTTTCGAGATAGCCATTCTATATATATATATATATATATATAATGGGTGTTTTTTTTAGAGGTATAGAACTTCGAATTGAAATAAAACACAAGAAAATCGTTTTAATGTCCGTTAATTTGGCTTTATTGGAAGGATAATTTTATGCCACTAATGTTTAAATATGATTTCGGGCATGTGGCCGCCGCGGCTGGCTCGAATAAAGCCAATTCTACAGGTCCAATTTTTACTACTTTTTCGAGCATATGGGGCCGTATGTTGGCAATAACGCCACGAATGTTGGCTTCCAAGTCCCCTAACGTTTCTGGTTTGTTGGCGTAGACTAGCGACTTCACATATCCCCAAAGAAAATAATCCAGTGGTGTCAAATCGCACGACCTTGGTGGCCAATTGACAGGTCCATTCCGCGAAATTATGCGCTCATCGAATGTTTCCTTCAATAAATCAATTGTGACGTGCGCTGTGTGGCATGTAGCGCCGTCTTATTGGAACCACAACTCATCCACATTCATGCCATCCAATTGGGGAACAAAATTGTCGGTTATCATGGCTCTATACCGGTCTCCATTTATGGTAACTGACTCTCCAGCATTATTTCGGAAGAAGTGACTCCACCAGCCCATAGAGCACACCAAACAGTCAGTTTTTGTGGATGCAATGGCGTCTCAAGGGTCTCATGTGGATTCTCTTCACTCCAAATGCGGCAATTTTGCTTGTTGACGTAGCCATTCAACCAAAAATGAGCCTCATCACTGAACAAAATTTTGCGATGAAAATCAGTATCGAGATCAATCTCATTTTCGGCCCATACACCAAAATCACGACGCATTGCATGGTCTCGCGGCTTTAATTCTTGCACAAGCTGGATCTTGTAAGGTCGCAAGCCAAGATCTTTGTGCAAAATCTTCCATAAAGTTGATGGACAAAGCTCCAATTGCTGTGCACGGTGGCGAATCGATTCATTCGGGTCCTCTTCAACACTTTGCTCTACAGCGGCAATTGTTTCTTCGGTGCGCACTGTTCGACGTCGCTGCGGATGCGTATTATCACATAGAGTAAATGTAGTGCGAAAGCGATCCATGGTTAACCGAATTAAGTGCTCTGATGGACGATTATGTCGACCATAAAATGGACGGAGCTTGCGGTAAACTTCGCGAACTGAACCATTATTTTCGAAATAAATTTGCACGATTTACAGGCGTTGTTCTTTTGTCAACCTATTCATGATGAAATGGCAAACCAAACTAAATATTAATCACTTGACAGCTGACAAAATGGCCGCCAGTTAAAAAAGTGATGCCAACTTAAAGTTCTATACCTCAATAAAAAACACCCGATACAATTATTGCTCGTTTAAGAATATAAGATTTGATGAAATTAGCAATTTTATTTTACTCGAGCGATTAATCGATTTTATTTTTCCGATTAATCGAGCAAACATAACTCGAGTAAACACCCTAATATATACATACAATTATATATATATGTATGTATATATAAATGTATATATATATATATATACATATATGTATATATATATATATATATATATATATATATATATATATATATATATATATATATATAATATATACATAAGATATAAAATGTATATATGTATCTTGCATCGATTCTGTTGTTATACCCTTCACCACCATAGATGGAACCAATAGGCTTATAATCACTTTCTGAGTCGATTTAGCGATGTCAGTCAGTCGGTCCGTCCGTCTGGCTGGCTGGACGGCTGGAGCCCCATGTAAACCTTGTAATCAAACTACAGGTCGCAATTCTAAAGATAATTTGATGAAATTTGGCACAGATCATTTTTTTTGATAATGGGACCATGGCTATTGAAATTCGTCAAAATCGGTCCATTTTTTTTTGGTACCTCCCATAGGTCCTACTTCCCGGAATTAATATATTGGCCACAAATTTCACCATCGGTCCACATTTCACCATAGCTACCATACAAACTTTTCTTTAAAAACGCACTAAATGAGACAAAAATCACTAAAACGCTCGTAAATCTGAAGATAATGGGAGTTTTAAGTTTATTTTTTGCATACACAATTTTTGTAGCAACTGTAATCAATTTGCCGAATCGGTCCACATTTGACCCTAGCTCTCATATAAGTCCAAATGTCGGAATCAGCTTAAATATATAAGTTTTGAGAAAATGTTTGTATGATGGCAAAATTTTGCAAATATTTGTGTTTAAAGAGGAAAAATAACACTTTTGACCTTAGTGGTGAAGGGTATCGTATGGTCGGCCTTAACGACTATAGCACTTTCTTACTTGTTTTTTTTTTTGTATGGAAGGCGAACCGTTCTAATGTACATCCAATACACTTGATGATCTATCCATATATCAGTTGTAATACAGGTGACTTTTTGGTGATCGATTTTACTTTCTGAACTGCAGCCAAATCGGATTTATATTCCTTGAAAACATCCGTTAACTGCCTCAGAGCATCTCCTCTGTAAAGAGTTCGGATGTTCCAGGTGCAGATCCTTTTAATTGAAATCCTTATAAGAATCCCTTAATAATAGTTTGGGATAGAGACTACAAAAGCGATAAAAGGTCAACCTTTAGGTAAATATATTTTAAATACTTATCGTATTAAAGCAAAAAAAAATTTAAATATTTATCGACATAACTAAAAAAGTAATTAATAACAAAAAGTGCATAATTAAATAAATTAAACGCGATAAGAAAAATAAAATGAAATTGAAATTAATTATAACAAAATAAAATGCCTAAAAAATTAATTAAATAAAATTTCGAATTTAATTCAAATAATATAACAATTTTTTTCTCTATGTTTTACAGTAAAAAAACATAAATTTGAAAATTTTCTGACAAACAAAATTTTTTAAAAATGTGAAAATTTTCCTGCATTTATTTGTTAATAAAAAAAAAAACTTATAAAATCGTGAAAAAACGTTTAAAATATATTTGAAAATATAAAAAATCTCAAAATACTTAAGAAAAATGTTTAAAGGAAATTTATTACAAAACTTGTTTTAAATCTGCCAACCGCAAATTCAAAAAATAAATCAAAAATAAGAAAAGAAAATAAAAAGATTTATAAAAATTCAGCTACAAAACGGATAGTTCCAGCAGCAGCTTTTTCCATTAAATTCTTTCATTTTTTTTTAATGAAAAAAGCAACATCAATTAAAGCTGTTCACATGTAAAGGTATGTATTAGTAGATACATATGTAGTGATGGCTCAAAATATCTTTAAGATACTTTTTTATTCTTTATAACTTAAGGTTCGAATAGGTTTTTTGTGTTATACTCAGATGCTACTTAATTTTCTTAAATATTTTCTGGGTAAACTCATGTGAAAGTGGATAAAATAAATATTTATAGGAAATTTTTCGAAAATTGTCTATTTATAGGAAATTTTCGAAAATCGACTATTTGTAGGAAATTTTCGAAAATCGACCATTTGTAGAAAATTTTTTTGAAAATTGATTATTTATAGCAAATTTTTCGAAAATTGAATATTTATAGGAAATTTTTCGAAAATTGACTATTTATAGGAAATTTTTCGAAAATTTACTATTTATAGGAAATTTTTCGAAAATTGACTATTTACAGGAAATTTTTCAAAAATTGACTATTTATAGGGAATTTTTCAAAAATTGACTATTTATAGGAAATTTTTCAAAAATTGACTTTTTAAAGGAAATTTTTCGAAAATTGACTTTTTAAAGGAAATTTTTCGAAAATTGACTTTTTAAAGGAAATTTTTCGAAAATTGACTTTTTAAAGGAAATTTTTCGAAAATTGACTTTTTAAAGGAAATTTTTCGAAAATTGACTTTTTAAAGGAAATTTTTCGAAAATTTACTTTTTAAAGGAAATTTTTCGAAAATTGACTATTTATTGGAAATTTTTCGAAAATTGACTATTTACAGGAAATTTTTTGCTATTTATAGGAAATTTTTTTGAAAATTGACTATTTATAGGAAATTTTTTTGAAAATTGACTATTTATAGGAAATTTTTTCGAAAATTGACTATTTATAGGAAATTTTTCGAAAATTTACTATTTATAGGAAATTTTTCGAAAATTTACTATTTATAGGAAATTTTTCGAAAATTGACTATTTATAGGAAATTTTTCGAAAATTTACTATTTATAGGAAATTTTTCGAAAATTGACTATTTATAGGAAATTTTTCGAAAATTGACTATTTATAGGAAATTTTTCGAAAATTGACTATTTATAGGAAATTTTTCGAAAATTGACTATTTATAGGAAACTTTTCGAAAATTGACTATTTATAGGAAATTTTTCGAAAATTGACTATTTATAGGAAATTTTTCGAAAATTGACTATTTATAGGAAATTTTTCGAAAATTGACTATTTATAGGAAATTTTTCGAAAATTGACTATTTATAGGAAATTTTTCGAAAATTGACTATTTATAGGAAATTTTTCGAAAATTGACTATTTATAGGAAATTTTTCGAAAATTGTCTATTTATAGGAAATTTTTCGAAAATTTTGACTATTTATAGGAAATTTTTTGAAAATTGTCTATTTATAGGAAATTTTTCGAAAATTGATAGAAAATTTTTCGAAAATTGACTATTTATAGGAAATTTTTCGAAAATTGACTATTTATAGGAAATTTTTCGAAAATTGACTATTTATAGGAAATTTTTCGAAAATTGACTATTTATAGGAAATTTTTCGAAAATTGACTATTTATAGGAAATTTTTCGAAAATTGACTATTTCTAGGAAATTTTTCGAAAATTGTCTATTTATAGGAAATTTTTCGAAAATTGTCTATTTATAGGAAATTTTTTCTAAAATTGACTATTTATAGGAAATTTTTCGAAAATTGACTATTTATAGGAAATTTTTCGAAAATTGACTATTTCTAGGAAATTTTTCGAAAATTGACTATTTACAGGAAAATATTCGAAAATTGACTATTTATGGGAAATTTTTCAAAAATTGACTATTTATAGGAAATTTTTCGAAAATTGACTATTTCTAGGAAATTTTGTCGAAAATTGACTATTTACAGGAAAATTTTCGAAAATTGACTATTTATGGGAAATTTTTCAAAAATTGACTATTTTGTACCTCCACTTTTTATATTTCCATTCCAACTCTACTCCGTTTCAACTTGGATTTACCTACATTAAGATTTCACTGTTTCATTATTCATAAAAAAAATATCATATCAAGTTTCTTCTGAGGTTCAGGCGAGTACTACGAGTAGAATATATTTTAATGAATGAGGTACGAGTATTTGTATCGTATGTGAATTGCGGACATGATAATGAGAGGTTGTTACTTATTTTGTTTGTTTCTTTTTAAGCTTTTTTCTTTACTCGATTCTTCTTCATCTGTTGTTTATTTTGTAGCTAATTTTAGGGTTTGTTTTGTTTAAATTTTGTTTTATTTTTATTTTGTATGTGAACTTTGTTTTGAACAAAACAAGATCGTTACGTTTTTATATAGTTTTTGTAGTTGTTATAGTTCAATAACCGGTATTTTCCACCTACATTTTGTTTTAAGTGAAATTTTTGTTAATTACATTCAAGTACACGAGTTTTTACTCATTGTTCATGTGTGTAACTTTAGACTTTTTGAATTACTCAAATTCCCATATAAGCCATAAAAAAGTGAGTAATTCCCTACTATTATTTTTACCTCTATGGAACAACCTTCTGTTTTGTGCGCAATTTTTTTTTAAATCGCTTTAAGGCGAGATTTTGACCATTTAAATACGAGCAAATAAGTACATTAAGTTTTTATTCAATGAATACTTTTGTATGTATTTTATGGTATTTTATTTCGTTTATTATCGACTTTAAACAATCAATCATAGGCAGCGGCTAATGAAGATGTTAAATATGAGAAATCTATAATTAAACAAAATGCTTTATTTGAGTATTAAATGTTGAGTAAATGTTTTTTTATTAATGAGCGAAACGTGAAATGTATGTCATTAAGGGGAAAAAAAAACACAACATGATTCTGTGGCCTCAAGCTTAAAACCACTTAAATCGATTTTGGAATGTGTAATTTTATAACTTCTACGGAGCTCACAACTTCCAGTTACAGCTAATGAACTAAAGTCCTGGCAAATATTCTATTAAATAAAGATGTTGGACTTCTATACATTGATTTGCCGTATGGTCGTTTTGAAAAGTCCCATACAAAAAGAGAGTATACCGCTTTTACTCTAATTCGGAAACACTTTAATTTCACTTCTGGCAAAATAAAAAGTAGGGAGTGCAATATCTTTATATTATACTACACCATATTCAATTGAAATTGAGAATATTCAATTGATATTGAGAAATTTCCAATTGAAATTGAGAATTTTCAATTGAAATTGAGAATTTTCAATTGAAAATGAGAAATTTCCAATTGAAATTCAGAAATTTTCAATTGAAATTGAGAAATTTTAAATTGAAATTGAGAATTTTCAATTAAAAATGAGAAATTTTCAATCAAAATTGAGAAAACCCTAATTGGAAATGAGAAACATTCAATTGAAATTGAGAATTTTTAAATTGAAAATAACAATTTGTAAATTGAAATTGAGAAAATCCCAATTGAAAATGAGAAATTTTCAATTCAAATTGAGAATTTTTCAATTTAAATTGAGAATTAAATTAAATTGACTATTGATAGGAAATTTTTCGAAAATTGTATATTTATAGGAAATTTTCGAAAATTGACTATTCAAAGGAAATTTTTCGAAAATTGATTATAGGAAATTTTTCGAAAATTTGCTATTTATAGGAAATTTGTCGATAATTGACTATTTATAGGAAATTTTTCGAAAATTGACTATTATAGGAAATTTTTCGATAATTGACTATTTATAGGAAATTTTTCGAAAATTGACTATTATAGGAAATTTTTCGATAATTGACTATTTATAGGAAATTTTTCGAAAATTGACTATTTATAGGAAATTTTTCGAAAATTGACTATTTATAGGAAATTTTTCGAAAATTGACTACTTATAGGAAATTTTTCGAAAATTGACTATTTATAGGAAATTTTTCGAAAATTGACTATTTATAGGAAATTTTTTCGAAAATTGACTATTCATAGGAAATTTTTCGAAAATTGACTATTTATAGGAAATTTTTCGAAAATTGACTATTTATAGGAAATTTTTCGAAAATTGACTACTTATAGGAAATTTTTCGAAAATTGACTACTTATAGGAAATTTTTCGAAAATTGACTATTTATAGGAAATTTTTCGAAAATTGACTATTCATAGGAAATTTTTCGAAAATTGACTATTTATAGGAAATTTTTCGAAAATTGACTATTTATAGGAAATTTTTCGAAAATTGACTATTTATAGGAAATTTTTCCGAAAATTGACTATTTATAGGAAATTTTTCGAAAATTCACTATTTATAGGAAATTTTTCGAAAATTCACTATTTATAGGAAATTTTTCGAAAATTGACTATTTATAGGAAATTTTTCGAAATTTGACTATTTATAGGAAATTTTTCGAAAATTGACAATTTATAGGAAATTTTTCGAAAATTGACTATTTATAGGAAATTTTTCGAAAATTGACTATTTATAGGAAATTTTTCGAAAATTGACTATTTATAGGAAATTTTTCGAAAATTGGCTATTTATAGGAAATTTTTCGAAAATTGACTTTATAGGAAATTTTTCGAAAATTGACTGTTTATAGGAAATTTTTCGAAAATTAACTATTCATAGGAAATTTTCGAAAATTGACTATTTATAGGAAATTTTTGAAAATTGACTATTCAAAGGAAATTTTTCGAAAATTGACTATTGATAAAAAATTGACTATTTATAGGAAATTTTTCGAAAATTGACTATTTATAGGAAATTTTTCGAAAATTGACTATTTATAGGAAATTTTTCGAAAATTGACTATTTATAGGAAATTTTTCGAAAATTGACTATTCATAGGAAATTTTTCGAAAATTGACTATTTATAGGAAATTTTTCGAAAATTGACTATTTATAGGAAATTTTTCGAAAATTGACTATTTATAGGAAATTTTTCGAAAATTGACTATTTATAGGAAATTTTTCGAAAATTGATTACTTATAGGAAATTTTTCGAAAATTGATTACTTATAGGAAATTTTTCGATAATTGACTATTTATAGGAAATTTTTCGAAAATTGACTATTTATAGGAAATTTTTCGAAAATTGACTATTCATAGGAAATTTTTCGAAAATTGACTATTTATAGGAAATTTTTCGAAAATTGACTATTTATAGGAAATTTTTCGAAAATTGACTATTTATAGGAAATTTTTCCGAAAATTGACTATTTATAGGAAATTTTTCGAAAATTGACTATTTATAGGAAATTTTTCGAAAATTGAATATTTATAGGAAATTTTTCGAAAATTGACTATTTATAGGAAATTTTTCGAAAATTGACTATTTATAGGAAATTTTTCGAAAATTGACTATTTATAGGAAATTTTTCGAAAATTGACTATTTATAGGAAATTTTTCGAAAATTGACTGTTTATAGGAAATTTTTCGAAAATTGACAATTTATAGGAAATTTTTCGAAAATTGACTATTTATAGGAAATTTTTCGAAAATTGACTATTTATAGGAAATTTTTCGAAAATTGGCTATTTATAGGAAATTTTTCGAAAATTGACTTTATAGGAAATTTTTCGAAAATTGACTGTTTATAGGAAATTTTTCGAAAATTAACTATTCATAGGAAATTTTCGAAAATTGACTATTTATAGGAAATTTTTGAAAATTGACTATTCAAAGGAAATTTTTCGAAAATTGACTATTGATAAAAAATTGACTATTTATAGGAAATTTTTCGAAAATTGACTATTTATAGGAAATTTTTCGAAAATTGACTATTTATAGGAAATTTTTCGAAAATTGACTATTTATAGGAAATTTTTCGAAAATTGACTATTCATAGGAAATTTTTCGAAAATTGACTATTTATAGGAAATTTTTCGAAAATTGACTATTTATAGGAAATTTTTCGAAAATTGACTATTTATAGGAAATTTTTCGAAAATTGACTATTTATAGGAAATTTTTCGAAAATTGATTACTTATAGGAAATTTTTCGAAAATTGATTACTTATAGGAAATTTTTCGATAATTGACTATTTATAGGAAATTTTTCGAAAATTGACTATTTATAGGAAATTTTTCGAAAATTGACTATTTATAGGAAATTTTTCGAAAATTGACTATAGGAAATTTTTTCGAAAATTGACTATTTATAGGAAATTTTTCGAAAATTGAAATTCTCAATTTCAATTGAAAAATTTTCAATTTAAATTTAGAAATTCTCAATTTCAATTGAAAATTTCTCATTTTCAATTGGGATTTTCTCAATTTCAATTTACAAATTCTTATTTTCAATTCTCAATTTCAATTGAAAATTTCCCAATTTCAATTGAAAATTTCTAATTTTCAACTGAAAATTCTTAATTTCAATTGAATATTACTCAATTTGAATTGAAAAGCCTCAATTTCAATTGAAAATTTCTCAGCTTCCATTGAAAATTCTCAATTCCAATTGAATATTTCTCTATTTCAATTAAAATTTCTCAATTTCAATTGAAAATTTCTCAGTTCAATTTGAAAATTTCTCAATTACAATTGAAAATGTATCCTGCCCGCGTTGCTTCCCTACCAACTAAACTAAGTTTGAAGGAAAGAAATTACACAAATATCCGATTATTTCAATTATTTTATTGATTTTGATTAAATTTTAGTGGCGTCATCTGACGAAAATTAGTCGCACGAACTTAGAAACCTTCGTTTTCTCATGCACAACAAATTTGCTTAAGATCATTACATTATCAAATGCATAGCTTACGATTCGATTAAATTTGTACAATTTTGGCGCCATCTATCGTTCAACAACTTTTTTAAGGTACATAGCATGTTTAAATGCACAGTATACGATTTAATTAACATTAAGCAATTTTCAGTGGCGCCACCTGTCGGAACTTGGTTATACCTTGTTAGTAATGTTCGTCGGCTTATGCGCAACAACTTGCCTTAAGATCGTAACATGATCAAATGCATTCACGGATAAGAACGGATGTCGTGTAGACCAATGATAAAGAATGAATGGCGGCAAGACTATCCGAACAAAACGAATATCGTTAGAGTATATTCGGTGGTACGTGAGCCACTTGCTTGCCCTATAGATAGCTGAGATTTCAGCTTGAAGAATACTGCATTGCTTTGGGAGCTTGAATTTTACTTTTGTCCCAAAAAATGGGATGAAGAAGCCCCCACCCATACCAAGTACCGATTTGGATCCGTCCAAGTAGATTTCCAGAGTCCCTTCTCTGAAAGATTTGAGCCCCTGAGATATCCACAGAGAAAGATTGCTCAAAAACGAGTGAGGGAATGCAGTAGTCAATGTTTTCGGGGAGATTTGTAAGTCTATCCAGAATAGTAAAGTGGCCTAAACATGAAGTTAACCATTCACCGCTAGTTCTTAACCTAATTGCTGAGTTAAGAGCTACGAATAGGGCCATTAGCTCATCCGGGCCATAAAGCACGCTTAAGCATGAGGGCAGCAGATTTGAGAATCTTGACAAAAGATCCTCGCTGATTAGCCTCATTAAGGGCAGGCCACCAGACAAGAACGCCATATATGAGTATAGGTATAAAACCATTTCAAAGAGCCAGGCGGTATTAGAAGGGAATAGGCGAGAGCTCTTCTGTCTGAGTATAGTTCAATGGAAACCTTAGGATCCAGGATAGCTTAGAGTCCAGAATCACTCTTAAATATTTGGCATGATTCGTGAGCAGCAGTTCAGCACGTGCTGACGAAGTAAAAAGGCTGTCGAGTGTAGGCTTACTTCTTTTGTTTAGGTGGTAAATATTCTCCCTAAGGCTATAGTTTACGATCAGTGAAGAAATTGTAAACTATATTGAGATAATGATTCATCTTACCGCATAGGTCTTCCACTTTATGGTCAGTCGCCATTATCGTGCAGTCGTCTGCATATGATATCACTTCAACGCCTTGTGGTGGGGCTTGGAGTTTAGAGAGGAAGAAGTTTAACAGGATTGGCGACAGGACTTCGCCTTGAGGAATTCGCTGTTTGACTTTCGGTGTTTTGAACGCTGATCTCTAAACTCTACGACTGACGACAAATTTAATTTACTTTCCACCTCTTAAAATTCGCTAGCACTGTGGGCTGGAAGAAGGTTTACCCTGTCAAAGGCTTTTAACAAGTCAAGCGCCACAAGGGCCGTTCTTTCACAAGGGGTCTGCTGGCTTAAGCCTTGTGCGATCTGAGTGGTAATGGCTGTTAATACTGTGGTGGTGCCGATCCCTTATTCGTGGGTTTCCCAGGTTTTAGGTTTGGAATCACTCTACCAAATTTCCAGACATCAGTTATAATAGCGGTAGTCATGGACAGATTAGGACACATGTTAAGAACTCGACTCCCTTCTCGCCTAGGTGTTTTAGTATCTGCATGATCTGCATGGAAATTCCAAGTTTGCAGTTATTCTTGTCCACATTAACCAACCTGCAGATACGGTTTAGCTGGACGATCCTAGGATCATAATGGTTGGTATTGCGAATCGCATCACGCTTATCTGCTTATTTTACTGCTTCTGCTGGGAAGTGCGGCCTTGCTACGAGTATTCTACTAGCAGGTATGAACCTAGTGGCTGTAGAGTATAGTCAGAGATTTGTGATGTGGCGGTAGGAGAATTCTTTGTTTTTTTTTCTGGTTTATTTACGTCTAACAATTATGGGCTTCAGTCTAAATATTATGGGCAGGTCGTCTGAAGCTAGAGACACAACTGCGCGACAGGAACGCATTTAATCAGACCAGAATTTGCAATTGTTAAGTCGCGAGAACTGGCGCAATTAAACATAATTCGGATGGAGGCATCGTCATTTAAATTGCCGAAGGTGAACTTCTCAATCTGTTCCGCTGACGTAGCATTTCCTTCGTCTTCCCCAAAAAAGAGTGCAAATGATCATGGTGCGCTAAAGTCTCCCAGAACCAGTCGTGTTGGACAACTGGTTACAGGCGGAATGTAGTATAGTACCCCAAGTGATACAAGGCGAAAAAAGTATTTTTCGCAAACTACATTAATCTCCCAGTCTCGGACACACCACAACTTGTCAATGATTGGCCTCAATATATCCGATGTCTGGGAAATGAGTAGAGTGATCACAATTTTAAAACCTGTGGAACCCATGAATGAAAGCCGCTCAATGAATAAAAACTCCCGGAACCGTAGTAATGGTCTGGCATATATTAAAATAAAAAATCCTATTTCAATTGTGTTGAATAATGCGAGACATTCTTTCTATCTGGTTCTGACAAGGTAAGGTTAGGTTAAGCACGCGGCTGACGATATAGTCCTCGTCACTTGGTTCCTAGATTGTGGTCCCTTTGAGCTTTCTGCAGGGGGAAGAGAAGAACAAATTCATGACAACCGAAACTAAATACAAAGGCTCAGTTAGATACAGTCAGATGCAACCATGAATTACCCTATTTTATGAATATTAACAATTAAGACCTCAGATAGAACGTGTAGAAATGAGTTGCACAGATGCTAAGCCTTAGATCAGCAAGTTCAGGCTATCAATGGACGAAACTGTAAAAAATATGATTTTTTTATAGTAAACAAAATATTTGTGAATGAACTTATTTCTTTCAAAACCATAACTTTCGACTTAGACAGTTATGGCTTGCTGACCGCAGGCGTTTTTTGTTTGTTTTAGCTTTTTAAGAGAGTTGACAAATTCAATAATCTTTAAAGCCTTAAACCGGTTAAAAGCAATTATTTATTGTTTAATTTATTTAGTGCTTATTATACATTTATAAATCTTATTATTAGGTCATTTAGCCGACAACTACGTTTATGTGAAACTAATTAGGATAAGAGTTATTACTCAAAGCTGTGGTTCGCAATTAAAGTTATATGAATGTTAAGGTCGTTGACACCTTATAGGTTTTTATGTATTTATATTTAAGTTAGATGTGTCAAGGCTTACACTTACGAAAGTTATGAAACAAATGTCATTCCTACCACTTATCCGCTTCATATATCCTCTTTGCAACCCGAATTAGTGAAAAAATGTCAAAATATTAACTTTATAATTAGATAGATTGCATCAGGCGGAGGCATGTCGCGTGAATTTCAATGTGGCTTTACAGGCCTTAGGTATCCCACATGGCTCAGTGGTTTGAATTTTGAATGATCACTTGGGTATGAGAATGCTTTGCACAAGATGTTGCATTTTTTCACAATCAACCACAAACGCAACCTATTTCAATTTCACTTGTATATTTTGCGTTGTTCAGCAGCAATATGGAGGTTTATTAACTGTGGACGAAACGTCGTCACCACAACACATCGGAGACCAAACAGTAGTTTTGTCTGAAGAAATGGAACCAAAGAAGGCAATAGCGTGTTAGCCAAAAAAGCCATCGCCACCGTTTTTTGACATGCACTGGGTATAATTCACATTGACTACCTTTAAAAGCGGGGGAAAAATAATGTGTGAATATTAAACCAACATGTTATGTCCGTTCAATGAGGAATTGAAATAATAAATACCGCATTTTGCAAAGAAAAAAGTTTTTCTCCACCTGGAAAGTGCAAGTTTCGATGGTAAGAGTCAATGAATTGGGCTACGTAGTGCGCCATTATCCATCATATTCTTCAGATCTTTGTTTTTATTGGATCAAAACTCAGAGGATGACCCCTACTCAATCATTGCATTGTGATAAAACAGGGAAAAGTGGTTGTGGAAAGGAGGATATAGGGAATAATGTTTGTAAACATTCGATAACATAAACGAGCGGAAAGACTTCTGCGGAAAATTTATTGCACATACGAACAGTGCGGCTAAAGAACGAATTTTCTCTGCAATGTGTTGTGCGATCCACAGGCCATTTCATAACGAATGAATGAGTCCTACAAAACATTCGAGTACTACAAACAAAAGTTCGGGTTTGGGGAATAAGGTCCTCGATTTCATCAAAACGCATACCATTGTTATATCGTTAGTACAGTGCGACGATGCTCAAGTGAATCCTACTTTCCTCTACCTTCGTCCTTTTAAGTCGGATATAGGTGGTATTAATAGTGAACAGATGAGATATTTTTTATAATGCTTCATAAGACACTTGAAAGAGATTTTGAGTCCAATGGACCTAACACAGTATTTCCAGAACATCAAGAGCTTAGAGCATAACAATGGTAAGCACTGTGTCGGAGTAAGAAACGATAATGGAGGAAGATTGATCGAGCCATGCTGTGAAAGGAAACTTGTCTTTTTCCTCATAAACTTCACCATAAAATAACTTGGATATTGTCGAACGAAATTGATCATCTCTACTTGATTTACGCTGGAGGCGCGGAGCAGATATAAATAGCGTGCACCATTTAGTAACATGTAAAGTTTGATTAAAAGATGCGGTCTGATACAGCAAAAGCCGATCGGAAAATTGATGAAGGAAAATTGGAATCGGAAAGATATCGAAATGCCTTCATTATTTCAATAAGGAATCGGCTTCCAGACTAACAACAACGGCGCTAGTATTAACGAAATTTTTAGAAGTGTCATTCAGACATACAATGAGGTTGGTCAACGGACATTAGGATTTAAAGGTCATAAAGGAAAATTTTTCTCACCCAAACTGGGACCTGGTTGAAGAACGTAAAATTCCAAAAGATACAATTTCAATAAAAACGGATATGTTGAAGTACTCCGTACAACATACTGTGACCTATCCAAAGGAATAAAAATGTCTGCAATATATGCTTTTATGTGATGTTGATATGCTTTTATGTG
The DNA here is from genome assembly GCA_933228675.1 of Stomorhina lunata. Taxonomy (NCBI): domain Eukaryota; kingdom Metazoa; phylum Arthropoda; class Insecta; order Diptera; family Rhiniidae; genus Stomorhina; species Stomorhina lunata. The sequence goes on along the minus strand of OW121743.1, from coordinate 55,727,337 downwards.
ATATTGAAGGATCAGCTAGACTGTGGCACCCATTTGTACGTAAAATAAGGGAAGAAGAAACTCTGCCAACCTCCTGGAACTAAGGTATACTAGTCAAAATACCAAAAAAGGTATAGACTCTAAAGACCGCAATAATTCCAAGCGAAATACCAATTTTGAATAGAATATCCGACGCAGTTTTCTATACACTCCGCGAAAATCTGTTAGGGTTTAGAGAGAACCGTTGTTGTGTTAATCTAATCAACACAGTAAGAATAGTACTAGAACAATGTAATGAATTCCTCACCCCCATTAACCTAGCGTTTATCGATTTTATAAAGGCCTTTGACAGTGTCAGCAGAAGCTATTTATTTATGGAGAATTTTAGAAAATCGTAACATGCCAAAGAAAATTCTGAACTTATTTCGGACAATGTACTTGGATTTTAAATGTCGAATCCATAACAGGGGTAAATTGTCAAATCCGTTCGAAGTCACTACTGGATTAAGACAATGATGTATCTTGTCACCTACACTTTTCATCCTCGTCATCGGGAACATAATGCTCACGGCATTGAATGGTAGACACGGTATTCAATTGATAAGGTTGTCGAGGACTTGGGGTATGTTGATTACATATGTATTCTAAGCCATAGCCCATATTCGCCATCAATGTTGTAACTCGGGCAGCTGGTCTCGAAATCACTATTTCCAAGGCAAAGATTTTACCTACAGGTCAAGACATATCAATGTAAATAACGAGGTTATTGGATGTATAGGTACCTTTAATTATCTTGAAAATCTGGTATCAATAACAAGACAAAGTCTTCATTCGGCAGTATCCGAGCTATTTTTAAATCTCGGCAAATATTTAAAACTTGAATGTCAAGTCTATCTTGTATTACGTTTGCGAAACTTGGAAATGCACAAATGCCATCGAAAAGCTCCTGCAAACCTTTGCAAACCTTTGCTTACGGCAAATCCTTAGTATATGGCGGCCGAATCGCATAAGGAATGAAAATCTACGTGACATATCAAATCCCTGCTTATAAAGAGGTATGTCAACGGAAATGGCGAAGGCTAAATACTAACGTTTGGAAGAGGCTGTCATGTTGGCGCACCTGCTAGAACGTGGAGAAGATCATTTGAAGCGGAGTTGCAAGCAGCAAGCTATTCTTGGAATGACATATGACATAAATGGATGGTTGAGGACCTATGCTTCACTGGGAGTCAAGGATAACAGAGGAAGAAGATCTTCTAAGTTCTCAATATTTATACCTTCCCAAAGAAGAAGAAGAAATTGTTTCAATCAAAAAGAAACGGACATTAAGCTTTCATTTTATCTTACACACACTTTGTTATACCCTTCACCACCATAGGTGGAAAGGGTATTATAAGTTTGTGCTGATGTTTGTAACGCATAGAAATATTTGTCTTAGACCCACCTTTTAGTATACCAATAGACTTAGAATCACTTTCTGAGTCGATTTAGCGATGTCCGTCCGTCCGTCCGTCCGTCCGTCTGGCTGGCTGGACGGCTGGCTGGCCGGCTGGCTGGACCCCTATGTAAACATTGTAATCAAACTACAGGTCGCAGTTCTAAAGATAATTTGATGAAATTTGGCACATATAATTTTTTTGATAATGGGACCATGGCTATTGAAATTCGTCAAAATCGGTCCATTATTTATGGTACCTCCCATAGGTCCCACTTCCCGGAATTACTATATTGGCCACAAATATCAATATTTTTTCATGTAATTTAAAACAAATACTGCTTATGTAAACCTAAATCACTGTACCAAATTTCGTTGAAATCGGTCTACATTTGACCATAGCTCCCATACAAACTCTTCTTTAAAAACGCACTAAATAAGACAAAAAATCACTAAAACGCTCGTAAATCTAAAGATAATGAAAATTTTGAGTTTATTTTTTGCATACATAATTTTTGTAACAACTGTAATCAATTTGCCAAATTTCGGTCCACATTTGACCCTAGCTCTCATATAAGTCCAAATGACGGAAACAGGTTGAATATATAAGTTTTGAGAAAATGTTTGTATGATGGCAAAATTTAGCAAGTATTTGTCTTTACACAGGAAAAATAACACCTTTGACCTTAGTGGTGAAGGGTATCGTATGGTCGGCTTGACCGACTATAGCGCTTTCTTACTTGTTTTATTTAAATTTAAAGATAAGAGAAGCTACTGCTGGGTAATGTAGGAAATTTTGGATACCAAGTAACGGGTTTGATTGGTCTTAACTTGGAAAGCTTAGACTTATCTTGGTTATCCTTAATCTCAACTATGGACACTGACCTACTAATGGTATTATCCGGGAAACTACGTTAACACCCGTTAATGTAGTACGAGTTCTCCCATAAGAACGATACAAAATATGGGTTAGGCCATTGGGCTAGTAATCCACTCCTAAAAAAGGTAACATTAATGTAAGATAAGGACGTCCGAAACTTCGATGGAAAGGCCAAGTAGTAGAAAATTGTTCAAAGCTTAGCCTACATGTATATGCACGCAGGATCAAAGCGTATGGAATTTTAAAATATGCTCGGCCTTTGACCTTATCATGTTGTAAATATAGGTCATTTAAGTAAGTAAGTACTAAATACTACATCTAAGATCGTTATTTATTATCTTGTTGTTCTTAATTTGATAGCCTTACCGGATCATTTATTCATTACCGTTGGCATGCGGTAAAACTTTGATAGTGGTTGTCCCTTTTCGATATACAAATATTTTTTTGAATGATTTTGAATTTGTCCTAACAGATCCCCTCAGCAGACTACGTTTGCGTTGGAATGAGTAAGCTATGAAAATGATCGAAAGAGTGCATTGATCTTTCAAACGTGAAGAAGCAAACGAAAACAAAGAAATATTTAAAGAGGAGGGAAATAACAAAAAAATTTCACAATTTGTAGAGACAAAATACAAAAAACATTCAAATAACACAGACAGTGAAAAAATTGAAGATAAACAGCTGATTTGTGGAATTTAGAAGTGAAATTTGGAAATCGAAATGGTTTGAATTGTTTAAAGAGTAAAGAATTAATTTCAAAGAAAATTTTAATGAAATTAATTAAATTTCATTTAAATTCAATTAAACGCAAAGATTTTAAAAACAATTTTCAAATTAATTTTGTGTATTATTTTCGCTGAGATTCTTACCCCCCGCTCAACAACTTTTTGATTTTAATTTGTTTTATTTGATTTTCCAATAAGAATTTGCCAACTTTGCAGATTCAGCTTTACATCTCTGGCTCTGCACAAATTCCTTACACTCGCTCTCTGTTAGTTTTGCAGCTGTATTTTCATAAACACACACACACACATGCACACATACACATTCGAATGCTGCTTCTGCATTATGCACTCTCTCATTGATGTTGTTTATTTTTTGGATATTCGGCGCGTGCCTCGTGAGAGAGTGTCAAATTTGTTGTGTTTGTCATCCAGCTGTCAAATAAAGTTGTTGGTGTTTTTTTTTCTGTTCTGTTCTTCTTTTGTTTTCATTTTCCGTTTTGTGTACAAATTTTATTTATTGTTTTTTGTTTATTTCTTTGACATTATTTGTGAATTTTATTATTTACAGTTATCATAAGGTAAATATGCATGTGAAGGGGAATGTGCATGACATGCACATTAGAGTGTGTGTGTGTAAGAGTATCTGTGTGTGCAAAGAAAACTTTTAAGTAAATTTGTTTAGTGGTAAGACAAAGAATAAACAATATTTCTTAATAAAAATGCAAAAATGTTACAAATAATAAAAGTCTTGTCATTGTTATTGCCGCTGCCAACCAAACGCTCTTTAGTTGAGCTTTTTTTCTGGTTTTGAGCTGTTGTCTTTTTGTATTTACAATTTACAATATTTATTTAATGTAAACATGCGCTTAACTTTATTTCACTTGCATTACGCATTTTGTTAGATACAACTGGTTCTTGTTCTACTAGATTATTTTTGTTTGATACCAACCAAGACATACAGACAATTACAAATAACTACAAAAAACCTCAACAAAGAAAGAATATAATTCGCATAAATATAAATACAAATAGAAAACTAAAACGTAGCATGTGACATGCAACACATTTTGAAATAGCGCCAGTTGTTTAAAGGCATTTCTATACCCTACATTAGCCAGTGTTTATTGAGGAGGGTATATGGCGTTTATGGGTGATGTAGGGGATGTTGTTGTTGTAACAGCTTTAACATTCACAATTTTATGATTTTGTTTCTATGGCGGATCTGCTAAGAGATCAAAGCTAAGAAATTGTGCTTCTTCCACTGAATGGTTTACAAATCCTCAGGACTAAATGAAGTTGGGTAGGCGGTTCCGTTGAAAATGAGTGGGGTATCATGAGACCCTGACCACAAGCTGGGCATATGTTGGGATAGGCACTGTTTATGCGGAACCAAAAGATATTTGTTGCTACATCCCGATCTCAGTTAAGCCAGAGCGATTCATTTCGCGGCAAGTTCTTTTCTTCTACTAAGGGCGGTTGGCGACCTCCATATACAAGATTCATGCGATAGCCTAAAATCGCGGAGTTGGTGGCGTCTTTATGAATGTTGATTACTGCTGCCATGTTTGTGGTATGATCTAAAGGATCAAGTACAATACATATCTTCGTATATTATCCTCATACACGCGAAGACCTTTCCTGACATGCCTCGGGGAAGATGCCAACTGTGTGATGTTAAAGTTTTGGATGATTGATCCGATGAAAGGAACTGCTATTGTAGGCAGCCTGTGATATTCTTAGGGCTGCATTTTGGCAGCATTGAATATTTCTCCACTGAGTAACACTTAGCGACGCTGTGCAGCATAATTTGCCACTGACCAACCAATCCCTAAGTACTGCCGGCTATTGCTTTAAGAACCTTGTTATACCCTTCACCGCCATAGGTGGAAAGAATATATTAGGTTTGCGCTGATGTTTGTAACGCATAGAAATATTGGTCTGAGACCCACCTCTTAGTATACCAATCGACTTAGAATCACTCCCTGAGTTGTTTTAACGATGTCCGTCCGGCTGGCTGCCTGGCCGGTTATCCATTTAAGCTTGTTATCATTCTATAGGTCGTAAATTTCGTCCTATAGAAAATCGAATTACTATTTCGGGTACCTCCCACAGGGATGCCATCCCGGAATAGAGAATTTAGAATTTAGTTGTATTTTAATAATATTCAGCACAATTATTTGACCATACCTCCCATACAAGACACATTCTCAAAAGACGTTTATACAGGGTGGCCTAGAAAGACCGAAGTGGTGTGAATTGCTTATAACTTTTTATTTAAGAGATATTTTTTTAATTTTTTTTTTTAAATACATTAAATTTATGGGGAATATTTTTGGATTAGTTATTAAAAATGATATCCCGCAAGTGGTGGCCATATTCTGCTTCGCACAAATGTGCTCTTTCCAACACATTTTCCATGACCTTTCGCAAAACTTCCGGTGGTATGTTGTTAATTTCTTCTCGAATATTGGTTTTTAACTCCTCAATAGTCCTAGGCTTATTAACATAAACTTTTCCTTTTAAATAGCCCCAAAGAAAACAGTCTGGAGCGGTTAAATCCGGGGACCGCGGAGGCCAATTAAAATTGCTGTTACGAGAAATTATTCTTTCACCAAAGATGTCGCGTAAAAGAGTCATTGTGGCCTTCGCAGTGTGCGCTGTGGCTCCATCCTGTTGGAACCATATTTGCGGATGGTTTTCCACGGCTGGCCTTACAAAATTTTGCAACATGGCCCGATATCGATCACCATTGACGGAAATGGCGACACCTTGTTCATTTTCAAAAAAAAAAATGGGCCAATGATCCTTTCTGAAGAAACACCGCACCAAACTGTACACTTAACTGGGTGCAATTGTCGTTGATGAAGTACTCTCGGGTTTTCCGTAGCCCATATCCTACAGTTTTGCTTGTTAACGAACCCATTTAATTGAAAATGGGCTTCGTCACTCATTATTAAGTTATGAATAAAATTTGGATTCTCTTGTGCTTTTTGCTGGAAATAAATTGCATAGTCAAGTCGTTGCTGGTAATCTGTTGGTTTCAATTCTTGGACAAGTTGAATTTTGTATGGAAACAATCCTATAGTGTGCAAAATTCGCTGCAGCGACGTTCTTGAGAGGCCCAGTTGTGACGAACGTCTCCTGGTTGATGTTTCTGGATCCTCCCGAATACTCTCCTGTACCACTTGAATATTGTCAGCCGTGTGGACAGTTCGGTATCTGCCGGGACCAGGAAGGTTCCTTACTGCTCCTTGTTCTCGAAAATTTGCAACCAGACGGTTTATTGTTGACTGAGAGGGTGCAACCCGCACATTAAATTGACGACGGTATGCACGCTGAGTCAACACAATGGACCGTTGATTTGAAAAGTAAATTTCAACAATTTGGGCACGTTGTTCAATTGTGTATTGCTCCATTATAAATTATCCAAGTCAAAATACTGAAATGAAAAGAAAAAAAAAAAAATTATAATAAAAAAGTTATAAGGAATTCACACCACTTTGGTCTTTCTGGGCCACCCTGTATAAACATAAAATCACAAAAACGTTAATAACTCTAAAGATAAATGCACTTTATAGCTTAAATTTTGCACAGATAAATATTTTATAAATATGAACCAATAACCAAAATTTGGTAACAATCGGTCTACAATTGACCCTAGCTAACATATCAGGCCCTTAGCCGGAAATGATATAAATCTCAAAATCAAAAAAAAAAAAATCGCACATAGTAATGTATGTACGCCTCTAAGACTTAAGGAAAACTTGTTTAATTGCTGGTCCATATTTGACCTTAGTTGTGAAGGGTACGCTATAGTCGGGCTTGACCGACTATAGCTTTTCTTACTTGTTTCTACATTGCAATTTTGGCGCGACAGTTGTGACATGTGCTGACGAAGTAAAAAGGTTGTCAAGTGTGACTCCCAGGACGCTAAATTGAAGGCTTACTTCTTTTGTCCAGGTGGTAAATAAGTTCGCTAAGGATTTAGTTAGTTGTATCTTCAGGTTTCGTTCAGTGAAGAAATTGTGGATAATGAATACCAAGCAAAGATTCTGATTTGACTGAACTTGGTAAGCCCAGACTTATCATGTTTCATCCTTCATCTCAACTGTGGACACTGACCTCCTCGTAGTATCATCAGGGTAATTACTTTAACATCCGTTGAAGTAGTGAGCTAATATGCGCTGCGAGATCCCCCGATCCCGAACGATTTGGATTGCGACGTCGAATTAGTGACCAACTCCTAGAAAAAATATCTACTATGAAAAAGCAATAAATATCGACATGGAATGTACCATGAGCTGTATGAGTTATACGCAGACATTGACATAGTAAAACGCATTAAACTGCGTTGCGTTGGCTGGGACATGGATGAAAATACTCCAGCAAAAAAGGCATTCGAAAATGATCCTGAGGGAACTCTTTGAAGAGGATGTCCGAAACTTCTATGGAAAGACCTAAGTACATAAGTGGGGAATATGCGCACAAGATCGAAGCGCATGGTATTCTTAAATATGCTCGACCTTTGAAGTAAACAGGTTGTGACTATATGCCATTTAAGTAAATAAGTAAGCGCAAAACCTTCAGACATTTCGAAGGACCAGAAGAATTCAATTTGGCCTCAAATATGGAAAAGATAACATTCGAATTATTACTAAAATCGGCAATAAGGTTCACCCTATCCTATCATTTATAGATACTAGTTATGTCACATTACTTATGAACATTACTTATTTATTATTTAGAAAACACAACACGGTACTGTAGGGTATCAAACGGTAGTATTCGATCGCCTATAATAGTTATATTCTTTATACCCTTCACACCATAGGTGGAAAGGATAAGTAAATTTTAAATAAGTTTGTGCTGATGTTTGTAACACAACACAGAAATATTTGTCTTAGACCCACCTTTTAGTATACCAATAAGCTTAGAATCACTTTCTGAGTCGATCTAGCTATGTCCGTCCGTCCGTCTGGCTGGACGGCTGGCTGGGCCCCCATGTAACCCTTGTAATCAAACTACTGATCGCAGTTCTAAAGATAATTTAATGAAATTTGGCACAGATCATTTTTTTGATAATGGAACCATGGCTACTGAAATTCGTCAAAATCGGCTCCCATAGGTCACATTTCCCGGAATTGATATATTGGCCACAGATATCAATATTTTTTCATGAAATTTAAAACAGATACAGCGTATGTAATCACTGTGCCAAATTTCGTTAAAATCGGTCCACATTTGACCATAGCTCCAGTACAAACTCTTTTTTAAAAACGCACTAAACGAGACAAAAATCACTAAAACACTCATAAATCCGAAAACTATGACAATTTTTACTCTATTTTTTGCACACATAATATCTGTAAAAACTGTAATCAATTTGCTAAATTTCAAGATGATCGGTTCACATTTGACCCTAGCCCCCATATAAGTCTAAATGACGAAAACAGCGTAAGTTTATAAGCCTTAAGAAAATGTTCGTATTTTGACAAAATTTCGGAAATATTTCTTTTAAGTATGAAACACAATTGAAACGAACGACCAATTTTTCGGAACGAATATTCGTCGTTAGAAATAGAACATATGGGTTTATATGAAAGTGCTCACAATAGATGCGTACGACGAAATTCGTCGTGCGTATCGAATAGTGCGATAGGTTTATTTCTATTTCATACGCAGACGAACGACGACTAAACTGATTAAGAGTGGCTGTATTTCTATTTCTGTTGTAAAGTATAAGAAATTATATGTGTTTTTGTGAAATAGGGTCACCTTATAAATTGTAAACAAAAAAATAATTATTTCAAATAAAATTAATTAAATATTTTCTTTTTGTGAAAAATTGAAAGAATAAAATAAAGAAAAATTGCAAATATTGTGAGTGCGCGATATGTACGAAAGTGTGTGTAATTTGTGCTAATGAAAAATAAACAAAAATGGCGTCAGCAACGTTTATTCGTCCCAAATGTGTTCAATGGACGAATATACAAGACGAATTTTTAAAGCCGAATTCGTCGTGCTGGACGAAATTAGTCATTCGTCCCAATTGTGTTTCTACCTTTATAGATGAAAAAGTACAACTTTGACTTTAGTGGTGAAGGGTATCGTATTGTCGGGCTTGACCGACTATAGCACTTTCTTACTTGTCTTGTTTCTGTTTTTGTTTTTATTAAAGCGATTGAATTCTTGAATATTTTAAAATACTTTAATGGTATCAAACAAATAATTTCATACATTAACAGATTGCGTGCCTTGAATCGTCCTATCTTAGTTATAGGTTTTAAATTATTTTCGCTATAAAATATTTTGTTTGAATTTAATGTTAAATATGTATCTACAGACAAAAATAAATTAGTTGCAAAATTTTTATCGCTTGGAGGTGTCCACAAAATGATATATTATTTTAAGTGAATTTTTGCAATAACGGAATGAAATTTGAGATTTTCGAATCAATTTAAATAACAAGACTTGGATGTAATTAGAGTAAGAAATTAACTTTGACTAAGACATAGACTAAGACACAGACTAAGACATAGACTAAGATACAGACTACGACAAAGACATAGACTAAGACACAGACTAAGATATAGACTAAGACATAGACTAAGACATAGACTAAGACATAGACTAAGACATAGACTAAGACATAGACTAAGACATAGACTAAGACATAGACTAAGACATAGACTAAGACATAGACTAAGACATAGACTAAGACATAGACTAAGACATAGACTAAGACATAGACTAAGACATAGACTAAGACATAGACTAAGACATAGACTAAGACATAGACTAAGACATAGACTAAGACATAGACTAAGACATAGACTAAGACATAGACTAAGACATAGACTAAGACATAGACTAAGACATAGACTAAGACATAGACTAAGACATAGACTAAGACATAGACTAAGACATAGACTAAGACATAGACTAAGACATAGACTAAGACATAGACTAAGACATAGACTAAGACATAGACTAAGACATAGACTAAGACATAGACTAAGACATAGACTAAGACATAGACTAAGACATAGACTAAGACATAGACTAAGATATAGACTAAGACATAGACTAAGACATAGACTAAGACATAGACTAAGACATAGACTAAGACATAGACTAAGACATAGACTAAGACATAGACTAAGACATAGACTAAGACGTAGACTAAGACATAGACTAAGACATAGACTAAGACATAGACTAAGACATAGACTAAGACATAGACTAAGACATAGACTAAGACATAGACTAAGACATAGACTAAGACATAGACTAAGACATAGACTAAGACATAGACTAGTATGCAGTCTAAAGACAGCATGCGCGAAATATCCATTTATTTCATTATTAATTCTGAAAAATATTTTAAAGAATATTTTATACATACAAACTTACATTGTACAGACCCAGATACAAACAACGAAATCAAATGGAGGAAAATTACGGTAAACAACAAAAAGATACAAACAAACAAACACATGTCAAATGTGTAAATATGAAAGTGTAAAATTGTGTAAACAAAATGCTCACGTTTTAGTGGAAAACAAATACAAATGGAAACACAAACATTCACACAAAATTATTTATACTTACACACACAGACAAACGGACAGACAGACGGACGGACGGGCTGACACGTACCTAGCGAAAATACGATGAACATTTCCGTTGTAAACGTTTACTTTTATACCAACTTTACACATGACAACTTTTAACCATGTAGAATTTTATACTTTGGTTGCAAGTGCGAGTATGAATGTATTTGTGTTTTAAACGAAGTGTTGTTTTTGCTATTTTATTTTGATACGTTTTCTCAGTCAACTTCCGTTTAAACGCGTATGCTAGTTTTCCTGATAAACTATTTTAGAGCGCACAGACACACTCGCACACAAACACACACATACATTTACTTTTAAACACAAACAGACATTTGAAAGGACATAGATTTAAATGAAAATAACCTGTTGGAAGAGGAGACCGAGAGGAAAACCGGAAGAGTTAGTAAAACTAACAAATGAATAAATATACAAAAATTGTCAACAACAAAAAGTGTTAGTGTTCGTTTTTGTTTAACCGGAAATCGTCACTCATATGGCCCCGTGAGCTTTAGATTCATTTTCCTTTTTTTTTCTATATAATTTTTAGTCTTTTATACAGTCAACAGTTGTTGACTGCTGATGAAGATGGACTTTCAAAGTTAAAAAAAAAAAAAATTAATTTGCTATGAAAAGTTTTTCTTTTATGAGTTTTCTTCTTTTATGTATTTGGGTCTTTTTTTTTCTAACCATTTTTTTTTCGTGAAGGCTAACTAAATAAGGATTATCAACTCATAAACCCTATCAAAATGTATTTTCCTTTTTTTTCGTTAACAGTTTATTTTATTTTCTTTGACATAAAAAACTTTATTGAAAAATGTTTTTCTTTCACTTCTGCTAATATTTTCTTTTATGATGTATAACATAAGGTTAAAGTTTTCGTATCACTTACATCCATTTTAGACTGGGTCATAGGTGGAGCTAGGAGGGTTTTTCGGGGGGTGCCAATAAATTTCTTAGTTTTGTGTGGCGATATGGCAATCAGATTAACTTAGACTAGCTAGTCCATTCTTCACCCACGGAAGCCAGTGAAAGCATGTAAGAAAAACTATAGTCGGTCAAGCCCGACTATATCACACTCTTCACTACTAAGCTCAAATATGGATAACAATTTAACAAGTTTTCTTAAGTTTAAGAGGCATACATGCATATGCTATTTCTCAAAATTTCGAGATTTATGTCATTTCCGGCTAAGGGAAGCTAGGGTCAATTGTAGACCGATTGTTACCAAATTTTGGTTATTGGTTTTTATTTACAAAATATTTATATGTGCAAAGTTTTAATAATCAAATGTATTTATCTTAAGAGTTATAAACGTTTGAGTGCTTATGTATATATATATGAAGACTTTATTTTGAAAGTGGAATAAGATCATATTCCAAAAAATTGAGTTAATGATAGGGAAAGGTTCTGCAATTGTGGAACTTACTATGTGAAAAATAATTAATTTTAAATTTACAAAACTTACTAAGATATTGACAGTCAAACATTTTGTAGTTAACGATTTGAAACAAATTTTTATATTGAAAGTGTTTTAAGTCCCATATATTTTTCAATTTAACAGAAAAAATTATTCAAACAAAATAAAAATTTGTTTTGAAAGTGGATTAAGTCCAATAAATTTTTAATTTCAGAAGGAGTCCAATGCATTTTTAAATTCTAAAAGAAATATTTACTCGAACAGAGTAAAAGTTATACTTATTTCATAGTATTACGATTCTAAGATTGTTTTTATTGATATTTCAAATTAATTACAATTTATTCTTAATAGGAAATTTTTCAAAAATTAACTTTTTATAGGAAATTTTTCAAAAATTTACTTTTTATAGGAAATTTTTCAAAAATTTACTTTTTATACGAAATTTTTCAGAAATTTACTTTTTATAGGAAATTTTTCAAAAATTTACTTTTTATAGGAAATTTTTCAAAAATTTACTTTTTATAGGAAATTTTTTCAAAAATTTACTTTTTACAGTAAATTTTTAAAAAATTTACTTTTTACAGTAAATTTTTAAAAAATTTACTATTTATAAGAAATTTTTCAAACATTTACTTTTTATAGGAAATTTTTCAAAAATTTACTTTTTATAGGAAATTTTTCAAAAATTTACTTTTTATAGGAAATTTTTCAAAAATTTACTTTTTATAGGAAATTTTTCAAAAATTTACTTTTTATAGGATATTTTTCAAAAATTTACTTTTTATAGGAAATTTTTCAAAAATTTACTTTTTATAGGAAATTTTTCAAATTTTTACTTTTTATGGGAAATTTTTCAAAAATTTACTTTTTATAGGAAATTTTTCAAAAATTTACTTTTTATAGGAAATTTTTCAAAAATTTACTTTTAATAGGAAATTTTTCAAAAATTTACTTTTTATAGGAAATTTTTCAAAAATTTACTTTTTATAGGAAATTTTTCAAAAATTTACTTTTTATAGGAAATTTTTCAAAAATTTACTTTTTATAGGAAATTTTTCAAAAATTTACTTTTTATAGGAAATTTTTCAAAAATTTACTTTTTATAGGAAATTTTTCAAAAATTTACTTTTTGTAGGAAATTTTTCAAAAATTTACTTTTTGTAGGAAATTTTTCAAAAATTAACTTTTTGTAGGAAATTTTTCAAAAATTCACTTTTTGTAGGAAATTTTTCAAAAATTCACTTTTTATAGGAAATTTTTCAAAAATTTACTTTTTATAGGAAATTTTTCAAAAATTTACTTTTTATAGGAAATTTTTCAAAAATTTACTTTTTATAGGAAATTTTTCAAAAATTCACTTTTTATAGCAAATTTTTCAAAAATTTACTTTTCATAGGAAATTTTTCAAAAATTTACTTTTTATAGGAAATTTTTCAAAAATTTACTTTTATAGGAAATTTTTCAAAAATTTACTTTTTATACGAAATTTTTCAGAAATTTACTTTTTATAGGAAATTTTTCAAAAATTTACTTTTTATAGGAAATTTTTCAAAAATTTACTTTTTATGGGAAATTTTTCAAAAATTTACTTTTTATAGGAAATTTTTCAAAAATTTACTTTTTATAGGAAATTTTTCAAAAATTTACTTTTAATAGGAAATTTTTCAAAAATTTACTTTTTATAGGAAATTTTTCAAAAATTTACTTTTTATAGGAAATTTTTCAAAAATTTACTTTTTATAGGAAATTTTTCAAAAATTTACTTTTTATAGGAAATTTTTCAAAAATTTACTTTTTATAGGAAATTTTTCAAAAATTTACTTTTTATAGGAAATTTTTCAAAAATTTACTTTTTGTAGGAAATTTTTCAAAAATTTACTTTTTGTAGGAAATTTTTCAAAAATTTACTTTTTGTAGGAAATTTTTCAAAAATTCACTTTTTGTAGGAAATTTTTCAAAAATTCACTTTTTATAGGAAATTTTTCAAAAATTTACTTTTTATAGGAAATTTTTCAAAAATTTACTTTTTATAGGAAATTTTTCAAAAATTTACTTTTTATAGGAAATTTTTCAAAAATTCACTTTTTATAGCAAATTTTTCAAAAATTTACTTTTCATAGGAAATTTTTCAAAAATTTACTTTAATAGGAAATTTTTCAAAAATTTACTTTTTATAGGAAATTTTTCAAAAATTTACTTTTTATAGGAAATTTTTCAAAAATTTACTTTTTATAGGAAATTTTTCAAAAATTTACTTTTTATGGGAAATTTTTCAAAAATTTACTTTTTATAGGAAATTTTTCAAAAATTTACTTTTTATAGGAAATTTTTCAAAAATTTACTTTTTATAGGAAATTTTTCAAAAATTTACTTTTTATAGGAAATTTTTCAAAAATTTACTTTTTATAGGAAATTTTTCAAAAATTTACTTTTTATAGGAAATTTTTCGAAAATTTACTTTTTATAGGAAATTTTTCAAAAATTTACTTTTTATAGGAAATTTTTCAAAAATTTACTTTTTATAGGAGAGACGAACGGACACGTTAAGATATCAAATTTTATTAATTATTATTTTGAAAATCCCTAATGTATGTTACACAATATTTGCTTTAAAGCCTGAGTTTTCGATCGATACCAAATGCGTCGATTTCGCCGCAGATCTAAATTTTTTCTTACCTTTCTAGAATTAAATATTCCTTAAATTTATACCCTCCAAAATCCTTTATAAAATGATGAGCCTGAAAACATGCTTGTCTTAGTATCTTATTTTCCCTACAATATTTGCACAGTTTTATATCCTTCAAATCCATTTTTTATACTTTTATACTCTTATCATCATCAAAAAAGGCACTGAATGTGGTAGCTTGTATGCCATATAACTCCATAAGGGGGCTTAAAGCGCTTTTAGTATCACGATATAAGTAACTATATATGTATCACATATGGGCTATTATGCAACATCTAACCATTTCCCCGAATGATGAATAGAAATTCTTTCGAAACTCCTACTCCGCGCCATAGAAATGAGCTTTACCATAGATTGAGTTGTCATATGAATATTTTATGCCACGTTTCAAGAGTAAAGAAGAAATTATTTCAACCGCATTTTACATGAATACATATCGTTCAGATAAAAAAAAATATCATGTGAACGAACGGGTATTAAGTGAAATACTTAAATATTCATTTATAAAATGAAAGTAAAACAAAGAACAAGTGAATATTAAAATTTCTATTTGTATTTAAGAACAATGACATGTAAAATATATAAAACTAATGGCAGGATTTTTTAAATACAATTTTTTTTTAATAGAAGATTTTTTTCATATATACAAATTTTCTTAAAAAATTTTTTCATATAGAAACATTTTCTATAGAAATTTGTTCATATAGAAAAATTTTCTAAAGAAATTTTTTCATATAGACAAATTTTCTAAAGAAATTTTTTCATATAGAAAAATTTTCTATAGAAATTTGTTCATATAGAAAAATGTTCTAAGTATATTTTTTTATACAGAAAATTTTTCTAAAGAAATTAATTCATATAGAAAAATTTTCTAAAGAAATTTTTTCATATCGAAAAATTTTCTAAAGAAATTTTTTCATATAGAAAAATTTTCTAAAGAAATTTTTTCATATAGAAAAATTTTCTAAAGAAATTTTTTCATATAGAAAAATTTTCTAAAGAAATTTTTTCATATAGAAAAATTTTCTAAAGAAATTTTTTCATATAGAAAAATTTTCTAAAGAAATTTTTTCATATAGAAAAATTTTCTAAAGAAATTTTTTCATATAGAAAAATTTTCTAAAGAAATTTTTTCTTATAGAAAAATTTTCTAAAGAAATTTTTTCATATAGACAAATTTTCTAAAGAAATTTTTTCATATAGAAAAATTTTCTAAAGAAATTTTTTCGTATAGAAAAATTTTCTACAGAAATTTTTTCATATAGAAAAATTTTCTAAAGAAATTTTTTCATATAGAAAAATTTTCTAAAGAAATTTTTTCATATAGAAAAATTTTCTATAGAAATTTTTTCATATAGAAAATTTTCTATAGAAATTTTTTCATATAGAAAATTTTCTATAGAAATTTTTTCATATAGAAAAATTTTCTATAGAAATTTTTTCATATAGAAAAATTTTCTATAGAAATTTTTTCATATAGAAAAATTTTCTATAGAAATTTTTTCATATAGAAAAATTTTCTATAGAAATTTTTTCATATAGAAAAATTTTCTATAGAAATTTTTTCATATAGAAAAATTTTCTATAGAAATTTTTTCATATAGAAAAATTTTCTATAGAAATTTTTTCATATAGAAAAATTTTCTATAGAAATTTTTTCATATAGAAAAATTTTCTATAGAAATTTTTTCATATAGAAAAATTTTCTATAGAAATTTTTTCATATAGAAAAATTTTCTATAGAAATTTTTTCATATAGAAAAATTTTCTATAGAAATTTTTTCATATAAAAAAATTTTCTATAAAAAATTTTTTATATAGAAAAATTTGCTAAAGAAATTTTTTCATATAGAAAAATTTTCTATAGAAATTTTTTCATATAGAAAAATTTTCTGTAGAAATATTTTCATATAGAAAAATTTTCTATAGAAATTTTTTCATATAGAAAAATTTTCTATAGAAATTTTTTCATATAGAAAAATTTTCTATAGAAATTTTTTCATATAGAAAAATTGTCTATAGAAATTTTTTCATATAGAAAAATTTTCTTTAGAAATTTGTTTCATATAGAAAAATTTTCTATAGAAATTTTTTTATATAGAACAACTTCCTATAGATTTTTTGTTACATAGAATTTTTTTCATATAGAAAAATATCTTAGTGTATATGTTACTATATTTCGCAGTCCATGAACTAGTTTCACTTTTGGTCAAAATGTTAGGAATTGTACAAGTTTAAATACCTTTCATTCTTCTCCCCTACTTATCACCTTCATTTCTATTTAGAAGACCAATTAAAACTTTTTCTCAAACAAAAAATTTATGTTATGATTTCAATGCTTTCAGTGCTCATAAGGCTTATTTGTAAAACGATTATGAATGAAATAGTAACAAATTCTTTTTATGCAATTTATGAGATTAGGAAAAAAAAAATTCATTCCCAGTGGTATTAGGTCTTTATGGTAACTATTATACCTTACATTTCTACTTACCGCAATTCCAAGTATTTTTCATGTTTGGTTGTGATATTCTTTCGAATTTCCTGTGTTATTCTTGGCAAATAGGAATTGAAAAAATAAAACTCATGTTTTTGAACATTTAGTAGTACTAGTTGTTATTATCCTCGTAAGTACCTTTACGAACTTGTATGAAATAGTGAAACTAGGTTGTTTTAAGGCAGAATGTTTAAGGAATGAATTCTTAGTTGAGGCTATGAAAAATAAGCTGGTTTTTAGCTCAAGTTAGAACATAGTCTGAATGCTTTAGCAAGTGCTTGAGAGGACTTAGAGGAAGTTCCAATTTAAATATAAATTGGATTCCATCCATTTATTTTAACAACTGAAGCGAGATGAGTTTCTTACAACCATATCGTTTGTTTGAACATAGTCTTCTTTGGAAAGGCTCGGTTCGAAAGAACTTTCAGGAATTCAGTTACCTTCTCGGGTTCGAATGAACTTCTAGGAATTAAGTTACCTTAATTGGAAAGGGGATAGTAGAATTAGTCATGGAACCGATCCGGTTCGAAGGAATTTCCAGGAACTTAGTTACCTTCTTTAGAAAGGTTTAGTCATGGAACCGATCCGATTCCAAGGAACTTCAGGAATTCAGTTACCGTTTTTGGAAAGGGGATAGTAGATTTAGTTATAAAACAGATCCGGTTCGCAGGAACTTCCAGGAATTCAGTTACCTTTTTTGGAAAGGGGATAGAAGATAAAGTTATGAAATCGATCCGATTCGAAGAAACTTTCACGAATTTAGTTACCTTCTTTGGAAAGGGAGTAGTAGATTTAGTCATGGAACCGATACGATTCGAAGCAACTTCCAGAAATTCAGTTAACTTTTTTTGGAAAGGGGATAGTAAATTAAGTTATGGAACAAATCCGGTTCGAAGAAACTTCTAGAAATTCATTTACCTTCTATGGAAATGGGATAGATAGTACACTTAGTCATGGAACCGATCCGATTCGAAAAAGCTTCCAGGAATTCAGTTACCTTCTTTGGAAAGGGGATAGTAGATTAAGTCGTGGAACAGATCCGATTCGAAGGAATTTTTAGGAAATCAGTTACCTTCTTTTGGAAAGGGGATAGAAGATTTAGTCATGAAACCGATCCGGTACGAAGGAACTTTCAGGAATTCAGTTACCTTCTTTGGAAAGAGTATAGTAGATTAAGTTCTTTGGAGAGAGGATAGTAGATTTAGTCATGGAACCGATCCGGTTCGAATAAACTTCCAGGAATTCAGTTTTCTTTGGAAAAGGGATGACAGATTTAGTCATGGAACAGAACCGGTTCGAAGGAACTTTCAGGAATTCAGTTACCTTCTTTGGAAAGGGTATAGTATATTTAGTCATGAAACAGAACCGGTTCGAAGGAACTTCCTAGAATTTAGTTACCTTCTTTGGAGAGGGGATAGTAGATTTAGTCATGCAACCGATCCGTTCGATCCGGAATAGTTGACTCAGTTATGGAATAGATCCGGTTCGAAGTAACTTCCATGAATTCAGTTAC
This sequence comes from Stomorhina lunata, assembly GCA_933228675.1. Classification (NCBI taxonomy): domain Eukaryota; kingdom Metazoa; phylum Arthropoda; class Insecta; order Diptera; family Rhiniidae; genus Stomorhina; species Stomorhina lunata. The sequence goes on along the minus strand of OW121743.1, from coordinate 55,708,592 downwards.
CTTCTTTGGAAAGGCAATAATGGATTTGGTAATGCAACATATTTGTTTCGGAGGAACTTTCAGGCATTCAGTTACCTTCATTAAAAAGGGGATAGTAATTAGTTTTGGAACAGATCCGGTTCGAAGGAACTTCCAGGAATTCAGTTAACTTCTTTGAAGAGGGGATAGTAGATTTAGCATATAAACGATCCGGTTCGAAGGAAGGAATTCAGTTACCTTCTTTGGAAAGGGGATAGTAGATTTAATTTTGGAATAAATCCCGTTCGAATGAACTTCCAGGAGTTCAGTTACCTTCTTTGGAAAGGCGACAGTAGATTTAGGCATTACAGGAGTTCAGTTACCTTCTTACGAAAGGGGAAAGTAGATTCAGTCATGTAACTGTTCCGGTTCGAAGGAACTTCCAGAAATTCAGTTACCTTCTTTGAAAGGGAATTATAGATTTAGTCATGGAACCGATCCAGTTCAAAGGAACTTCCAGGAATTTAGTTATCTTCATGGAGCAGCTTCTGATCGAAGGAACTTCCTGGAATTTAGATTTAGTAGATTTAGTCACGGAACCGTTCCGGTGCGAATGAACTTCCAAGAATTTAGTTACCTTCTTTGGAATAACAGCTTTCCATATGTAGTCATGGAACTGAACCGGTTGGAAGGAACTTCCAGGAATTCAGTTACCTTCTTTGGAAAGGGGATGATCGATTTAGTCATAGAACCGATCCGGTTAGAAGGAACTTTTATTAATAGAGTTATCTTCTTTGAAAAGAGGATAGTATATTAAGTCGTGGAACAGATCCTGTTCGAATGAACTTCCAGGAGTTTAGTTACCTTCTTTGGAAAGGCGATAGTAGATGAAGGAATTACAGGAGTTCAGTTACCTTCTTACGAAAGGGGAAAGTAGATTTAGTCATGTAACTGTTCCGGTTCGAAGGAACTTCCAGAAATTCAGTTACCTTCTTTGAAAGGGGATTATAGATTTATTAATGGAACCGATCCAGTTCAAAGAAACTTCCAGGAGTTTAGTTACCTTCTTTGGATAGGGGATAGTAGATTTAGTCATGGAGCAGATTCTGTTCGAAAGAACTTTCTGGAATTTAGATTTAGTAGATTTAGTCACGGAACCGTTCCGGTTCGAATGAACTTCCAAGAATTCAGTTACCTTCTTTGGAATAACAGCTTTCCATATGTAGTCATGGAACTGAACCGGTTGGAAGGAACTTCCAGGAATTCAGTTACCTTCTTTGGAAAGGGGATGATCGATTTAGTCATAGAACCGATCCGGTTTGAAGGAACTTTCATTAATAGAGTTATCTTCTTTGAAAAGAGGATGATATATTATGTCATGGAATTCCTTCCAACAGGAACTTTCAGGAGTTTTGTTACCTTCTTTGGAAAGGGAATAGTAGATTAAGTCATGAAACAGTTCCGGTTTGAAGTTATATGACTAAATCTACTATCTTCTACCCTTAACAAAGAAGGTAACTGAATTCCTGAAAGTAATTCAGTTACCTTCTTTGGCAAGGGTAGTAGATAGTAGATTTAGTCATACAACCGATCCGTTTCAAATGAACTTACAGGAATTCAATGATTTTTGAAACATAAAGGTACCACTGTTCTGTTTTTTTAGTAAGAAATAAGACCTTTAAAGTTCTGTTTGGTAGTTAGTTTTAAAACTGTAAACCAAAAACAAACTACTGCAAATGCAAGTGTAAAAGAGTGTGAACATAAATCTTTGTTTGTAGTTGTAGAACACGAATATTACACTTGTGTTTTACGAGTACTAAATACTTACGTACTAAACATGATTACAAAACAAGTTAGAGAGTATTTAAAGAGCAGTTACATTTAAAGTAAGGACTCAGGACTTTTCTACGTATTTAATAATATATTTTTTTTATATAACTTTTCCTTTTAAAAATTTTAAGCTAATTGTTTCTCTTTTTCTAATTTTCAGGGGGATGGGACCCAAACGACGTTTATCCGTTGCTGAGCGACAGCAACGTGCAAACGCAGCGTCAGCACCCAAAAAGCGTTCGACTACCGGAGGTAGTGGTAGTGCCAATCATTCGCCTGCTTCACGAAAACCAAACACATCCGCAGCAGCAACCAGCAGCACAAGTGCCACTGCATCTCCCTGTAAGGAGGCACCTAAAACTACTTCGCCGGCCAAGAAAAAGAAATCGGAAGAAGCAAACGAGTCATCCAAGGATAAACAGGAGCCAAAAGATCTCAAACAAAAAGAAAAACTGGAAGAGAAAAAGGCTACAACCAGATCCTCTTCCCGTGAAAATGTAAAAAGATCTAACAATGAAAATAGTGAAGAGAAAGCCTCTTCGAGTTTAGTCACAACTGAAACCAACACAAAGGAAGATGAGAAAAAGTTGGACACGTCCAACAAAGAAAAAGAAGATAATATAAGTTCCAATTCCAGCACAACTAGTAGTAGTTCCAAGGCTCAGGATGGCAAACACAAGGCCATTAGTAAAATGCTCAAAAGTTTGGATATAAAAATAAGCGGTTTCGATAATCTCCTACCCAAAGAGCAGAATATACAAGAGTTAGGCTTAAAGTCCTCCATATCGGAGAATGTTAAGACCAAGTCTAGGGCGGCAGCTGTAAAGGTAATTGCCTGTTTAAGTACCCCCAAGCCAGTGAAACGTCCCAAGAATCCGGAAGCCGAAGAGAAACGAAAGGCCAATCAAAAACAAAGCGATAAATCAAAAGAAGGGGAAAAGAAAAATTCCAAAGATTCTAAGGAGACGGACAAGGCAGGAAATAGTCACAAATCAAAAGGTCAAGAGAAATCGGTGAAAATAAAATCCACCGAAAAATCTTTAACGGAAATTGAAGCAAACAAAATGACTAATGAATTTTTTTTGGAGAAAGAAAAGAAAGTTGAGGTTAAAGATTCTCCAAAGGAGAAAGATAATCAGGAGCTTAAGGAATCGTTAGAGATGACATTAATTGATACTAAAAAGAAAATGGCCGCGAAAAAGGCTCGTATAGATCAACAGCTGAAATCAAAGAAATCTAACGCAAATAAATCAAAAGGCGATAAGCAAAAGGAAACGGAGACAGAAGAGAAACAAAAGGAGCTGCCAAAATTAGACAAACTTTCAGAGAAAGAAGTAAGTAATTCAAATGAAAAAGAAACAGAAACAGAACCGATACCGGAACCGGAAAGCAGAGGTGATACTAAAGCAACTCCTGCAAAAGAAGTAACTCAAGAAGTTAAGAAAGTGGAAGCTAAAGAAGCAGCAACCAACTCCAAGGAAGTATTAACCGAAGTTTCTAAGCTACCAGAGACTTCTTCCAAGAAGAAGTCACCTAAACATAAGTTAGTTCCAACAAAAGAGCAAGGCAAGAAAGATTTGGAGGAAACTCAAAAGATTGAAGAAACTGTAAAGCAGGAAGAAAAGAAACCTTCTTCAGAAAATCCCAAGCCAATCAAGTCAAGTGAGCTCCTTATTAAATCGCCTAAAAAGCTTTCACCTCTGTCCGAAAAATTAGACCTATCCAAAGCAAATAATGAACAAAAGTGCAATAGTTTAGATGATATGTTTGAGGAAAAAGAAGAGATTCTCAAGGTGGTTATTGATGCCAACACAGAAGTGGTGCAAATGGAAATTGAAGAGGTTTCGACCTTAAAGATAAAACCAAAAGCCGATAAAGCAGATGAAGATACTAAAGCGAATACTATAATAAAGGAAGTAGAAGAAAAAGTCGAAAACCCTGAGCAACATAAGGAACTAAATGCAGAAGAACTTAAGGATGTCAGTAAAGAAGATAAATCCTTAAAACCCGAGGAGTTAAGTAAAGATAAGGAGAAACTAGAGACACCTAAAAATCTCAAGGTTCAAACTAAATCACCCATTACCAAGGTGACGAGTATAAAGCCCAGATTCCAAACTAAATTTAAAATTAATCCTATTAAAACTAAAATCTCCAAACCTCTAAAGAAAATGCCAACGAAAGTTTTGTCGGCCAAACCGCTGGCAGCTGCGGAAAAGAAACCAGCAACTGCTAGTAATGATATATACGATTTCAAGTCGGGTTCGGAAGATGAAGAGTTTATCAAAATGGACTTACCTACCTTGAAGAATCTAAGAGAATTTTCCGAAGAAGATGAGGCAAAGCAAGTGGCACAAAAGAAAACGCCTGTTGTAAAGGAAGCACAAAAGTTTGTTGGGAATAAAGATAAGCCGAAGGAGGAAGTGCTTGAAAAAGCTAAAGTGGCTGAGGAGGAGGAAGATGAAGATGATAAACAGCCCGAAGAAAGTCTTAAAGATCTCCAGACTAAAGAGAAACTGAAAAAGGAAGAGGAATTACAAAGAAATCCCAGCCTAACAGGGACTCAGAAAAAAGAGAAAACTTCTTCCAAGACTTCAAATCTGCAACAGCTCGCAAGTGAAGAGGAAACGGAAGCAAAGGAAGTTGAAAACGATCAAGATTCCATTAAGGATGACAAAGATTCGGAAAACGGTGAGGAAGACAAAGTCGATAACTCCGAAGAACAGCTGGAAAAGAAAAAGAAGCAGGGCAAGAAATCGGTAAAGCTTCCTAAGAAATCTTTGAAAACTAATCAAAAGATCAAGACCATTAAGAAGAAACCTCTTAAGCAAATTGTTAAGGTGGCAAAAGTGGTAAAGGCTAAAATAGTCAAGAAATCTGAAAAGGGCAGGAAGAAATCAAACAAATCCCAAAAAAGTTCTTCTGAAGCCGGCAGTGATTCGGAGGATGATAAAAATCTGATAGTCTTTAGCCAAAAGAGACACAGAATGGCTTCGCTTAATGCTTTGGCTAAGGTGCAGTGTTTGTATGAAAATGAGTCGAGAACAGCCTATGAGTTGGGCTTGTCTAAGGCCACTTTAATGCCACTCAAAATTAGAACTGTGGATGAGGAGAAGGTGGATGAAGATAAAGAAAAGCCTAAGGAAAAGGAGAAAGACAAAGATAAGCCTAAGGAGAAAGATAAAGAAAAGCCTAAGGAAAAGGAGAAAGATAAGGAGAAGGAAAAAGAGAAGGAAAAAGAAAAAGATAAAGAAAGAGAAACTGAAACTGAAACTGATAATGAAAAGCTCAAGGAAAAAGAGAAAGATCTGGAGGCAGAAAAGAAAAAAGACAAGGATTTAGAAAGCACTAAAGAGAAGGACAAGGATAAAGACAAGCCAAAAGAAACGATCTCAAGTAAAGCTCTGGAGAAACCCAAAACTAAAAAGGAAAAAGATAAAAAATTGGAAGACCCTCTCAAGATAGAGGAAAGCACTAAAGACGAAAGCGAAGAAGAACCGCCAGAAGAACCTAAACGAGAGCTGCGTAACGTGCCCGGAGGTCGTGGCATCGGCAAACATTGGGAATTCGATAGTGACTGTGAATTGGATGAAATTGATATTTTGCTAATGAAAAAGAAAAAGTTACAAAAGAAATTACAAGCTAAAAAGGAAAAGGAGGAAAAACTCCAACAGCAAAAGGATAAGAAAGAAATGGAGGAAAAGGGTATCTCAACAAAGGAAGATTCTAAAGATAAAGAACCTATTAAGGTAAAAAGGAAATATACCAGAATAAAGAAACCTCTGAAGAAGGTGGTGAAACTGGCCACTGGTACCTCAGATGATGAAGGTAACTCGGAATCCAGTGACAAAGAGCCGGAACAGCAGGAAAAAGATAAGGACAAATTGCATAAACTTAAATTGACCGAAGCTAAAAAGCCTCCCAAGAAACGCAAGCGTATACTCAAAGAAGAACTTATTGGAGATTATAAGGGTATTTTGGCTCGCAAGCGCATGGCTAGTCTAAATGCCAGTGCCATAGTAGCAGCCACCTATGAGGTGGAAAGACATTTGGATCGTAACTTGGGTCAGTTGAGTGGCTATGAAACCTATGAAGATGAGCAGAAATCTCCCAATAAGAAAACCAAGGAAGCAAAACTGGCAGCTAAAGAAATTAAAACTAAGTCAAGCACACCAACAACAGCCACAGTCTTAGCTAGTTCTGTTACCAGTAGTGCTACACCGGCAGCAGAAGCCGCACCTCCTAAACCAAATCCTAATGCAACAGCTAGTGCTACAACTACTGAAACTAATACGGCAGCTAAGGAATCCCAGGAAATACCTAACATACAATCCACTTTACCAGAAGCTAAACCCACGGCTCCTCATACTCCCACTAAAGTCGAGAAACCCTCGAATATTTGCGAAGAAAGCAATGACTCCAAGTACTCTAAAGAAACCAAAGAAACTAATACTGATACTACTACTACTACTTCAACTTCCACCTCTTCTACTTCGGGCAGCAGTAGCACCACTAATAGCACTAAAGATGCTAAAGACTCCAGCCGTCCCACCTCATCGAGTGTGGTTATTGTTCAGGATACTGATGTTACCATAACCGGGGTCTATGTCAACTCGTCGACAGGTTCTAGCCAAGAGGCCTATTGCAAAATGCAATATCGTGTACAATCTAGTGTAACGGAAGAGCGTCTGGTGCGTCCCGGCTCAACGGAACCACCACCAAAGTCTTATACCCCGTTGAGTGCTTTGTCCAGTATGCTGCCACCGGGTGCGGCAACAGGAGGTGTTGTGGGTGAAGGTAAGTTGATTTTGGGGAGTAGACTTTAGACTTGAGAGTGGACTATTGACTTGACTTATCTGGAGAGTGGGTTTTAGTCTTGACTAATTACTTAAATACAGGTATGAGATGGAAATCTTTCGTTTTCAAATCGATCGATTTCAGACATATTTTTTACCTAATTTTCGGTTATTTCCCCCAAAAAAAATTATAATTTTGGCTTTAATCCTTTTGACTGATATTTTGTCTTTCATTTGGTTTGAATTTTTTGGGAAAATAACCAAAAATTATCTCAAAATTATATCTAAATTCGATCGATTTGAAAACGATCGTTTTCCATCACATACCTGAATATTGGGTAATAGTCTGGAATTTGAAAATGATTATAGTCTTGACTATATTCTAGATTATAGACTAAGGTATAGTCTGAGCTATTAACTGAGGTATACCCATGGTTATGTTCTGGACTACAGATATATCAATAGACTGGACTATAGATTAGACTATGCGCTAGGTTGTGGACTTGACTTAAGGCTAAACTTTGAACATGACTATATCTGGAATATAGTCGGTCGATGCCTTAAGTCTGGATTTTAAGTTGGTCTTAAGTCGAATTTGAACATGTTTATAGCCTCCTCTATATTCTGGATTATAGACTAAAGTATAGTAGGGGCTATTAACTGGGGAATACCCATGGCTATATTCTGGACTACATATATGTCAATAGACATAACTATAACTTGGACTATATCATAGGTTGTGGACTTGACTTTAGTCTGGACTTTAGATATTACTATATTCTAGAATATAGACTGTAGATGCCTTAAGTCTGGATTCGTATTCGGTCTTAAGTCGGGGAAATAGCCTAGACTACAATCTGGACAATAACCTGGTCTATAAATTGACTATAGTCTAGGCTATTGACTAGGTTCTTGTCTGAACTATAGACTATACTATAGTCCCGACTGTAGTCAACTTTAAAGTTATAGTCTAGAACAATACCCTGGGCTATAAAATGACTTAAATCTCATACAATGCCTGGACTATAGCTTAGACCATAATCTGGGTTATATATTTAGACTACAGTCTGCGCCATAGCCTGGTCTATAGTCCAGACTTCAGCCTCGACTACAGTTCAGATTATAGCCAGAACTATAGTCCGGTCTATAGCCTAGACTATAGCCTGCACAAAATTTTGGACTATAACTATATAATTGACTAAAGTGTGGACTTTAGGCCAGTCTGGACTAAATACTAGATTACAGCCTGGACTATACTCTTGATTATAGTCTGGACTATAAACTATCCTAAAGTCCATATTATAAAAGAACTATAGTCTAGTACTGTATCCTGGACTACAGTCAAGTTTATAGTCTAGACCACCACTAAGGCTATATCCCAGGCTGAACTCTAGTCCGCTTTATAGCATACACCAGTGATGGACACGATTTCATTTTTCCTATCACCTGTGGTAGGCGTTCACTAAAGTCCGATCTATAGCCTGAACTATAATAAATATAGACTGACCTATAGTCAATTTTCTATAGAAAAATTTGTATCTACAAAAATTTTCTATAGAGAAAATTTGTATATAGAAACATTTTCTAAAGAAAAAAATTTTATATAGAAAATTTTTCTATGAAAAAATTTATATAGAAAAATTTTCTAAAGAAAAAATTCTATAGAAAAAATTTTAGTTTAGAAAAATTTTACAAAGAAAAATTCTATAGAAATTTTTTTTTTATAGAAAACATTTTTATATAGTAAAATTTTCTACATAAAAAAAATTTTATATAGAAAAATCTTCTATAGAAAAAAATTGTATATGGAAAAATTTTCTATAGAAAAAATTTGTATATATACAATTTTTCTATAGAAAAAATTATTATATAGAAAAATTTTCTATAGAAAAAATTTTTGTGTAGTAAAATTTTCTGTAGAAAAAATTTGTATATAGAAAAATTTTCAAATAAAAAAACAAAATTATGTAGAAACATTTTTATATAAACAAATTTTTCTGTAGAAAAAACTTTTATATAGAAAAATTTTCTATAGAAAAAAATTTGTATATAAAAAATTTTTCTATAGAAAAAAATTGTATATAGAAAAATTTTCGATAGAAAAAATTTTTGTATAGTAAAATTTTTTGTAGAAAAAATATTTGTATAGAAAAATTTTCTATAGAAAAAATTTTTATATAGAAAAATTTTCTATAGAAAAAATTTTTATATAGAAAAATTTTCTATAGAAAAAATTTTTATATAGAAAAATTTTCTATAGAAAAATTTTTTATATAGAAAAATTTTCCATTGGAAAAATATTTTATATAGAAAAATTTTCTATAGAAAAAATTTTTATATAGAAAAATTTTCAAATAAAAAAAAATGTATGTAGAAACATTTATATATAAACAAATTTTTCTATACAAAAAAATATTTATATAGAAAAATTTTCTATTTAAAAAAATATTTATATAGAAAAATTTTCTATAGAAAAAATTTTTGTATAGAAAAATTTTCTATAGAAAAAATTATTACATAGAAAAATTTTCTATAGAAAAAATTTTTGTATAGTAAAATTTTCTGTAGAAAAAATTTGTATATAGAAATATTTTCAAATAAAAAATAAACTATGTAGAAACATTTTCATATGAAAAAATTTTTCTATAGAAAAAAATTTTATATAGAAAAATTTTCTATGGAAAAGATTTTTATATAGAGAAATTTTCTATAGAAAAAATTATTATATAGAAAAGTTTTCTCAAAAAATAACAAACTGTAGAAAAAATTTTTAAATAGAAAAATTTTCCATAGAAAAAAATTTTATATAGAAAAATTTTCTAAAGAAAACATTTTTTTATAGAAATTGCCTTGACTATAGTTTCTATAGCCTGGACTATAGTGTGTGCCCAATATCCTGGACTATAACTATAAACTTTAATATAGTCTGCATTACGGACTTGACTAAAGACTTAATTTTAGACTAGACTATTTTAGACTAAGCTGGACTATAGACTTGACTATCTTTCCTATAATAATCCTTTATTAATCCTTCTTATTCTCTCTTTGCAGGAACCTCAACCGTCACCTCACCCCCACCAACCGCTGCCAATCCCACACAAACTTCGGCTGGTGCTACCTTAAGTGAAACTCTTAGTGCTGCTGCCGGACTCTACAATCCAGCCGATTTAGGTATACACACCGAACAAGGTCCTCTCGACCATCACGGTCCTCCGCCACCCTCATATGCTGCTGCAGCGGCGGCAGCAGCAGCTGCCTATCATGCTCATCATATGTCTCCACATGCTACCGGTCATCATCAGCATCAATATGCTCACTCTCATGTCCATCATCAGTATCAACAAGTACCGGGAGAACATCACGGTATGCCGCCACCACCGCATCACTACAGTGGAGCGGGACCACCTCCGCCTCCTTCCCACTATGGACCGCATCCACCACCTCCGGGAGGACATTGTGATGCTGGTTCTCCACCACCTACCTATCGGGCCAGTAATACTTATGGTCCAACTTCAGCTGCTTTACCCTCGGCTATGGGTAGTGGAGGGGCTTTTTGCCCCACTAATGTTCATCTGCAGCAGCAGCATCATCAACAGCAGCAAGCTCAGCAGGCAGCACAAAACGCATCGGCGCAGCAGCAACAGCAGGCAGGAGCTGAAGGCTCAACAAATGAAACAAGTGGTAAGTAGAAATTTTTAAAATCCTAAAAAAATTTCTTATATAATTCAAGAAGATTTCGATTAAATTTAATTTATTAAATTTAATTTCTTCCAAAGACTAAGATTGAAATTAGTTACTTAAAATTCCATTCTATTTGCATTTCATTTCGACAAATATTTACATTTGTCTCATTATAATTTCATGAAGACTCAAACTCAGCTCCTTCGAAAATTCTTGAAATAATTAATTTAAATTTATCTCAAACACTTTGTTCATAAAACTTAACTAAACAATAATTTATGTTTTCTTAATTAATTGATGTTAATCTTTTAATTATTATAACAATTTCATAAGATATGTATCATCAATCCCTGCCTACCACTTACTCCTTGACTGAGTGTTGTTGATGTCCTTGGTCTCTGGTGTATTCAAAATATGTATCCATTTAATTAAACTAATAATAGAAAAAGATATCTAATCACATTGTCATGCACTTAAGTTTTCTAAATGGCTATGGAAATAACTTGGTACTATCTGTTACATAATAAATAGGTAAACTTTCTAGCATGTCATAGATAAATATACTCTCACCATAAGATAGTTTCAACAATTCCCCAAATACCATTTAAATTAATATAAGTATTTAGTTGAGTAAATCAAGTTTGTAGATAAATTAATATGTAGCACCTACAAAATATTTACCAAAAAACCTGGTACTTACTCGTATGTTACTTCAAATCAGGGGTGGGCAATATATTGAATATAAAAAAAGATTAATAAGACCGTTTCTATAGTCAAGATTGTGAAGTCTTGACAAAACTGGATTAGAAACTATTGTCTCGACTACAGTCCATCTATAATCGGGACTATAGTTGATCTATGGTCGGGAGTATAGTTCATCTATAGTCGGTACTATAGTTCATCTATAGTCGGGACTGTAGTTCATCTATAGTCGGGACTATAGTTTATCTATAGTCGGGACTATAGTTTATCTATAGTCGGGACTATAGTTCATCTATAGTCGGGACTATAGTTCATCTATAGTCGGGACTATAGTTCATCTATAGTCGGGACTATAGTTCATCTATAGTCGGGACTATAGTTCATCTATAGTCGGGACTATAGTTTATCTATAGTCGGGACTATAGTTCATCTATAGTCGGGACTATAGTTCATCTATAGTCGGGACTATAGTTCATCTATAGTCGGGACTATAGTTCATCTATAGTATGGACTATAGTTCATCTATAGTCGGGACTATAGTTCATCTATAGTATGGACTATAGTTCATCTATAGTCGGGACTATAGTTCATCTATAGTCGGGACTTTAGTTTATCTAAAGTCGGGACAATAGTTCAATTATAGAAGGGACTATAGTTCATCTACAGTCGGGACTATAGTTCATCAATAGTCGGGACTCTAGTTCATCTATAGTCGGGACTATAGTTCATCTATAGTCGGGACTATAGTTTATCTATAGTCGGGACTATAGTTCATCTATAGTCGGGACTATAGTTCGTCTATAGTCGGGACTATAGTTCATCTATAGTCGGGACTATAGTTTATCTATAGTCGGGGCTATAGTTTATCTCTAGTCGGGACTATAGTTTATCACTAGTCGGGACTATAGTTTATCTATAGTCGGGACTATAGTTTATCTATAGTCGGGACTATAGTTTATTTATAGTCGGGACTATAGTTTATCTATAGTCGGGACTATAGTTCATCTATATTCATCTATAGTCGGGCCTATAGTTTATATATAGTCGGGACTATAGTTTATCTATAGTCGGGACAATAGTTCATCTATATTCATCTATAGTCGGGCCTATAGTTTATATATAGTCGGGACTATAGTTTATCTATAGTCGGGACTATAGTTTATCTATAGTCGGGACTATAGTTTATCTATAGTCGGGACTATAGTTTATCTATAGTCGGGACTATAGTTTATCTATAGTCGGGACTATAGTTTATCTATAGTCGGGACTATAATTTATCTATAGTCGGGACTATAATTTATCTATAGTCGGGACTATAGTTCATCTATAGTCGGGACTATAGTTTATCTATAGTCGGGACTATAGTTTATCTATAGTCGGGACTATAGTTTATCTATAGTCGGGACTATAATTTATCTATAGTCGGGACTATAATTTATCTATAGTCGGGACTATAGTTCATCTATAGTCGGGACTATAGTTTATCTATAGTCGGGACTATAGTTTATCTATAGTCGGGACTATAGTTTATCTATAGTCGGGACTATAGTTTATCTATAGTCGGGACTATAGTTTATCTATAGTCGGGACTATAATTTATCTATAGTCGGGACTATAGTTCATCTAAAGTCGGGACTATAGTTTATCTATAGTCGGGACTATAGTTTATCTACAGTCGGGAATGTAGTTCATCTATAGTCGAGACAATAGTTTATCACTAGTCGGGACTATAGTTTATCTATAGTAGGGGCTATAGTTTATCTATAGTCGGAACTATAGTTTATCTATAGTCGGGACTATAGTTTATCTATAGTCGGGACTATAGTTCATCTATATTCATCTATAGTCGGGACTATAGTTTATATATAGTCGGGACTATAGTTTATCTATAGTCGGGACTATAGTTTATCTATAGTCGGGACTATAGTATATCTATAGTCGGGACTATAGTTTATCTATAGTCGGGACTATAGTTTATCTATGGTCGGGACTATAGTTTATCTATAGTCGGGACTATAGTTTATCTATAGTCGGGACTATAGTTTATCTATAGTCGGGACTATAGTTTATCTATAGTCGGGACTATAGTTTATCTATAGTCGGGACTATACAGGTATGTGATGGAAATCGATCGTTTTCAAATCGTTCGATTTCAGATATATTTTTGAGGTAATTTTCGGTTATTTTTCCAAAAAAATCAAACCAAATGAAAGATAAAATATCAGTAGAAAGGATTAAATATTTTATCTTTCATTTGGTTTGAATTTTTTGGAAAAATAAACGAAAATTACCTCAAAAATATATTTGAAATCGAACGATTTGAAAACGATCGATATCCATCACATACCTGATAGTTTATCTATAGTCGGGACTATAGTTTATCTATAGTCGGGACTATAGTTTATCTATAGTCGGGACTATAGTTTATCTATAGTCGGGACTATAGTTTATCTATAGTCGGGACTATAGTTTATCTATAGTCGGGACTATAATTCATCTATAGTCGGGACTATAGTTTATCTATAGTCGGGACTATAGTTCATCTATAGTCGGGACTATAGTTCATCTATAGTCGGGACTATAGTTCATCTATAGTCGGGACTATAGTTCATCTATAGTCGGGACTATAGTTCATCTATAGTCGGGACTATAGTTCATCTATAGTCGGGACTATAGTTCATCTATAGTCGGGACTATAGTTCATCTATAGTCGGGACTATAGTTCATCTATAGTCGGGACTATAGTTCATCTATAGTCGGGACTATAGTTCATCTATAGTCGAGACTATAGTTCATCTATAGTCGGGACTATAGTTCATCTATAGTCGGGACTATAGTTCATCTATAGTCGGGACTATAGTTCATCTATAGTCGGGACTATAGTTCATCTATAGTCGGGACTATAGTTCATCTATAGTCGGGACTATAGTTCATCTATAGTCGGGACTATAGTTCATCTATAGTCGGGACTATAGTTCATCTATAGTCGGGACTATAGTTCATCTATAGTCGGGACTATAGTTCATCTATAGTCGGGACTATAGTTCATCTATAGTCTGGACTATAATTCATCTATAGTCGGGACTATAGTTTATCTATAGTCGGGACTATAGTTCATCTATAGTCGGGACTATAGTTCATCTATAGTCGGGACTATAGTTCATCTATAGTCGGGACTATAGTTCATCTATAGTCGGGACTATAGTTCATCTATAGTCGGGACTATAGTTCATCTATAGTCGGGACTATAGTTCATCTATAGTCGGGACTATAGTTCATCTATAGTCGGGACTATAGTTCATCTATAGTCGGGACTATAGTTCATCTATAGTCGGGACTATAGTTCATCTATAGTCGGAACTTTATTCGAACTATAGTCGGGACTATGGTCTATTTATAGCCGCGACTACAGTCCACCTATGGTCGGGACTATAGTCCGTCCATAGTCAGGACCATAGTCTATGGACTATAGTCCATCTATAGTAGGGACTATAACTTACACATAATCGGGACTACCGTCCATCTATGGTCGAGACTATAGTCCATCTATAATCGGGACTATAGTCCATCTATAGTGGAGACTATAGTCCATCTTTAGTGGGCACTATAGTCCATCTATAGTGGATCGTATAACTTATATAACTTACTTAACATATAATCGGGACTATAGTTTATCAATAGTTGGGACTATATTTAGTTCATCTATAAAGTCCATCAATACTGGTATATAGTGGGGACTATATAGTGGTGACTATAGTCCATCTATAGTGGGGCATATAACTTATATAACTTACTTAACATATAATCGGGACTATAATCATCTATAGTTGGGACTATAATCCCTTTAAAATCGGGACTATAGTCCATCTATAGAGGTGACTAAAGACCATCAATAGTGGGGACTTTAGTCCATTTATAGTCGGAACTATAGTCTATCTAAAGTCGGGTCTATACTCCATTCTACACTCAAACTATAGTCGAGACTATCCGCTTATAGTCGGGAGTATAGTCCATCTATAGTCTGGAGTATAGTCCATCTATAGTCGAACTTTATTGCGTCTATAGTCGGGACTATTGTCCCAAAGTCGATTTGTGGTAGAAAATAAATTGTGCCCCACCTCTGCCCCGACTAAATATAACAAGCTTTTATGTTTACCAGCATTAAGTCACTACCATTTTACTTATAACTTCAGTTGTATATTAAGAGCATTACAGAGCTTTCGGAAAACATTTGTTTTTCGGTTACGAGAAATATTTAGTTTCAACTTTCAAGTAGAAATTGCAGACAATAGCAATAAATGGTTTTGTTTATGGTTGTCATACATAAATCTATTTTCTATTTGGTATTAGACTATATTTAGTGTAATAGACTAAATTGATAAGTGAAGAAGGGGGCGGTTGGTGTTGGGATTGCATGTAAGTAAAACCCAAAATAATATTATGTTAAGAAATACTCTCGGCACTTAATGAAAAGCTAACAAAATCTTAAATGAAGATGTTGAAATGTGAAAGCTTAGAATAATTGTTTGCTAAAACAAAGATTAAATGCACAATGGGGCAACATAAATTACTTTTTCTTAAACTTAGAACTCTTTAAGAGAATTGCTAAAAAAGATTTATATATATGATTCTATATATAATCCTATATTAAACAAAATCGAGGTATTTTTTATAGTCCAATATCAAATTATGTTTCTTTATATAGTCCAATATTTATTCAAATCGTGGTTCTTATATCTGTTCATGGGGTTAAGATTTTGTTATCAAACCTTCATTTCTTTTACGATTTGTATCACCCTAATATCTAAGATACAGAATAACTATGATGATGTGGCTTTGGCTTAACGCTGTTGTCTATTGCCTTTGTCTATTGACATCACGATTATAATGCAACAAGTTCTCTAGGTATGTAGAATTTGAACTAAATTTAGGCATCATTTCATTAAGGTCCATCCTCTTTAACACCCACAATCACCTAAAACCAATTTGAAGTTGATACTTTAGGTGTGATACAAAGTAAGTGTGTATGTCGTCTATGTATTAGTTAGCGAAAATAAATTTACTTTTCCATGAGTTTGATTGTCACCGTATCTCTCTGTGTAGTGGGTGCTATATTCTGTTGTTTCAAACCACATTTGGTCAAATGTTATACTATTGATTATGGTGTTAAATGCTTGACAAGTCAACGGATGTTTACATTTTACTAGACACAAACAACGAAATGAACAAATTAGTAAATTTAGCTGTGCGTATATGTTTTTATACATATATATTTTAAAGTGTATGTGTGTGTGTGTATTCCTGGAGTCCTTTGTTTGTGGTGTCAACTGACACATTTGTATGCAAATAGAAACTGCCAAAAACGCCCGGATAAATAATTCGTTGGGGGGTGTTAAAACGTGCCATAACATTTATATCATTGACAAAGATATACTTTTGCGGTTGTTGGAGGGGGAAAAGTTTCCCCTTTCACTATACACCCTCGCCTGTACTTATGCTGTTACAAGAGTGGAAGTATAATTAAGGCTAGTTTGAGGGTGCTATTAAAGTGATAATGACCTATAAATAATATGTTTGATATAAATGGGGGTATTTTGGAGAAGTTAAATTGTTTTGTGGGTATTTTACTTAAGAAGGTTTTAGTATTTAATCAAATATTTTTTCAATACGGGACAATAGCCCATCTATAGTCGGGACTATAGTCCATCTTTAGTTAGGACTATAGTTCATCTATAATCGGGACTATAGTCCATCTATAGTCCCGATTATAGTCCATTTATGGACGGGACTATAGTCCAACTATAGCCGGGACTATAGTTCATCTATAGTCGGGACTATAGTTCATTTATAGTCGGGTCTATAGTTTATCCATAGTCGGGACTATAGTTCATCTAATGTCGGGACTATAGTCCATCTATAGTCGGGACTATAGTTTTTCTATAGTCGGGATTATAGTTCATCTATAGTCGGGACTATAGTTCATCTGTAGTCGGGACTATAGTTCATCTGTAGTCGGGACTATAGTTCATCTATAGTTAGGACTATAGTTCATCTATTGTCAGGACTATAGTCCATCTATAGTCGGGACTATAGTTTTTCTATAGTCGGGACTATAGTTCATCTATTGTCGGGACTATAGTTCATCTGTAGTCGGGACTATAGTTCATCTGTAGTTGGGACTATAGTTCATCTATAGTTAGAACTATAGTTCATCTATAGTCGGGACTATAGTTCATCTGTAGTCGGGACTATAGTTCATCTGTAGTCGGGACTATAGTTCATCTATAGTTAGGACTATAGTCCATCTATTGTCGGGACTATAGTCCATCTATAGTCGGGACTATAGTTTTTCTATAGTCGGGACTATAGTTCATCTATAGTCGGGACTATAGTTCATCTGTAGTCGGGACTATAGTTCATCTGTAGTCGGGACTATAGTTCATCTATAGTTAGGACTATAGTTCATCTATAGTCGGGACTATAGTTCATCTGTAGTCGGGACTATAGTTCATCTATAGTCGGGACTATAGTTCATCTATATTCGGGACTATAGTTCATCTATAGTCGGGACTATAGTTCATCTATAGTTGGGACTATAGTTCACCTATAGTTGGGACTATAGTTCACCTGTAGTCGGGACTATAGTTCATCTATAGTCGGGACTATAGTTCATCTATAGTTAGGACTATAGTTCATCTATAGTCGGGACTATAGTTCATCTATAGTTGGGACTATAGTTCATCTATAGTCGGGACTATAGTTCATCTATAGTCGGAACTATAGTTTACCTATAGTCGGGACTATAGTTTATCTATATTCGGGACTATAGTTCATCTATAGTCGGGACTATAGTTCATCTATAGTTGGGACTATAGTTCACCTGTAGTCGGGACTATAGTTCATCTGTAGTCGGGACTATAGTTCATCTATAGTTAGGACTATAGTTCATCTATAGTCGGGACTATAGTTCATCTATAGTTGGGACTATAGTTCATCTATAGTCGGGACTATAGTTCATCTATAGTCGGAACTATAGTTTACCTATAGTCGGGACTATAGTTTATCTATATTCGGGACTATAGTTCATCTATAGTCGGGACTATAGTTCATCTATAGTTGGGACTATAGTTCACCTATAGTTGGGACTATAGTTCACCTGTAGTCGGGACTATAGTTCATCTGTAGTCGGGACTATAGTTCATCTATAGTTAGGACTATAGTTCATCTATAGTCGGGACTATAGTTCATCTATAGTTGGGACTATAGTTCATCTATAGTCGAGACTATAGTTCATCTATAGTCGGGACTATAGTTTATCTATAGTCGGGACTATAGTTTATCTATAGTCGGGACTATAGTTTATCTATAGTCGGGACTATAGTTTATCTATAGTCGTGACTATAGTTCATCCATAGTCTGGACTATAGTTCATATATAGTCGGGACTATAGTTCATCTATAGTCGGGACTGTAGTTCATCGATAGTCGGGACTATAGTTCATCTATAGTCGTGACTATAGTTCATCTGTAGTCGTGACTATAGTTCATCCATAGTCTGGACTATAGTTCATATATAGTCGGGACTATAGTTCATCTATAGTCGGGACGTAGTTCATCGATAGTCGGGACTATAGTTCATCTATAGTAGGGACTATAGTCAATCTATAGTCGGGAAAAAAATCATATATAGTTCATCCATAGTCTTGACTATAGTCCATCTATAATCGAGACTATAGTGCATCTATAGTCGGGACTATAGTCCATCTTTAGTCCACTTAGCGTCCAAATTATAGTCCATCTATAGTCAGGACTATAGTCTATCTATAGTCGGGACTTTAGTTCATGTATAGTCGGGACTATAGTTCATCTATAGTCGGGACTATAGTTCATCTATAGTCGGGACTATAGTTCATCTATAGTCGGGACTATAGTTCATCTATAGTCGGGTCTATAGTTTATCCATAGTCGGGACTATAGTTCATCTAATGTCGGGACTATAGGCCACCTATAGTGGGGACTGTAGTCGGGACTATTGTCCATCTATATACGGGACTATAGTCCATCTATATTCGGAACAATAGTCCATCTATAGTCGGGACTAAGGTTTATCTACAGTCGGGACTATAGTATATCTATAATCGGGACTATAGGCCACCTATAGTGGGGACTATATTACATCCATATATATTTATATATGTATATATATATATATATATATATATATATATATATATATATATATATATATATATATATAGTTGGGAATATAGCCTTCCTATGATCGGGACTATATATATACTATATCGTCGGTTTTTATTTAGTCCAATAATTCTTAATTTAACCCAAGTTTTATCCAAAACTAGGTTTTTAACATAATCGAGTAGTGCTTTCTTATAGTGCTAGAAGCGCGCCTTTTTAACAGTTATTAACTTTATTATGTTACTCTAAACTGTCATTATTTTAAAATCGTTCACACACTTCATTAACTTTTTAATTAACTTCAAGAGTCATTTGTCTAAAATTACTTCACAGCTAAAGTAAAAGATAACATTTCACATAATCAACAACAACGTCTTCCAGAGTCGTTCTCCTTTAAAACGTTATAACTTAATTACCTTTATTGATTTTAATCAACTGTCCCAGAGTGACAGTTCAAGTTTTCAAAGAGCACAATTGAGCGACCTTATAATTGAAATAATAAAGTTTTATTATTAGTTTTTTTTTTTTGCCAGCCAACAATCCTTGACAATTATCTAGAGTAGAAAATTATTTCATTTTTATTGTTTTTTTTTTTTTCAAAATTCTTGATGTGTTTTTCTTTTTTTTTTTGTTTAAGGTTATAATTGACTTTATAGTTTAAGCTTTGGCAAAGTTTTCGAGTATCAGTTTGAGTTAAAGTTTATCTTTCATGCTTTTTTTGTTGTTGTTGTATTACCGAGTTTTGAATTTTAGTTGGTAGCAAAGTCTAGAGTTAGTTATGGGTTATAATGCTGCTAAATAACTAACTTATTCGAATGATTTTAATATTAGTTTTCTCGAAAAACTTCAAGTGGTTTTAGTTAGAAGCTACTTTTACCCTCTTATAGGAAAGGGGGAAGAAAGCAAACTTTTTACTCTGTTAAACTATTATTGAATATGTTTTTCTATCTGGTTTACTAAGATGTAATAAAATATGAGGATGTTTTAAGGAGATGGACACTCTTCAAATATTGCTTATTATTAAAAAGTATTTTACGAACTTTATCCTTTTTTTCATCAGGACCAAGTTCAAAGATAAATATTATTTTTTGGCAAAAAGATGATGAAACAATTTTTGAAATAATATTTTGATTGGGTATGAAATATTTATAAACTTTAAGGTATTGTTAGATTTTTCGTTCGTTTTTCTTTCTTCTTTATACAGTCCTATTTATAGTCAAATCTTGGTTCCTTATACAGTCCTATTTGAAGTTAAATCGTGGTTCTTTATACAGTCCTATTTATAGTCAAATCGTGGTTCCTTATACAGTCCTATTTATAGTCAAATCGTGGTTCTAAATCGTGATTCTTTTATAGTCAAATCGTGGAACCTTACACAGTCCTATTTATAGTCAACTCGTGGTTCCTTATACAGTCCTAGTTATAGTTAAATCGTGGTTCCTTATACAGTCCTATTAATGGTCTAATCGTGGTTCCTTTATAGTCAAATCGTGGAACCTTATACAGTCCTATTTATAGTCAAATCGTGGTTCCTTATACAGTCCTATTTATAGTCAAATCGTGGTTCCTTATACAGTCCTATTTATGGTCAAATCGTGGTTCCTTTATAGTCAAATCGTGGAACCTTATACAGTCCTATTTATAGTCAAATCGTGTTTCCTTATACAGTCCTATTTATAGTCAAATCGTGGTTCCTTATACTGTCCTATTTATAGTCAAGTCCTATTTATAGTAAAATCGTGGTGCCTTATACAGTCCTATTTATAGTCAAATCGTGGTTCCTTATACAGTCGTATTTATAGTCAAATCGTGGTTCTAAATCGTGGTTCCTTTATAGTCAAATCGTGGAACCTTATACAGTCCTATTTATAGTCAAATCGTGTTTCCTTATACAGTCATATTTATAGTCAAATCGTGGTTCCTTATACAGTCCTATTTATAGTCAAGTCCTATTTATAGTAAAATCGTGGTTTCTATTACAGTCCTATTTATAGCCAAATCGTGGTTCCTTATACAGTCCTATTTATAGTCAAATCGTGGTACCTTATACAGTCCCATTTATAGTCAAATCGTGGTTCCTTATACAGTCCTATTTATAGTCAAATCGTGGTTCTTTATATAGTCCTATTTATAGTCAAATTGTGGTTCCTTATACAGTCCAATTTATAGTCAAATTGTGTTTCTTTAGACAGTCCTATACAGTAATTTTTATAGTCAAATCGTGGTTCCTTATACATTCCTATTCATAGTCAAATCGTGTTTCGTTATACAGTCCTATTTTTAGTCAAATCGTGGTTCCTTTTTTAGGCCTATTTATAGTCAAATCGTGGTTCCTTATACAGTCCTATTTATAGTCAAATCGTGGTTTCTTATACAGTCTTATTTATAGTCATATCGTGGTTCATTATACAGTCCTATTCATAGTCAAATCGTGTTTCGTTATACAGTCCTATTTGTAGTCAAATCGTGGTTCCTTTTACAGTCCTATTTATGGTCAAATCGTGGTTCCTTATACAGTCCTATTTATAGTCAAATCGTGGTTCCTTATACAGTCCTATTTATAATCAAATCGTGTTTCCTTATACAGTCCTATTTATAGCCAAATCGTGGTTTCTTTTACAGTCCTAATTATAATCAAATCGTGGTTCCTTATACAGTCCTATCTATAGTCAAATCGTGGTTCCTTATACAGTTATATTTATAGTCAAATCGTGATTCCTTATACAGTCAAATCGTGGTTCTTTATACAATCCTATTTATAGTCAAATCGTGGTTCCTTATACAGTCCTATCTATAGTCAAATCGTGGTTCCTTATACAGTCCTATTTATAGTCAAATCGTGGTTCCTTATACAGTCCGATTTATAGTCAAATCTTGGTTTCTTATACAGTCCTATTTATAATCAAATCGTGTTTCCTTATACAGTCCTATTTATAGTCAAATAGTATTTCCTTATACAGTCCTATTTATAGTCAAATCGTGGTTTATTATACAGTCCTATTTAATCAAATCGTCATTCCTTATACAGTCCGATTTATAGTCAAATCGTGGTTCTTTATACAGTACTATTTATAGTCAAATCGTGATTCCTTATACAGTCAAATCGTGGTTCTTTATACAGTACTATTTATAGTCAAATCGTGATTCCTTATACAGTCAAATCGTGGTTCTTTATACAGTCCTATTTATAGCCAAATCGTGGTTCCTTATACAGTCCGATTTATAGTCAAATCTTGGTTTCTTATACAGTCCTATTTATAGTCAAATCGTGTTTTCTTATACAGTCCTATTTATAGTCAAATCGTGGTTTATTATACAGTCCTATACAGTTTATTATACAGTCAAATCGTGTTTCCTTATACATTCCTATTTATAGTCAAATCGTGGTTTATTATACAGTCCTATTTAGAGTTAAATCGTGGTTCTTTATAGTCAAATCGTGGTTCCTTATACAGTCCTATTTATAGTCAAATCGTGTTTCCTTATACAGTCCTATTTATAGTCAAATCGTGGTTTATTATACAGTCCTGTTTAGAGTTAAATCGTGGTTCTTTATACAGTCGTATTTATAGTCAAATCGTGTTTCCTTATACAGTCATATTTATAGTCAAATCGTGGTTCCTTATACAGTCCTATTTATAGTCAAATCGTGTTTCCTTATACAGTCCTATTTATAGTCAAATCGTGGTTCCTTATACAGTCAAATCGTGGTTCTTTATACAGTCCTATTTATAGCCAAATCGTGGTTCCTTATACAGTGCGATTTATAGTCAAATCTTGGTTTCTTATACAGTCCTATTTATAGTCAAATCGTGTTTCCTTATACAGTCCTATTTATAGTCAAATCGTGGTTCTTTATAGTCAAATCGTGGTTCCTTATACAGTCCTATTTATAGTCAAATCGTGTTTCCTTATACAGTCCTATTTATAGTCAAATCGTGGTTTATTATACAGTCCTATTTAGAGTTAAATCGTGGTTCTTTATACAGTCGTATTTATAGTCAAATCGTGTTTCCTTATACAGTCCTATTTATAGTCAAATCGTGGTTCCTTATACAGTCCTATTTATAGTCAAATCGTGTTTCCTTATACAGTCCTATTTATAGTCAAATCGTGGTTTATTATACAGTCCTATTTAGAGTTAAATCGTGGTTCTTTTTACAGTCGTATTTACAGTCAAATCGTGTTTCCTTATACAGTCCTATTTATAGTCAAATCGTGGTTCCTTACACAGTCGTATTTATTGTCAAATCGTGGTTCCTTATACAGTCCTTATTTATAGTCAAAACGTGCTATTTATAGTCAAATCGTGGTTCTTTATACAGTCCTATTTATAGTCAAATCGTGGTTCCTTATACAGTCCTATTTATAGTCAAATCGTGTTTCCTTATACAGTCCTATTTGTAGTCAAATCGTTTTTCTTTATACAGTCCTATTTGAAGTCAAATCGTGGTTCTTTATACAGTCCTATTTATAGTCAAATCGTGATTCTTTATACAGTCCTATTAATAGTGAAATCGTGGTTCCTTATATTATCGTCTATATATGTTTTTTATTTTTCAATATTTTCCCGAGCTTTTCTAACGACCCTCGTTTTATCTAATCCCATAAATTTTCTTCACCAACGCAAACCGATGGATATGAATCTGAATCTTTAGAAAATAAACAAAAGTACCAACAGAAGAAGCAGATTTAGGATCAGGAAAAAGACAACACATGTTACGTGTTAAGGAATTAGAAGAAAATAAACCAACTTAGACGATGAATGAATGGGAGGGCATAAATGAAACCAACATAAAAAAGCGAAAAGAAACCTCACAGAAAATAAAACCGGAAAAGGATGTACCCAAGAAAAGTTAAAGAATAAAATACAACGACAAGAACAAAAAACAAAACAAGAAAATATAACTTTTGCCTAAACTCTGACTCTGGAAGGTGTTAGGGTTTATGGTCTCGAACAGCCAGAACTAAGAACTTTATGGTTGTTAGGTTTAATAAAATACCAAAAGAAGAATAGTCTCGAATGAATGTGGGTTAAAAAATTTAAGGCACTATTTAAAAATACAAAAAAATAAAGTCGTAAGTTCTTCTTTTGTAATTTTATTTATTTTGTTTTCGTACAAAAACTTTTACTTTTTTGATTTTTTTCCTCACTTCCGTTTTCCTATTTTTATTAAATTGTTTTTATTTACTTTTTACTTAAGTTTAAACTTTTATTTTTTTATTTATATTTCATCTTTATCTTAAGCTGAAATAAACTAACAAATAAAAACGAGCAGCAACAAAAATAATAAAATATGTAACAAAAAAACTTGAGGAATGTTTTACAAAATGAATTACTTACTAACACTTTAAACTCTTAAGGAACATACACACTTACATAGATATATCATTTTTACATCCTTCAAATACACACATGTGTATGTGGGTGTAAATTGAAAGAGGTGTTGGAGAGTCTGTCTGTCCGTCTGCTTAAGTAAATATTAAGAAGTTTTGCTTTACTCTTGCCTGTCAGTGCTCGTTTAAGTCTGAGTCCTTGTGCCTTTCGCTCATGTTTGATTGAGTATGTGTTGAAAAAGTATTTAAAAATCCTTTAAATCTTCTATGTTTTATGTTTTTCTTTTTTATTTATTTTTAAGTGTTTGTGTATGTTTGTGTACTTGCACTGCTACACACTCTACACTCTATTTACATTCAACTAAATTGCAACAAATTTATTTAGGAAAAATAAAAGAACTTTAACATTAAATTAATTTTAAACATGAGAATGTTATCAGCAGGAAAACCGCAAATGTGTTATCGGATAGGCTGGATTAAGATATAGACGAAGACGTAGACTAAGACATAACTAATCGTAATTCCCTGCATAGTCCTAAATATAGTCAAATCGTGGTTCCTTATTTAATGCTACATATAGTCAAATCGTAGTTCTTTATATAGTCCTAAATATAGCCAAATCGTGGTGCCTTATATAGTCCTAAATATAGTCAAATCATGGTTTCTTATATAGTCCTAAATATACTCTAATCGTTTCTTATATAGTGCAAAATATAGGCAAATCGTGGTTCCTTATATAGTCCTAAATATAGGCAAATCGTAGTTCCTTATATACTCCTAAATAAAGGAAAATCGTGGTTCCTTAAATAGTCCTAAATATAGGCAAATCGTAGTTCTTTGTATAGTCCTAAATATAAACAAATTGTGGTTCCTTATATAGTCCTAAATATATCCAAATCGTGGTCCCCTATATAGTACTAAATATAGTCAAATCGTGGTCCCCTATATAGTCCTAAATATAGTCAAATCGTGGTCCCCTATATAGTCCTAAATATAGTCAAATCGTGGTCCCCTATATAGTCCTAAATATAAGCAAATCGTGGTTCTTTAAATGGTCCTAAATAGAGGAGAATCGTGGTTCCTTATATAGTCCTAAATATAGTCAAATCGTGGTCCCTTATATAGTCCTAAATATAGTCAAATCAAACATAGACTAAGACATAGACTAAGACATAGACTGAGACATAGACTAAGACATAGACTAAGACATAGACTTAGATATAAACTGGGACATTTGGTAGAAAAATCTAGTTTTTAATTAAAAAATCCAGTTTTTGTTCCAAAATTCAGTTTTTAGCGAAAAATCGAGCTTTTGGTGGAAATTCCATTTGTTGATTAATTTTGTCTTTCAAATGCTTAATTTTGCACTTTGTCCTACTATATTTCCTGATGGCTTGTTTATAATCCGGATTTGATTTTTTATTATTTGATTTGAATTGAAATCAAGAGAGTTAACGAAAATCGTGGTGCATACTTTTAGGAGGTTTGAAATTGGAGTTAATCTCTTGTTTTATCTTTTTTACTTCACCGAACTAATAATAAAATTTTTTTCACACAATAATTAAGTTTTTCCTTGGCAATGTTTTTGTTTAAACATTTTCATTTAATATTACTTTTATAAGTTCCAAATAGAAAAAGTTGTTGTTGAAAAAACATTTAAAGTTGTTGTTAACTGTTGCATACTTTTAAGTTTATCAGACAATTTTTTCCTCACATTTCTTTTTTTTTTTATAAATATTTAAGCCACATACTCGTATTAGTTGGTTTAAGTTACAAGTTTATAGACACGTTTCTTTATATTCTTATGGTATAATTAAAATTTCCCATCATAAAACTGAAATGAAGATGGTAAAGTGAGGATAAAGTTGAAAAAGATTAAAGTGAAGGAATTAAAACGAAAGTTTATTACACGTTCATGTATCTACAGGTGTGTCTAAGAGGGCACGATTCGATTGACTGTTGGAACAGGTGAAAAGATGAAGGCAGTTAAATAGTCTTTTATAAAAGGCAAGAGGTGGCGAACATTGATTAGGCTACTAGTTATATAAAATTTATGAAAAACTTTAGTGAGATTCTAAAATTTGTGTTTAAATTTTGGTTTGAAAAATTTGTTAAATCTGCTCTTTTGTTTTAAATAAATTTGCTTTCAGTAAAAAATTTAAAATTTATATTTATTTATATTCATTAAATTAATTTTCCGTCCTAATTTATTACATTTAAAAAAAATATTATTTTCATTATTGTTTTTGCTCCGCCATCCATAATTAACTTTGAACTTTAAACTTTTAACACGATTTTACGATTATACTAATAAAAATTGTTTTTTGTTGACTTTAACTCTCTCCTACCTCCTACTGATGTCGGGCTACTATTTTTATATTATTTGAACAATTTTGTTGGGTCGCTGGTTGCCGCTGTTTAAAATTTATGACTTTACAAGACTTGTAAAACACAGTTTTGTTTTTCTGGTTATTTTTGTGGCTGTGGGAAAACAAGAACACCATTTCCGAAAAAAAGACATTCTAAAAAATTGTTTTTGGCCATTCGATATCAGAGATAAGCATTTTTGTTGAAGATGTTGTAGAAACTATAGATATACAAAATTTTGAGATATATTGAAAAATAACAACTAATTTTTCCCCTATTGCAGTTCAAACCAAATGCCCCTATTAGAGTTCTCAACTCAACTCAGTTTGGTCGTCTGCCATTCGACCCATTTGATATCAGATATAAGCATTTTTGTTGAAGATGTTGTAGAAACTATGAATGTACAAAATTTTGAGATATATTAAAAAATTACAACTAATTTTTTCCCTATTACAGTTCTCAACTCAACTCAGTTTGGTCGTCTACCAGTCGACCCAACTTTTACTCAACCAAATTATTTTTTGATATTGTGGAACTAAAAAAAGGCGAAGTTCCGCAATATCAAAAAATAATTTGATTAAGTGAAAGTTGGGTCGACTAGCAGACGACCAAACTGAGTTGAGTTGAGAAGGGCAATAGTTGAGTTGAGAATAGCAATAGGGGAAAAATTAGTTGTTATTTTTTAATATATCTCAAAATTTTGTACATTTATAGTTTCTACAACATCTTCAACAAAAATGCTTATATCTGATATCAAACTGAGTAGAGTTGAGAACGGCAATAGGGACATTTGGTTTGAATTTGAGGGTGCTTCTAGCAGTAACATATACCCCTAGAAAGCGGTTATTTAGCGAACCTATCAAAAATTATTATCAACTGATTGCCTATATATCAATAATTATCCCCTTTGGAAACGGTGTAACAAAATTTCCACCATCGAACCAAGGGGACATCAAAACATCAACAACTAAAACAAACATAATAAATACATGTTTTTCTACTGCTACACGGCGATTCCCCAAACAGTGTTTTGGGAAATGAACTGGTTTCAGTGGAACCCTTATCAAAATTATTTAAAAAAAAATTGGAAAAAACTGTTGAAAATGTCAAAGGTTAGAGATATTTTTTGGGGAGTCATCGCTTGTATTGGAAATTTTTTTCTTCTTTTTATCAAAAATTTTTCTATAGAAAATTTTTTATCAAAAATATTTCTATAGAAAATTTTTTATCAAAAATTTTTCTATAGAAAATTTTTTATCAAAAATTTTTCTATAGAAAATTTTTTATCAAAAATTTTTCTACAGAAAATTTTTTATCAAAAAGTTTTGTATAAAAAATTTCTTTATCAAAAATTTTTCTATAGAAAATTTTTTTATCAAAAATTTTTCTATAGAAAATTTTTTATCAAAAATTTTTCTATAGAAAACTTTTTATCAAACATTTTTCTACAGAAAATTTTTTATCAAAAAGTTTTGTATAAAAAATTTCTTTATCAAAAATTTTTCTATAGAAAATTTTTTTATCAAAAATTTTTCTATAGAAAATTTTTCTATAAAAAAATTTTTCTATATTTTTTAACAAAAGTTTTACTATTTAATTTCGAATTTTTTTATCAAAAATTTTTCTATATTTTTTTTTTATCAAATATTTTCTATAAAAAAAAAATTTATCAAAATTTTTTCTACAGAAAAATTTTTTATCAAAAACTTTTCTTTTTTTTTTGAAATTTTTCTATAGAAATTTTTTATAAAAAATTTTTGTATAGAAAATTTTTTATCAAACATATTTCAATGAAAATTTTGTTATCAAAACTTTTTTTATAGAAAATTTTTTATCAAAAATTTAGCTAAAGAAATTTTTTTATCAAAAATTTTTCTACAGAAAATTTTTGTATCAAAAATTATTCTATAGAAAACTTTTTTATATAAAATTTTGCTATAGAAAACTTTTTTATATAAAATTTAGCTATAGAAAATTTTTTTATCAAAAATTTTTCTGCAGAAAATTTTTTATCAAAAATTTTTCTGCAGAAAATTTTTTTATCAAAAATTTTTCTATAGAAAATTTTTATATCAAAAATTTTTCTATAGAAAATTTCTTATCAAAGATTTTTCTATAGAAAATTTTTTATCAAAAATTTTTCTATAGAAAATTTTTAATTAAACATTTTTCTAGAGAAAATTTTTTATCAAAAATTTTTCTTTAGAAAATTTTTTTATCAAAAATTTTTCTGTAGAAAAATTTTTTATCAAAACTTTTTCTATAGAAAATTTTTTTTATCAAAAATATTTCAAATTTATTTTTTTTAATCGGTATGTTAAAGTAGTTATATTGAAAAATACATATCAAAATGTTGAGGTCGATGTCTTAAACGGTTACGGCGTAACTACGATTTGAATTCGCTGAATTTCGCCAAAATGTTAGTTTTGTTTAATTTAAATAAAGCTATTGATGAATATTATTTCTTAGCCTATGGATAATGTACATCGAAAGATTTCTTCAAAATTAGATGGGCTTTATCCTTTCATTCCGGGTCAAAATTTGTATATTTTTCTTTTAATGGCAAAAATGCGGAATTTTATGAATTTTGTAGTGATTTTGGATTAAAGTGCTCAAAGGTACTTGTTTTGTATCAATATTAAGTTATTTGGTAAAAAAATAGATTTTAACCCTATGAAGACATGGGGTCTAAAATGATATGTTTGTATAACAAATTTTATAAAATCTTTTGCAAAATAAGTTATTTTGAAAATCCCTAAGGTATGCTACACAATATTTGCTAAAAAGTGAGTTTTCAATTTGTAGCGAATGTGGCTATTTGGCCCCAGGCAAATATTTTCTGGAAGCCGGAATGATTTTTATTGAGCTTTGCTTTTCTTAACATACTTTCGGGCTTCATTCATCATATGTATGTAACGATGCATCGCGATGCTATGATCTTTTGACCTCCAGAAAACGATAAACTCCCACAACAGTCAAATAAATTGCAGTTTTACTACATTTAAAAATTAGTTAAAGAAATTAAAGAAAGTTCTAAAAAATTATGAAGGGGTTCCTTTTGCACTAAAAAATTTCCAGTTGTTGATAAACACTAAAGTCCTTCATATTTGCAGGATATAAAACCACAGCGAAAGGTTTTATTAAGCAATTTTTTATTGTTTTCTGTCTTTTTTTGTTGTTACTTGAACTGAAAAATTAGCGCTAAAATGTGAGAGCTTTAAAAGGAAAAGTGGCGACCATTCTAAGTTTATTTTAATGAACTTTACTACAGAATTAATTGCTTCATTAATTTTTAATGCGCTCGCTCGTTTTCAAGAACTTAATGATGACGAAAAAATGTTAAAGGTCATGAAGGTGAAGCTCTATGATTCAGTTGCGGTTGGGGGATAAGGGAATGTCTTGAAGAGAAGGAAATAGGCTAATTAATAAAACAAAGGACATTTAAAAATTCACTTTCCTTAAGATTTTTCTTTTAGTTTTACAAAATTTCTAGAGAAAAATTTTCAATATGAAAATTTTTTCTAGAGAAAAAAATTCCATATGATCTTTTTTCTAGAGAAAAAATTTCAATATGAAATTTTTCTAGAGAAAAATATCAATATAAAAATTTTTTTTAGAGAAAAAATATCAATATAAAATGTTTTCTAGAGAAAAAATATCAATATGAAATTTCAATATGAAATTTTTTCTAGAGAAAAAATTTTTTCTATAGAAAAATTTTCAATATGAAATTTTTTCTATAGAAAAATTTTCAATATGAAATTTTTTCTATAGAAAAATTTTCAATATGAAATTTTTTCTATAGAAAAATTTTCAATATGAAATTTTTTCTATAGAAAAGTTTTCATTATGAAATTTTTTCTATAGAAAAATTTTTTCTATAGAAAAATTTTCATTATGAAATTTTTTCTATAGAAAAATTTTCATTATGAAATTTTTTCTATAGAAAAATTTTCATTATGAAATTTTTTCTATAGAAAAATTTTCATTATGAAATTTTTTCTATAGAAAAATTTTCATTATGAAATTTTTTCTATAGAAAAATTTTCATTATGAAATTTTTTCTATAGAAAAATTTTCATTATGAAATTTTTTCTATAGAAAAATTTTCATTATGAAATTTTTTCTATAGAAAAATTTTCATTGTGAAATTTTTTCTATAGAAAAATTTTCATTGTGAAATCTTTTCTATAGAAAAATTTTCATTGTGAAATCTTTTCTATAGAAAAATTTTCATTTTGAAATTTTTTCTATAGAAAAATTTTCATTTTGAAATTTTTTCTATAGAAAAATTTTCATTTTGAAATTTTTTCTATGGAAAAATTTTCATTTTGAAATTTTTTCTATGGAAAAATTTTCATTACGAAATTTTTTCTACGGTAAAATTTTCAATATGAAATTTTTTCTATAGAAAAATTTTCAATATGAAATTTTTTCTATAGAAAAATTTTCAATATGAAATTTTTTCTATAGAAAAATTTTCAATATGAAATTTTTTCTATAGAAAATTTTTCAATATGAAATTTTTTCTATAGAAAAATTTTCATGATGAAATTTTTTCTATAGAAAAATTTTCAATATGAAATTTTTTCTATAGAAAAATTTTCAATATGAAAATGTTTCTATAGAAAAATTTTCAATATGAAAATGTTTCTATAGAAAAATTTTCAATATGAAATTTTTTCTATAGAAAAATTTTCATTATGAAATTTTTTCTATAGAAAAATTTTCATTTTGAAATTTTTTCTATAGAAAAATTTTCATTATGAAATTTTTCCTAAAGAAAAATTTTTATTATGAAATTTTTTCTATAGAAAAATTTTCATTATGAAATTTTTTCTATAGAAAAACTTTCATTGTGAAATTTTTTCTATAGAAAAATTTTCATTTTGAAATTTTTTCTATAGAAAAATTGTCATTTTGAAATTTTTTTCTATAGAAAAATTTTCATAATGAAAATTTTTCTATAGAAAAAATTTCATAATGAAAATTTTTCTATAGAAAAAATTTCAAAATGAAAATTTTTCTATAGAAAAAATTTCATAATGAAAATTGTTCTATAGAAAAAATTTCATCATGAAAATTTTTCTATAGAAAAATTTTCAATATGAAATTTTTTCTATAGAAAAATTTTCAATATGAAATTTTTTCTATAGAAAAATTTTCAATATGAAATTTTTTCTATAGACAAATTTTCATGATGAAATTTTTTCTATAGAAAAATTTTCATGATGAAATTTTTTCTATAGAACAATTTTCATTATGAAATTTTTTCTATAGAAAAATTTTCATTTTGAAATTTTTTCTATAGAAAAATTTTCATTATGAAATTTTTTCTATAGAAAAATTTTCATTATGAAATTTTTTCTATAGAAAAATTTTCATTATGAAATTTTTTCTATAGAAAAATTTTCATTATGAAATTTTTTCTATAGAAAAATTTTCATTATGAAATTTTTTCTATAGAAAAATTTTCATTATGAAATTTTTTCTATAGAAAAATTTTCATTATGAAATTTTTTCTATAGAAAAATTTTCATTATGAAATTTTTTCTATAGAAAAATTTTCATTATGAAATTTTTTCTATAGAAAAATTTTCATTATGAAATTTTTTCTATAGAAAAATTTTCATTATGAAATTTTTTCTATAGAAAAATTTTCATTATGAAATTTTTTCTATAGAAAAATTTTCATTATGAAATTTTTTCTATAGAAAAATTTTCATTATGAAATTTTTTCTATAGAAAAATTTTCATTATGAAATTTTTTCTATAGAAAAATTTTCATTATGAAATTTTTTCTATAGAAAAATTTTCATTATGAAATTTTTTCTATAGAAAAATTTTCATTATGAAATTTTTTCTTTAGAAACATTTTTAATATGAAATTTTTTCTACTGTAAAATTTTCAATGTGAAATTTTTTCTGTAGAAAAATTTTCAATATGACATTTTTTCTACAGAGAAATTTTCAATATGAAATTTTTTCTATAGAGAAATTTTTAATATGAAATTTTTTCTATAGAGACATTTTTAATATGAAATTTTTTCTATAGAAAAATTTTTAATATAAAATTTTTTCTATAAATATATGCAATTTTTTCTTAACTCCCTAAAATATGCTACATATTTCTCAAATATTCTGGTGATTCCTTGTATATATGCAACACGATTTGCTCGTTATTCTCTCAGATTTGGATAAGTATTGAAAATTCCGATTTTGAAGTTTTTTTAATTATACCCTTCACCACCATAGGTGGAAAGGGTATTATAAGTTTGTGCTGATGTTTGTAACGCAAAGAAATATTTGTCTTAGACCCACCTTTTAGTATACCAATAGGCTTAGAATCACTTTCTGAGTCGATGTAATCAAACTACAGGTCGCAATTCTAAAGATAATTTGATGAAATTTGGCACAGATCATTTTTTTGATAATGGGACCTCCCATAGGTCCCACTTCCCGGAATTGCTATATTGGCCACAAATATCAATATTTTTTCATGAAATTTAAAACAAATACTGCCTATGTAAACTTAAATCACTGTACCAAATTTCGGTCCACAAATAGCTCCCATACAAATTCTTCTTTAAAAACGCACTAAATGAGACAAAAAATCACTAAAACGCTCGTAAATCTAAAGATAATGGAAATTTTGAGCCTATTTTTTGCATACATAATTTTTGTAACAACTGTAATCAATCTGCCAAATTTCGAGATAATCGGTCCACATTTGACCCTAGCTCTCATATAAGTCCAAATGACGGAAACAGGTTGAATATATAAGTTTTGAGAAAATGTTTGTATGATGGCAAAATTTAGCAAATATTTGTCTTTACACAGGAAAAATAACACCTTTGACCTTAGTGGTGAAGGGTATCGTATGGTCGGCTTGACCGACTATAGCGTTTTCTTAAATAAATTACTTAAATTTACTCTTAGATTTAGCAAACTGTTTATAATTTTTATCAGGTTCCGCCAATAGTCCCAATTTCTATTAATTAAACTTATAATAAGTTTTTTCCATATTTTCAATTACCAACATTTCTTCATTTCCTTTCTAATTTCTCCATAACATTATATAATATTCCATAATTGAAAACTTTGCCTCAAAAAAATCTTCCATTAAACTTAAAATGTCTATTGTTCTCCTGCTAACAATATTATCAGCAAGATGCCACAAAGTAGGCAATACAAAATTACATTTAGCAACACACAAATCTTAGTCGAAAAACGTTAAAATTTTTAATGAATGGAATATTTTTCTTTTGATTTCTTTCTCATGAAAACTCAACTTTTAGACAAAACAATTATTGGCTTAAATGAAAAACGACAAAAAAAACTGAAAGGAAAACAGCAACAATATTATATTTTTATAAGCTACAAAATTTAATTTAATTTCTAGGATTATTAAAAATCAAAAGGATAAAGTCTTCAAATTCATGATGCCTAAATGAAGACTTACAGACACATAAAAAGGCAGACGCGACACAAAAGTAGGATAGACAAAATTAAGCCGAAATATTTTTCTTTTACTTGATTTTTTTAAAACAATATATTTTGATTTTTTTGTGAAAAATTTTTGTTGTTTGTTTTTTTTGGCTTTTACTTTATTGTTTTTCCAGGCTGTTATTGCAAAATTTGAACTAAAAAAGTTTTTTTGTTAGAATTGTTTCTAAATAGGCTCCGCAAAAAAGTTAGTAGTCTACTTTTAGGATTGTTTACTTTTGTATAATATGTTGCCTACTTTTAGGTGGCTGACTTTTAAATGGTTTTTACATTTCAGGTATTGGGTGGAGGTTTTCTTGTAGTTTATGAACTTTAAGATAGTAGATTTAAAATTTTTGTTATAAAATTTTTTCATAAAAAAATTTTTTGTTAAAAATTTTTGTATATAAAAATTTTTTAATGGTATCTTTTCTTTTAAATTTTTTTATAGACAAATTTTTGATACAAAACTTTTTTATAAAAAAATTTAATATATAGAATTTTTTTATCGAAAAATTTTTTCATATTTTGTACATTTTTTCTTAAAAGAATTTATTCTTAAAAAAATTTTCGATATAAAACTTTTTCTTAGAAAAATTTTTTTATAGCAAAATTGATATAAAATTTGATATAAGCTTTTTTTCATACAAAAATTTTCTATAACAAAATTTCAATGAAAAATTTTGTGCATTTCTTAGAAAATTTTTTCATAGACAAATTTTTGATGTAAAAATTTTTATATAAAATTTGTTCATAGAAAAATTTTTGGTGTAAAATTTTTTAATAGAAAAAATTTTCGATATACAATTTTTTGATATACATTTTTTACATAGAAAATTTTTTTAATAGAAAAATTTTTTGATATACATTTTTGTACATAGAAAAATTTTCGCTTGAAAATTTTTTTATAGAAAATTTTTGGTATTCTTTCATAGAAAACTTTTTGGGCTTAAAGTAGAAAAATTTTTGATATAAAATTTTTAATCGAAAAACTATTTACATACAATTGTTTAATCAAAAATATTTTGATTGAAATAAAAATAATATAAAATTTTTTGATAAAAAAAAAAAATGTTGATAAATACTTGTTATAAAATTTTTTCGTTGGAAAATTTTTGATATAACATTTTTTATCGAAAATTTTTGATGTGAGACTTTTTCATAGAAAATTTTTGATACAAAATTTTTAATTGAAAAATTTTCGATACATAATTTTTTTATAGAAAAATTTCGACATAAATTTTATTTATAGTAAAATTTTTGATATGAAATTTTCTTATAGAAAAATTTTGAATAAGAATTTATTTCATATAAAAATTTTTGCTATTAAATTTTTTTTTTCTCAATTTCAATTGAAAATTTCTCAATTTCAATTGAAAATTCTCAATTCCAATTGAATATTTCTCAATTTCAATTGAAAATTCTCAATTTCAATTGAAAATTTCTCAATTCAATTTGAAAATTTCTCAATAACAATTGAAAATGGTGTATACCCTTGCTCCCAAATTAGACTAAATAACGGAAATGGCTTAAGTAAGAATTTGGGCATCTTTGTAGAAAATCTGTCCACTTTTGACATTTGCTCCATTATAAGACTCAATGATGGTAATGGCTTTAGTATAAAATTGGTTATTTTCACTTTATTGTTAATAAAATCACCATTTATTTTTCGAATTTCAGGAAATTAGACTTATTTTATTTGAAATATTCACAGTTGAAAGGTCATGTAATAAAAATTTGAGATTTTTATTATATTTAATTTTTTTTATGAATTAAAAAAAAAAAAATTAAAATTAAAATTTTTCATAAAAAAATATTTTTTTTTATTTTTAAATGCAAATAACTCAGAGGCCGTCAAAAATATAAACAAACTTTTTTTAAGCGACATAAAGATCATTGTATTTACTATCTGTTCTGAGACTTTCAACAAAATCGAACATGCGGTTTCAAAGATATGATAAAAATTGATGAATCTGACTTTTCTAAAATATCAAATTTTGAAAAAAAAAAAATTTTTATTTTTTAATTTTTGTTTGTTTTTATAATCAGAAGACCATTTAAATTCTGTTGACTAGTGTTATAGTTTAAATATTAGACTTTATTATAGCATTTGTCTATTTATTCAAAGTAATTTTTTAAATTACTTAAACAAACCACGTCAGCAGTAACACGTCAAAATCCTATTTATCTTCAGCAATAGCCCTTAAATGGTTTCATCAGTTTAAGGCGGAAAAACAGTGACAAACATGTCCTTTTTAACAAAATTAATTGGCTTCTATTTAAAAAGAAGAAAAATTCAATTTATTTTGAGGAAAACGAAATTTATTTTTTGACTGTCTTCATTTAAATGTTGATTTAGACAATTTCAGGATGTTAGGCAAAAACATAAATCAAAAGGAAGTAAAAAAAGTTTGTTTTTAGAAAGAGGAGGTATTAGAGGATATATAGAATGCCCTATAATTTGAAGAAATTATGAAATACTTATTATAGATTAATATTAATTTAGACAAATTTCGGGAAAATTTGAATTTCTAAACTTATTAAAACTTAAGCTA
This sequence comes from Stomorhina lunata, assembly GCA_933228675.1. Taxonomy (NCBI): domain Eukaryota; kingdom Metazoa; phylum Arthropoda; class Insecta; order Diptera; family Rhiniidae; genus Stomorhina; species Stomorhina lunata. The sequence goes on along the minus strand of OW121743.1, from coordinate 55,671,686 downwards.
TTTTGTTGCCATATGGCAACATGAGCAAAAAGATAATATTAAAATTGTGTTTATTATTAAAAACAAATATTTTATTCTAAAAAACTTAAATGTCTTATTTTTGGATTAAAAGTACTTTTGGTATTAACATTTTTAGGTAAAAAAAAAGAAATTAAAAATTGAAAAATTCATAATAATTTATCACTAACAGTTTTTCATTAATTTAAAGCCTGTTTAAAGGCGCACAAAAGCTTTTTCGACATTTACACTTATACTAGCAAATCCAGGCATACATACTTTCACACACACACACACTTACATACATACATACAAACATTTTCCTTTTTCTCTTCAGCTAAAAACAAACACTTATTACTCAAGCTCCAACAAAAAATTTTCAATAGATTTAGTCCACATTAAAAAAAAGAAAATCTAAAGTGAAAAGAAAAATGAAAATTTCTCAAGTAATTCGAACTTAAAAGGCCTAAAACTAGCAAAAGAGCCAACAAAAAAAAAAATTCTATGAAAAAGTGAATAGATGGATATGGATAAAAAATGGCGGATATTTAGAGGGTACTTTCAAAAAAATGTATGTTTGCATGTATTTAAGGTGGATCAAGGAAAATGTGCTCAATATGGGGGATTATTTAGAATTTTTCTTTTCAAAATTTTCAGTTCACTTTTGCTTAAATTAGGAAAACGAAAAAAAAAGCTGATGAATTCATTTGTATGTCGTGCTAAATGTCAGTACAGAAATTACAAAGTCCTTGTTTTTGAAATCTTTTACATAAAGACAGGGCGAGTAGTAATGTATACCATAGAGCAGGGGTGCCCAAAAGTTGCTAATGAAAGAGTAAATACCAATACATTTTAAGAAAAGCTAATTTTTATTCTATATCTTTTGTTGTAAAAACTAATACATATAAAGAAAAAAGAAAATTCGAAATCATCCCAACAAACCAAAACCCTGATAACCTGGGCACCCTTGCTTTGGAGTTATACTAAAACTACTACAGACACTAGCACAGCCTAAACAAATATTTGCTTAGAGAAAAACTACTGAAACTTAAAAATTCCCCATTTGGAAGTCTAATACAAAAGGACATTTTTAGCAGGATATATTTCCAACTGAGTGTAGGAGTAAAGACATTCTTTGTATTTGTTTTAATATTTATAATGTAGGGGAAAAAAGGTAAATGACATAAAAACAGGTTGTGTTCTTGTATGTTTAGAAATGTACATATGTACATAAAATACATGCATACATACATATGTAATAAGTTTTAATTTAACCCAACAAGCAAAAACGATTTAAGAACAAGTAAGAAAGTGCTATAGTCGGTCAAGCCCGACCATACGGTACCCTTCACCACTAAGGTCAAATTTGTTCTTTTCCGTGTATAAAGACAAATATTTGCTAGATTTTGTCATCATACAAAAATTTTCTCAAAACTTATATATTTAAGCTGTTTCCGTCCTTTGGACTTATATGAGAGCTAGGGTCAAATGTGAACTGATTTTCTCGAAATTTGGCAGGTTGATTACAAATTTTACAAAAATTATCATTATCTTCAGATTTACGAGCGTTTTAGTGATTTTTTGTCTCTTTTAGTGCGTTTTGATAGAAGAGTTTGTATGGGAGCTTTTTAAATTAAATTTGGTACCGTGATTTTGGTTTATATAAGTAGTATTCGTTTTAAATTTCATGAAAAACAAGTAAGAAAGCGCTATAGTCGGTCAAGCCGACCATACGATACCCTTCACCACTAAGGTCAAAGGTGTTAATTTTCCTGTGTAAAGACAAATATTTGCTAAATTTTGCCATCATACAAAAATTTTCTCAAAACTTATATATTTAACCTGTTTCCGTCATTTGGACTTATATGAGAGCTGGGGTCAAATGTGGACCGATTATCTCGAAATTTGGCAGATTAATTACAGTTGTTACAAAAATTATGTATGCAAAAAATAAACTCAAAATTTCCATTATCTTTAGATTGACGAGCGTTTTAGTGATTTTTTGTCTCATTTAGTGCGTTTTTAAAGAAGAATTTGTATGGGAGCTATGGTCAAATGTGAACCGATTTCAACAAAATTTGGTATAGTGATTTTAGTTGACATAAGCAGTATTTGTTTTAAATTTCATGAAAAAATATTTATATTTGAGGCCAATATAGCAATTCCGGGAAGTGGGACCTATGGGAGGTACCATAAATAATGGACCGATTTTGACCAATTTCAATAGCCATGGCCCCATTATCAAAAAAATGATCTGTGCCAAATTTCATCAAATTATCTTTAGAATTGCGACCTGTAGTTTGATTATAAGGTTTACATGGGGGTCCAGCCAGCCAGCCAGACGGACGGACGGACGGACGGACATCTCTAAATCGACTCAGAAAGTGATTCTAAGCCTATTGGTATACTAAAAGGTGGGTCTAAGACAAATATTTATATGCGTTACAAACATCAGCACAAACTTATAATACCCTTTCCACCTATGGTGGTGAAGGGTATAAATATGGATATATGTGGCCAAAATATCAATTCCGGGAAGTGAGACCTATAAAAGGTACCAAAATAATGGACCGATTTTGACGAATTTCAATAGCCATGATCCCACTATCAAGGAAAATTATATGTGCCAAATTTCATCAAATTATCTTTAGAATTGCGAACTGTACTTTGATTACATAATTAACATGGGGGTTCAGCCAGCCAAACGGACATGACATGAATATAACCAAGAGTCGGCGCAAAGGGAACAGAATAAAAAAAAAAAAAATAGACGCCAGAGTTGCCTTTTTCTATACTTTTTACTAAAATAGGTATTTTTCAATGTAAAGTTCTAACGTTTTAAAAAGAATGTAAAGTTTTCTACTCCATTTATTTTTAAATTTTTTTATCAAAAATTTTTTTATACAAAATTTTTTTATCAAAAATTTTTCTATAGAAAATTGTTTTATCAAAAATTGTTCTATAGAAAATTTTTCTATTCAAAATTTTTCTACAGAAAATCTTTTTATCAGAAATTTTTTTATAGAAAATTTTTTATCAAAAATTTTTCTATAGAAAAATTTTAATTAAAAAGTTTCACTGTAGTGTATTGCTCTAAGATCCCAATTCATTACAATTATTTATTATTGTTATAAATAGTTTTTTGATAAAACCAAAAAATGTTGGTGGAGAAACCTTTCCTCGGCGCGTTTCGGTGGTTGGTTAGGCCATCTCGTCAGGAGGATAATCCCTAAGTCTAGACAGAGCGAAAACTAAACATTATGTATCATTTGAGGGACTGAATAAATAAGAATTATTATTGTGTCCAACAAATATCAACATAAAGCGAAGATTATTATCCGAACAGAAACACACAAACATTTTTCTGTTTTATCATTTCTTTATTTCCCACACTTTTTCTATAGAAAATTTGTTTATTAAAAATTTTTCTATAGAAAATTTGTTTATCAAAAATTTTTCTATAGAAAATTTTGTTATCAAAAATGTTTAATCTAAATTTTTTTTTTATTAAAAATTTTTCTATTGAAAATTTGTTTAACAAAAATTTTTCTATAGAAAATTTTTTTATCAAAAATTTAAAATAAACAGAGGTTTATTTTAAAAATAAGCTGAATGCATGCAGTTTTATCAAAAAATAACAAAATTGTCGGGATATAAATATTATTCAAAAAGAATGACTATTCGCATTTGATCCCAAATCTATTACATTAATTTATTAATTTAACAGACCAATTTATTGATAAAAAGCCAAAAATTGTTTGCGGAGAAACCAAAATTCCTCGATGGCCTAACCAACCAATAAATTGGTCTGTTACATTAATAAATAAATGTAACAGATTTGGGATCAAATGCGAATAGTCATTGTTTTTGAAAATTTTTTTTATCAAAAATTTTTCTATAAAAAATTTGTTTATCAAAAATTTGTATAGAAAATTTTTTTATCAAAAATTTTCTATAGAAAATTTTTTAATCAAAAATTTTTCTATAGAAAATTTTTTAATCAAAAATTTTCTGTGGAAATTTTTTTTATCAAAATTTTTTCTATAAAACATTTTTTTTTTCAAAAATGTTTCTACAGAATTTTTTTTCAAAAATTTTTCTATAGACAATTTTTTCATCAAATATTTTTCTATAGAAAATTTTTTTATCAACAATTTTTCGTAGATGGTCGTGGGTTCGAGTCGGGCTTAGGTTCATGTCATAAATTATTTTTTTTAATTTATGATTTTTAAATTAGATGAATAAATTTTAGGAATACTGAAAAAACTAGAAAAAACACTTAGCTGTGTGGAATGCTGCATTTTCTGTCCCGCTATGGACTTCGTCACCAACTGTTAGATGCCATTAGTTAAGATAATCTATTTAACTGAATTCTTAAGCGAAATTGAAAACGAGAATTATGTTAACACTCATTTCTAATTCACCTATGACCATATGATCGATTCAGTTAGATGAACTTATCCACCATAGTTTTTTCCTTTATGTTTTGTATCCCTATCCTTTATTAATCTACATTTACTTTGTACTTTAACCAACTGTCAGCTGGTAGTAAAGACAAAGATTTTTGTTTTGACAAGTTTTGTTTTATTCTTTTCTATAGAAAATTATTTTATCCAAAAATTTTCTATAGAAATTTTATTTTATCAAAAATTGTTCTGTAGAAAATTTTTTTTATCAAAAATTTTTGTATAGAAATTTTTTTTTATCAAAAATTTTTCTATAGAAAATTTTTTTATCAAAAGTTTTTATAGACATTTTTTTATCAAAAAATTTTGTATAGAAAAATTTTTTTTCAAAAATTTTTCTAAAGAAATTTCTTTTATCAAAAATTTTTGTATAGACAATTTTTTTTATCAAAAATTTTTGTATAGAAAATTTTTTTATCAAAAATTTTTCTATAGAAAATTTTTTTATCAAAAATTTTTCTATAGAAAATTTTTTTATCAAAAATTTTTCTATAGAAAATTTTTTTATCAAAAATTTTTCTATAGAAAATTTTTTTATCAAAAATTTTTCTATAGAAAATTTTTTTATCAAAAATTTTTCTATAGAAAATTTTTTTATCAAAAATTTTTCTATAGAAAATTTTTTTATCAAAAATTTTTCTATAGAAAATTGTTTCACCAAAAATTTTTCTATAGAAATAATGATCGTGGTATTTTCGAAAATTACATTAAATTCATCGGCTTCTGGTGGTATGGGCTGCCTTCTCCTGAATCTAATCTAAAAAATTGGTCAGATTATATTGGTATGTTCACAAATATTGTTTATCTTTAACGTGCTAGCATAAGTCATTTCCAATCATACTACACCATTTTCAATTGAAATTGAGAAATATTCAATTGAAATTGAGAATATTCAATTGAAATTGAGAAATTTTCAATTGAAATTGAGAAATTTTCAATTGAAATTGAGAATTTTCAATGGAAAATGAGAAATTTTCAATTGAAATTGAGAATTTTCATTTGAAATTAAGAAATTTTCAATTGAAATTGAGAATTTTCAATTAAAAATGAGAAATTTTCAATTAAAATTGAGAAAACCCTAATTTGAAATGAGAAACATTCAGTTGAAATTGAGAAATTTTCAATTGAAATTGAGAATTTTTGAATTGAAATTGAGAAAAGACCAATTGAAAATGAGAAATTTTCAATTGAAATTGAGAATTTTTAAATTTACATTGAGAATTTTTCAATTGAAATTGAGAAAAGCACAATTGAAAATGAGGTTGAATTTTTTAATTGAAATTGAGAAGTTTTCAATTGAAAATGATAAAATTTTAATTGAAAATGAGAAATTTTCAATTGAAATTGAAAAATTTTCAATTGAAATTGAGAAATTTTAAATTGAAATTGAGAACACCCCAAGTGGAATTTCAACCTCATTTTCAATTTAGGTTTTCTCAAATTCAATTTTTAAATTCTCAATTTCAATTGAAAATTTTTCATTTTCAATTGAAAATTTCTCATTATCAATTGAAAATTTCTCATTTTCATTTGAAAATTTCCCAATTCCAATTGAAAATTTCTCAATTTCAATTAAAAAAAAAATCAATCTCATTTTCAATTGGGCTTTTCTCAATTTCAATTGAAAAATTCTCAATTTAAATTTAAAAATTCTCAATTTCAATTGAAAATTTCTCATTTCCAATTGGGATTTTCTTAATTTCAATTTACAAATTCTCATTTTCAATTGAAAAATTCTCAATTTCAATTGAAAATTTCTCAATTTCAATTGAAAATTTCTCATTTTCAACTGAAAATTCTCAATTTCAATTGAATATTTCTCAATTTCAATTGAAAAGTCTCAATTTCAATTGAAAATTTCTCAATTTCAATTGAAAATTCTCAATTCCAGTTGAATATTTCTCAATTTCAATTGAAAATTCTCAAATTCAATTGAAAATTTCTCAATTCAATTTGAAAATTTCTCAATTACAATTGAAAATGGTGTAGTTAAATTGTTATCTAAACAAGTGTATAGCAAAACTTATTTTAAAAGGTATTGCCAAAAAGTTTGGTGGTAAAAAGATGCTGGAAATTTCTTGTAATAAATTTATTCAACAACTAATTTAAATTTAACTTCCGAAATGGTTTGTTGGGATGTAAATATAAGGATATGCGATGTACAAATGCAAGCATTCGTAATCACTTTGTTTGGGTTTGATAAAAATTCTTGTGTATTGAAGTATAAAAGTGGGCGTTAGTAAATAGATGCATGTAGTTTTATTAAAAACAGCGTCTTATTAATTTTTAAGGTTGGAAATATATTGTTAGGTTTTTCCTTTTAAAACGTGGAAGGAATCCTTTTTGCAAGCACTTAAACACACTTTCACAGAAACTGTAAACAAACTTCACAAAACTGCTTTACAAATATTCTTAGTCTCACTGTTCTCTTATACGCGTCTCATTTAAAACTGTTCCCACAATATTTGCCCATCGGTAGAGAAGAGCTGCTGTCGTTGATTACACTAACAATGTGGCTTACGAATGTTCATTCCTGTTCCAATACATTCTCACATGATCAAGAACACACTCACTCATACGTTGTACAAACAGATTATCTGAAGTTAACAGTAACAGAGTGAGAATGTAGATAAAAGAGAAAAATGTTGCTATACTCTTTACAGCATATAAGAGAAACATGTTGCTCTGCTCATAGACACAAACAGAACAACAACATCACAGAAACATTCTAAAAAACTAGGGGAAGAGTTAAAAGTAGTGAACTTTGCACAATGGGGCGGATAACTTAAAAATTCGTGACAATATATTAGGTTTGTATAAAAAAATTGTCTATAAACATTTTATATTGTTTTCAATAAACTATAAAAATTGACATTAAAAATTTTATATAGAAAAATTTCCTGTAAAAACATAAATCTTTGTCGAAATATTCTAATCGATTTTTTTCGGTAATCAAATTTTATGAAAGTAAATCCATTGTATATCCTTATTTTAAAATATGATTTTTTTTAAATCCTTAGGTAAGATTTCAGGGATTCAACTTTTTGGGATTCTAAAAAAAATTTCGTAATCTGTTTTTGATTGGGGGAATCTATTAAGTTGCCATTCTCTTCGAGCTCTTTTTTACAGCCAAAAACCGTTCGACATTGGCAGAGTATAAATATTCTTCTAAACCTATCTTGTCGGGGGAATTGTAGCATGTTGTCTATGAGATAATGCTGCTTGTTGCCAGAGGGTAAATAATTTAGCCTTGGGAGTTAATATTGCCGGGCAGATAATCTATCCTGTTTCCAGATGGTAAAATTGAGTATTGACTGGGGTAATGTATCATGTTGCTGGGGGTTAATTTGCATATTGTAGGGGGTAGTGTATCATATTATCATTTTTTATGAAATTCTGTTTTCTGGTTTCATTTATGAATTCGCGCTACTTTTTATTTCTGAAATCTAAAGAGAATATATGGGACTGCATTTCAGAAATTTGCAAAATTGGCTTGATTTTTATGTTATATGTATGAAAACACAAAAATGTTCTTAAAAATTAGACAAATTTCGTTTAACGCTGTACGTAAAGGGAATGCTGCACTGACTTAAATTTTGGTTTCAAATCATCCTAGAAGCCCATTCTTTACGAATACATAGCAAAACATTAACTTTCAATAAAAAACTTCTTCGTAAAAAGTAAAAAATTTATAGCATATTTTTAAGAAATAAGTGCACTTTTTTCGATCAGCGAAAAATATTTGACTTTGGAAATTTCTCAGCGTTTTCAAATATCTTGAACCATTCAATGTTCAAGATATTTGAAAACGGTTTTCACTATTTTGTTTTCTGAACTGTTGGCTGTATGATAGTATTTTTTAAAAAAGTTATGAGCTTAGTATCGAATGCACAATGGGTCAAAATCTAAAAAAAGTCGAAGAGAAAAATGTTTTTTTTTATTTTTGAAATGAAATTACTTAAAAACCCATAACAGTTATTATATTTTCTTCTCTTCTTCAAACTCATTTCAAAATCAACCATATTAGACTATAATTTAAAGAGTTACACAATCCAAAATCTTTTTTACTTCTGAGGTAGTCTACTTTAACGCCCTGTACTTGGTTACCTATACAGTAACCACAAATCCAAAATTCTGAAATCTTGGATCCTCCTCAATAATTCTCTCATACATACTGATGCAATCAGACTTACAGTTTAGAAGATACAGATTTATTAGCACTTTTTTTTTGGTTTCAAACTACTGTGCGTTACTAGTTTGGAATGTGCTCTGACGAAATTAGAGAACTTGTTCCTGAAACTAGCATTTTTATGCAATTTTTATACACAGACTATAAATACTGAGACTATTGTCTGCTACTATAACAATTTTCTTACCCCTTAATTCCTGAACTATTTATAAAATTCTTCTTCTTCTGTTATCTTTGACTCCCAGTGGAGCATAGGGCCTCATTTATAAAATTATCAATGGCTTATTGTAGGAAATTTTGTTAGAAAGTTTGATTTAAAAGTTTGTCATAAGTTTATTTTTTGTTTGTAGTTGCTATAATTTAACAACATTTATTCATGATCATGTCTACTAAATGTATAGAATATGTTTACTATAAAAATTTATGATCAATGATAAAACAATACTAAAATTCCACAATAAATAATGACTTTTGTCTGAGTGTGAGTGAGTGCAAACAACTACCAAAACATTCACAGCAAGCACACTTAAACATTCACCGATTTACACATTTACAATTTCACACATCCCTACGCAAATACGAAATTCGTATTACGAATGTATAGAAATGTCAACATTTCATAAATATTATTTTAAAGTGAATGTATTTGTAGCATTTACTATTTCCTGTTTTTATCGTATGAGTGTATAAAATACCAATACGTTTACACTCGCTAGCATAAGGGCTCACACAGATGTTGGCCACAAAACTATTAGCTTTGAACTACTAACTGTGGTAGTAAATTCTCTTATATGTTGTAAATTAATGTTTGTTGGTTTATTTATAAGTTTAAGTGCCCTACACCAAGATTTTTAAGGCATACCTATAAGAATAAGATGTTTAAATAAAAAGTAAAACAACTCCAATTCTTTTTATATATCAAACCCCCTAACTTTTGAATAAAGTATAAAGTTATTTTCTATACAAAATTTCAACTATAAGCCTCTGATAATTTTATTAATCGTTTATGATTAAGGGGGTTAGTTTGAATCTTGAATCCCACAAAAGATTTTCAGTAAAGTGTGCAATGGATTCGTTGTAGCTCTTTCAAAAATCCATTTTTATTTTGGGAAACTGTTTTGTGTGTTCATGAAAATTACATCATTTATTAACTGTGCAACCGAGTGGTGCGGTGCCATAACTGCGAACAGTTAATAAAAATCACTTCAGTTTTTATAACAATCATTAAATGTATATGTATGTGTATGCTTTTAAAAGCCAACTTTAATGGGGATCGCTTTTTAGAGGAGGAGATCAAATTTAAATGTCATCAAGCAAAATATATGAGGATTTATGTTTGTATACCATAGGCCGACAAGCTTTTAAAACTTTCTATTTTTAAAGGATTTTTTTTAATTTTCAATTTTTATAGGAAATTTTTAAAAAATTTCACATTTTTATAGGAAATTTTTTAAAAATTTCCTTTTTTATAGGAAATTTTATAAAAATTTCCTATTTTAATAGGAAATTTTACAAAAACTTCCCATTTTTATAGGAAATTTTTCAAAAATTTTTTATTTTTATAGGAAATTTTTCAAAAATTTCCTATTTTTATAGGAAATTTTTCAAAAATTTCCTATTTTTTATAGGAAATTTTTCAAAAATTTCCTATTTTTATAGGAATTTTTTCAAAAATTTTATATTTTTATAGGAAATTTTTAAAAAATTTCCTATTTTTATAGGAATTTTTTCAAAAATTTCCTATTTTTATAGGAAATTTTTCAAAAATTTCCTATTTTTTATAGGAAATTTTTCAAAAATTTCCTATTTTTATAGGAATTTTTTCAAAAATTTCCTATTTTTATAGGAAATTTTTCAAAAATTTCCTATTTTCATAGGAAATTTTTCAAAAATTTCCTATTTTTATAGGAAATTTTTCAAAAATTTCCTATTTTTATAGGAAATTTTTCAAAAATTTCCTATTTTTATAGGAAATTTTTCAAAAATTTCCTATTTTTATAGGAAATTTTTCAAAAATTTCCGATTATTATAGGAAATTTTTCAAAAATTTCCTATTTTTATAGGAAATTTTTCAAAAATTTCCTATTTTTATAGGAAATTTTTCAAAAATTTCCTATTTTTATAGCAAATTTTTCAAAAATTTCCTATTTTTATAGGAAATTTTTCAAAAATTTCCTATTTTTATAGGAAATTTTTCAAAAATTTCCTATTTTTATAGGAAATTTTTCAAAAATTTCCTATTTTTATAGGAAATTTTTCAAAAATTTCCTATTTTTATAGGAAATTTTTCAAAAATTTCCTATTTTTATAGGAAATTTTTCAAAAATTTCCTATTTTTATAGGAAATTTTTCAAAAATTTCCTATTTTTATAGGAAATTTTTCAAAAATTTCCTATTTTTATAGGAAATTTTTCAAAAATTTTTGTTTGGAACTGTATCAAGGTTAGAGTTTCCTTATCATTGATGTTCATAAGCTTACAATGACGCCTATATAACAGCCAACTATTTGTAACTGCGGAGTTAATAACCCAAAAAAATATTCGCATATAATATTTTCGAGAGCGATGGTTGATTCTATACAACTCACAGAGCATATCTGCTAAGTCTACACCTCCCATAAAACAATTATATTGTTGAACAATATTTGGCGTTGGAATTTCTATATGCTTTTTATCTTTCTGATTCCATCGGCGGCATGATAATATTGGTTCAATTCCATAGTCTGTGGACATTAGCTGTACCGCTTTGTTGTCATACCATTTCACAACTATTATATCATGATGTAATTCCACTCTATGGTCATACGAACCTCGGCCTTTCATTTTCAAATTAGCGTCTGAATCCAGGTCAACCTTCCCTAAACGATTACTTCGAACTGTTCCGGTTGCAATAAAGCCTTTATCTTTGAGAATTTTCATCAAATGAAATGATGTAAACCAATTATCAAAAAAGACCTGGTAGTTTTGATGTTCAGGTAAGCCCTTCAGCAAATGAACAACAATATCTGACGAAATACCTAGGCCATAACTAGGGCATGTTCCTTCTCCGATGTACATAGCGAAGTCATATATAATACCTGATTTTCCACATCTTGTGAACATTTTAAACCCCCATTTATGAGGCTTTTTGGGGTTGTATTGTTTTAAGTGTTGCCTTCCTTTAAATGGTATAACCTGCTCATCAATGCAGTGGTGCTGCTCTGTAGGAACTTTTAAACAATTATTTCGGAAGCCCTCTAAGATTGGCTTTATCTTTTGCAACTTGTCATAGCCAGTCTCGCCTTTTTTCTTGTCGTCACTGGAAAAATGTAAGTACTGTTTAATTTTTTCAAAACGTTTTCCAGTCATTGCTGCATCTATTAAAGGAAGTTTAAAATCGGCCTGCCAAAACATTCTCATTTCTGGAAATTTTACGATCCCCATGTGAAGAAGGATGCCTAAGTACTTTTCCATTTCTTTGAAAGTTACATTCACGGAAGTTCCGCTTTGAATTACGGAATAAAGATTTGTCTCTTCAACAATTTTATTTATCATGTTGTCATCAAAAAACTTTTTAAAATATTCCAAAGGAGTTTGAACTACAACATCATTATCTATTGGCTGATTCCATAGCTTGTCATTTGTTTGTATGTCTTTTTTTCTCCATTTTAACTTTTTTAAATCCACTTTTGAAAATGAATGCTCTTCTTTTTCAGAATTTCTAATTGTGCTGTCAATTTCCTCCAAATCAGAACACTGAAGTTCCGTATCTTCTTCAAGTTCAATGTTGTGAAAATCTTCAGTGGTCATATCTTCACATATTTTATTTAGAACGCTGGCTTCATCCACTGAAAAGTCTATCAGTTCTTCGGGTTCTGCTTCGGCCTCTGAATCATCCCAATTGAACTCAAGAATTTGTTTAATTTCTTCAGCTGATAATCCCTTTTGTCGGTCCATGGTAGATTAAACAGGAAAAAACAAATAAAATGCTAGAAAAGAAGTAACAATCCATTACAAAAAAGAGAAAAATAATCAAAATAAAAAACAAAAAAACCTCCATTTATGCACCATGTTGTATATATACAACAGGAGCATTCAAGCGTGTCAAAACCAAATGAATCATATTTTTACCTTTTTTTGTTTTATTTCACTTCATTAGGAAACAATCTAATAGGGAAAAAATCGTCACTTAGTTATTTTAATATTTTCTTTAAAAATTGAGCACTTATTTTTTCACAAATTTCACAATATAAAAATTTATAAACTTTAGTGAACATAAATTAAAATGTGCGGCACAAAAATTGTTTTAAAACGTTCAAGCAAAGACAAAACTGACTTAAAGATCTCTACCATGTGTTTGTAAAATTTGTTTTTGCAAAATTTACCGTTAGAAATGTGTAATAGACTCTTGAAAATTGATGTTGTATGCATACAACAAATGCATGAAAGGGATAAAAATAGGAAATTTTTGAAAAATTTCCTATAAAAACAGGAAATTTTTGAAAAATTTCCTATAAAAACAGGAAATTTTTGAAAAATTTCCTATAAAAATAGGAAATTTTTGAAAAATTTCCTGTTTTTATAGGAAATTTTTCAAAAATTTCCTGTTTTTATAGGAAATTTTTCAAAAATTTCCTATTTTTATAGGAAATTTTTCAAAAATTTCCTATAAAAATAGGAAATTTTTGAAAAATTTCCTATAAAAATAGGAAATTTTTGAAAAATAGGAAATTTTTGAAAAATTTCCTATAAAAATAGGAAATTTTTGAAAAATTTCCTATAAAAATAGGAAATTTTTGAAAAATTTCCTATAAAAATAGGAAATTTTTGAAAAATTTCCTATAAAAATAGGAAATTTTTGAAAAATTTCCTATAAAAATAGGAAATTTTTGAAAAATTTCCTATAAAAATAGGAAATTTTTGAAAAATTTCCTATAAAAATAGGAAATTTTTGAAAAATTTCCTATAAAAATAGGAAATTTTTGAAAAATTTCCTATAAAAATAGGAAATTTTTGAAAAATTTCCTATAAAAATAGGAAGTTTTTGAAAAATTTCCTATAAAAATAGGAAATTTTTGAAAAATTTCCTATAAAAATAGGAAATTTTTGAAAAATTTCCTATAAAAATTGGAAATTTTTGAAAAATTTCCTATAAAAATAGGAAATTTTTGAAAAATTTCCTATAAAAATAGGAAATTTTTGAAAAATTTCCTATAAAAATCGGAAATTTTTGAAAAATTTCCTATAAAAATAGGAAACTTTCGAAAAATTTCCTATAAAAATAGGAAATTTTTATAAAATTTCCTATAAAAATAGGAAATTTTTGAAAAAATTCCTATAAAAATAGGAAATTTTTGAAAAATTTCCTATAAAAATAGGAAATTTTTGAAAAATTTCCTATGAAAATAGGAAATTTTTGAAAAATTTCCTATTTTCATAGGAAATTTTTCAAAAATTTCCTATTTTCATAGGAAATTTTTCAAAAATTTCCTATTTTCATAGGAAATTTTTCAAAAATTTCCTATTTTCATAGGAAATTTTTCAAAAATTTCCTATTTTTATAGGAAATTTTTCAAAAATTTCCTATTTTTATAGGAATTTTTTCAAAAATTTCCTATTTTTATAGGAAATTTTATAAAAATTTCCTATTTTTATAGGAAATTTTTCGAAAGTTTCCTATTTTTATAGGAAATTTTTCAAAAATTTCCGATTTTTATAGGAAATTTTTCAAAAATTTCCTATTTTTATAGGAAATTTTTCAAAAATTTCCTATTTTTATAGGAAATTTTTCAAAAATTTCCAATTTTTATAGGAAATTTTTCAAAAATTTCCTATTTTTATAGGAAATTTTTCAAAAATTTCCTATTTTTATAGGAAATTTTTCAAAAACTTCCTATTTTTATAGGAAATTTTTCAAAAATTTCCTATTTTTATAGGAAATTTTTCAAAAATTTCCTATTTTTATAGGAAATTTTTCAAAAATTTCCTATTTTTATAGGAAATTTTTCAAAAATTTCCTATTTTTATAGGAAATTTTTCAAAAATTTCCTATTTTTATAGGAAATTTTTCAAAAATTTCCTATTTTTATAGGAAATTTTTCAAAAATTTCCTATTTTTATAGGAAATTTTTCAAAAATTTCCTATTTTTATAGGAAATTTTTCAAAAATTTCCTATTTTTATAGGAAATTTTTCAAAAATTTCCTATTTTTATAGGAAATTTTTCAAAAATTTCCTATTTTTCAAAAATTTCCTATTTTTATAGGAAATTTTTCAAAAATTTCCTATTTTTATAGGAAATTTTTGAAAAATTTCCTATAAAAATAGGAAATTTTTGAAAAATTTCCTATAAAAACAGGAAATTTTTCAAAAATTTCCTGTTTTTATAGGAAATTTTTCAAAAATTTCCTGTTTTTATAGGAAATTTTTCAAAAATTTCCTATTTCCTATTTTTATAGGAAATTTTTCAAAAATTTCCTATTTTTATAGGAAATTTTTCAAAATTTCCTATTTTTATAGGAAATTTTTCAAAAATTTCCTGTTTTTATAGGAAATTTTTCAAAAATTTCCTGTTTTTATAGGAAATTTTTCAAAAATTTCCTATTTTTATAGGAATTTTTTCAAAAATTTCCTATTTTTATAGGAAATTTTCCAAAAATCTCCTATTTTTATAGGAAATTTTCCAAAAATCTCCTATTTTTATAAGAAATTTTTCAAAAATTTCCTATTTTTATAGGAAATTTTTCAAAAATTTCCTATTTTCATAGGTAATTTTTCAAAAATTTCCTATTTTTATAGGAAATTTTTCAAAAGTTTTCTATTTTTATAGGAAATTTTTCAAAAATTTCCTATTTTTATAGGAAATTTTTCAAAAATTTCCTATTTTTATAGGAAATTTTTCAAAAATTTCCTATTTTTATAGGAAATTTTTCAAAAATTTCCTATTTTTATAGGAAATTTTTCAAAAATTTCTTATTTTTATAGGAAATTTTTCAAAAATTTCCTATTTTTATAGGAAATTTTTCAAAAATTTCCTATTTTTATAGGAAATTTTTCAAAAATTTCCTATTTTTATAGGAAATTTTTCAAAAATTTCCTATTTTTATAGAATAATAAAATACCTAATATTAAAAATTTTAAAACAGAAAAAATATTTTAAATAGAACAATTTAAAGAAATTTAAATTTCTACCGATAACAATTTCCCACATATTGAAATACTAAACAAATAAGTAAATTACTGTCTACAAAAATATAATTTGAGTCATAAAGAAAGCCATAAAAATTCTAAATAATTTCAGACAAAAACTGATAATAATTTAATAAACTCTGTCTCATCTGTAGGTTATAACTTAATATAAAAGTTTGAATGAACAATAAAATAACAAAATAAAAAAAGTATTAGAACGACTCGAATTGTGGTGGCAAATGTTAGTTCTTATCATTTTGTTTAGTTTAATAAATTTATGTCACTTTTACAAGTTTATTTGCTTTATTTTACACTTTATTATTTAATAATAATGATAATGATCATAATCATTATTATTATTACTAAAATACTTTCATTGTTTATTTATTTTATTATGTTTTTTTTGTGTAAATAAACAACAACGTAAAATTAATACAAAAGAAAATTGTAAATAAAATGTTTAAATAAATTATAAATGACGACAAACCCACAATAACTTAATAGTACTTGCGACTGTCTCTGCCTGTTTTTCGCTATATCAGGGAAATTAAATAATTAAAAAACAAATAAACAATAACTTTGAAAAAAAAAATTAAGGCAAATTATATATTAAATGTTTATTTTTTTTATAAATATTTTAACGGCAGTTGTGATTTTAAAAAATTATTAATAAGATATCAATCGGTAGCACAGTGGGCTCCACAGTTTATCATAGTTGCCCACCTCGGGCTTGTAAAAGCTTTGGGTGAGTTTACCTTTCGCCAAGTGGGTCCGATTTTTACATTTTCGTAAACTTCTTAAGAAAAATTAAGAGAAAACATGTTTAATGTATTATCTTATCTCTTATAGTTTAAGAGATATTTGACTTCAAACATTTTTTTTTGCATTTTTTGGCATGACTTTTAATCTCTTTTTGGCTTATAACTCATTTTCGGTAAGACGGAAAATTTTGGTAAAAATATTATAAGATTGTCGATAAATTTCTAAATGAACTAGAAGAAAAAAAATTTTAATTATAAAAAGTTTATTATATAGAAAAATTCTTCAAAGTTAAAAAATTTAATTTTTTTCGAAAAAAAAAGAAACTTTTCTTTTTCGATATTTTTGAAAAATTTTTCCAATAGACTTAATTATACCCTTCCCCACCATAGGTGGAAAGGGTGTTATAAGTTTGTGGTGATGTATGTAAGGGATAGAAATATTTGTCCCACCTTTTGGCATACCAATAGGCTTAGAATCACTTTCTGAATCGATTTAGCGATGTCAGTCCGTCCGTCCGTCTGGCTGGACCCCCATAAAAACCATGTAATTAAAGTGCAGGTCGCAATCTTAAGATAATTTAATGAAATTTGGCACAGATAGTGGGACCATGGCTATTGAAATTCGTCAAAATTAATTCCCGCTTCCCGGAATTAATATTTTGGCTACAAATATCAATCATTTTTCATGAAATTCAAAACAGATACTGTTTATATAAGCATTAATCACTGTATCAAATTTCGTTGAAGTCGGTCAATATTTGACCATAGCTCCCATACAAACTCTTCTGTAAAAACGCACTAAATGAGACAAAAATCTCTAAAACACTCATAAATCTGTAAAAACTGTAATCAATTTGCCAATTTTTGATTATCGGTCCACATTTGATCCTAGTTTTCATATAAGGCCAAATGACGGAAACAGCTTAAATATAAAAGTTTTGGAAAAATGTTTGTATAATGGAAAGATTTAGAAAATGTTTGTCTTTATACACGAAAAAGAACATCTTTGACCTTAGGGGTGGAGGGTATCGTATGGTCGGGCTTGACCGACTATAGCACTTTCTTACTTGTTTTTTCAATATTTTTTTGAAAAAATTTTTTAAGACTTAATTTTTTTAATATTTTCTAAAATATTAGACTTTAATAATGCGTCTCAATTGCATTTTGAATAGTTTTGAACATGCACCCTACAACCAGCGGTTGTCGAAAATCAAAAATTTTTAAATAAAACTTGAGTTTTTGTGTTTGTAAAAATATTTTGTTATGAGTTTCAAAACTTTCTTTAATTAATTGTAATAAGTATAATGTGCCTTAGGTCTGTGCAAAAATTAATGGGGTCACACGGCCTATTTTTGTAATAAAAACTCGAAATTTCGAAGAGCCTATTCTTCAGTATTAAAAAATGTTAACTAAATTTCAGAATTAGTGCTGAAACTTATTATTCTGAATTTATAATATATTAGTTTATATTGTGTTCAAAAACGTTCCTAATATCTTGTTTAGTTTTAGAGAGTTTTACGAAAAAAATACAAAATAATTTTAGAAAAAATTTCATAAATTTATTAAAAAAAAGTGTTCTCTTCTGTATTCAAAAATGTTTTAGAACTCGTTCTGAAATTCGTTAGTTTCTGAATTTCTAATATATTGGTCTATACTGCGTCCAAATATATTACAAATATCTTGTGTGGTTTAAGAGATTTTTGCAAAATTACAAAGTAATATTAAAAAATTATATAAATTTATGGTTGTTGCACTTTTTTGACAAAAGTCTTAAATCAATTTTTAAATATGGAAAATTTTTTCACCCCACTTAAAAGTAAATAAAATCCCCTTTCCATTGATGTATATCTACCTTGTCTTATTTTTAAAAATCTCGTAGAACATTTCATTATTGACCTAAACTCTGAAATATTTACTGAAATATTAATTCAAAAATGTTCATTAAAATTTCAGAACTCATTCTGAAATTTATATTTCTACATTTCTAAGATATTGGACTATACTGTTTTTAAAAATGTTCCCAATACCTTGTTTAGTTTTAGAGATTTTTGCCAAAAATTTACAAGGTAATGTTAAAAAATTACATACATTTTTTACAAAAAGTGTTCTCTTCTGTATTCAAAAATGTTCATTAAACTTTTAGAACTCGTTCTGAAATTTATATTTCTCATTTTATTTCTTTCTTAAATATTACTGTAAACTGTGTCCAAAAATACACCTAATACCTTGTGTTTTTTAAGAGATTTTAGCAAAAATTTACAAAGTAATATTAAAAAATTATGTACATTTGTTGTTTCACTTTTTTGACAAAAGTCTTAAATCAATTTTAGAATAGTGAAAAATGTTTAACTTCACTTGAAAGTATATAAAATTCTCTTTC
Source organism: Stomorhina lunata (assembly GCA_933228675.1). Lineage (NCBI taxonomy): Eukaryota > Metazoa > Arthropoda > Insecta > Diptera > Rhiniidae > Stomorhina > Stomorhina lunata. The sequence continues at coordinate 55,652,728 of OW121743.1, read as the reverse complement.
CACTGATGTATAACATGTCTACCTTGTTCTATTTAAAAAAAATCTGGTAGAACATTTCATTATTGACCTAAGTTTTGATGTACAAAAAATGTACTTTTCTGTATTTAAAAATGTTCATTAAAATTACAGAATTCGTTCAGAAATTTATCCGGTATGTGATGGAAATCGATCGTTTTCAAATCGTTCGATTTCAGATATATTTTTGAGGTAATTTTCAGTTTTTTTCAAAAAAATTGAAACCAAATAAAAGATAAAATATTTAAGCCTTTCGACTGATATTTTATCTTTCATTTGATTTGAATTTTTTGGAAAAATAACCGAAAATGACCTCAAAAATATATCTGAATTCGAACGATTTGAAAACGATCGATTTCCATCACATACCTGTATATTTCTGAATTTCTAACATATTGGCCTAATACCTTGTCTAGTTTAAGAGATTTTTGCGAAAAAATTACAAAGTAATATTTAAAATTTATATAAATGTCATTAAAATTTTATAAATCATTCTGAAACTTATATTTCTTAATTTCATACATATTATTCTATTCTGTGATCAAAAATGTCTAATTTTGGAGATTTTTGCCAAAAATCATATGGTAATATTCAGTAAATATATTAATTTATTGCAGTTGCACTTTTTGACAAAAGTCTTAAATCAACTTTTAAATAGTGAACAATTTTTAACTTCACTTATAAGTACACAAGATTCCCTTTCCATTGATGTATCGGGTGTTTTTTATTGAGGTATAGAACTTTAAGTTGGCATCACTTTTTTAACTGGCGGCCATTTTGTCAGCTGTCAAGTGATTAATATTTAGTTTGGTTTGCCATTTCATCATGAACAGGTTGACAAAAGAACAACGCTTGCAAATCGTGCAAATTTATTTCGAAAATAATGGTTCAGTTCGCGAAGTTTACCGCAAGCTCCGTCCATTTTATGGTCGACATAATCGTCCATCAGAGCAATTAATTCGGTTAACCATGGATCGTTTTCGCACTACGTTTACTCTATGTGATAATACGCATCCGCAGCGACGTCGAACAGTGCGCACCGAAGAAACAATTGCCGCTGTAGAGCAAAGTGTTGAAGAGGACCCGAATGAATCGATTCGCCACCGTGCACAGCAATTGGAGCTTTGTCCATCAACTTTATGGAAGATTTTGCGCAAAGATCTTGGCTTGCGACCTTACAAGATCCAGCTTGTGCAAGAATTAAAGCCGCGAGACCATGCAATGTGTCGTGATTTTGGTGTATGGGCCGAAAATGAGATTGATCTCGATGCTGATTTTCTTCGCAAAATTTTGTTCAGTAATGAGGCTCATTTTTGGTTGAATGGCTACGTCAACAAGCAAAATTGCCGCATTTGGAGTGAAGAGAATTCACATGAGACCCTTGAGACGCCATTACATCCACAAAAACTGACTGTTTGGTGTGCTCTATGGGCTTGTGGAGTCATTGGGCCATACTTCTTCCGAAATAATGCTGGAGAGTCAGTTACCATAAATGGAGACCGGTATAGAGCCATGATAACCGACTATTTTGTTCCCCAATTGGATGGCATGAATGTGGATGAGTTGTGGTTCCAACAAGACGACGCTACATGCCACACAGCGCACGTCACAATTGATTTATTGAAGGAAACATTCGATGAGAGCATAATTTCGCGGAATGGACCTGTCGATTGGCCACCAAGATCGTGCGATTTGACACCACTGGATTATTTTCTTTGGGGATATGTGAAGTTGCTCGTCTACGCCAACAAACCAGAAACGTTAGGGGACTTGGAAGCCAACATTCGTGGCGTTATTGCCAACATACGGCCCCATATGCTCGAAAAAGTAGTTGAAAATTGGACCTGTAGAATTGGCTTTATTCGAGACAGCCGCGGCGGCCACATGCCCGAAATCATATTTAAACATTAATGGCATAAAATTATCCTTCCAATAAAGCCAAATTGATGGACATTAAAACGATTTTCTTGTGTTTTATTTCAATTCGAAGTTCTATACCTCTAAAAAAAACACCCATTATAACATCAACATGTTCTATTTTAAAAAAATCTGGTAGAACATTTCATTATTGACGTAAATTTTGATATACAGAATGTATACTTTTCTGTATTTAAAAATGTTCATTAAAATTTCAGAACTCACTCTGAAATTTATATTTCTAAATTTCTAGAATATTGGTCTACACTGTGTCCAAAAATGATCCTAATAACTAATTTAGTTTTAGAGATTTTTCTAAAAACAATTACAAGGTAAAGTTAAAAATCAAAAAAAAAAAAATTACATAAATTTATTAAAAAATGTGTTCTCTTCTGTATTCAAAAATGTTTATAAAAATTTGAGATTTCGTTCTGAAATTTATATTTCTGAATTTCTTATATATTGGTCTATACTAAGTCCAAAAAAGGTCACAATATCTTGTTTAGTTTAAGTGCTTTTAGCGAAAAAATTACAAAGTAATGTTAAAAAATTATATAAATTTATTAAAAAAAAAGTGTTCTCTTCTGTATTCAAAAATTTTCATTAAAATTTCAGAACTCGTTTTGAAATTTATATTTCTGAATTTCTAACATATAGGTCTATACTGTATCCAAAATTATTTTTAATACCTTATGTAGTTTTAGAGATTTTTACAAAACTACAAAGTAGTATTTTAAAATTATGAAAATTTATTGCTGTTGCAGTTTTTTGACAAAAGTCTTAAATAAATTTTCAAATAGTGAAAAATTTTTAACTTCGCTTAAAAGTAGATAAAGTTTCCTTTCCATTGATGTATAACATGTCTAATTTATCTCATTTTAAAAATATTTGGTATCATGTAGAACATTTCTTTGTAGAACTTAGTTCTAAAATATCCCTATAACGCTACAATAAATCCCCTGTCATTTTCAATCACAAACATCCATTAAATATGTTAAACGTTTCAATTAATTATCAGAAAATAGCCAACGAACAGTAGAAACATTTTATTAAATTTGTCAGTTGTTATTTATTAATGAAATGAAATTTACACGACAAAGTGTCCCCAAGCTGCCATTTATAATTGTTTCGAACATATGCTACTACTGCTGGCACTGCAATATTCCCTTTTCTTCATAAAAAGGGCAATTTTATTAAAGCTTGGTTGAATTTCTCTTAATGGCTTGAAAAAGATAAGACATGCGCAGGACTTGCAAATAGGGAAAATGGTGTCACAAGGAACTTTTAAAAAGTGTAAAGAAATAATGAAAAGTTGTGGGACACTTTAAAGGAAATATAAAGAGGACTTTGTAAGGGAATGGTCCACATATTAAAGGTTTTTGAAAAAATTAAGTTTTCATTTTGCAAATATTAAAATCTTTTGAAAAATTCTTTTGAAATTAAAAGTTAATTTCTTAACAACTTCCTTGCGTTCCTGTAATTATTGTCATTTTCTTTTAATTTGCATAAACATTCAGTTTATTTTTCCTTATTTCCTTTTAAGCGAAAATAAAACAAACCTGACAGGAAGTCAGTTTGAAAACTTTATTTCCGTTTTTTGTGTTCAACTGTTTTGTTTCCTTAGCTCAACAGAATTTTCCACAATATAATTATTATTGTTGTTCTTTTAAATCGATTTCTAATAAATCATTTTTTTGTTATAAAAACTTTCTTAATTTTTACTCAAACCGATAAACGAGATAATTCTCTAAAATCACTGAACATGAGCAGGAAAATGGGAAAATACTTTTTGCTTGAGCGGAATAGGAAAAACAAGGACACATATTTTTGCTAAAAAATTATTTAAAAAAAAAATCCCAAATTATTTATACCACCTACAAGAGCAATATTTACATAAATAAAACAATTTAAAAAACTTTACTAAACATTTTCAAATTACAACTGAAAGAACAAAAGAAAAAAATAGTAACGAACATTAAACCAGATGCAATAAGAAGCTAAAGCTGCCATTTTGTTGTTGAAGCCTCACAGCAGGAAGGATCATAAAAACATACTGCACATTGGGTCAATCGTTGTATGAAAACAAACTACAACTCAGTCGTATATAAAGAGTGTTTTAAATGAAATTTTTAGTTGCATTAAGTTCCACTGCCCGCTTTTTCTTCTGTATTAGAAAAAGTTAATTAAAATCTCAGAAGTCTTTCTGAAATTTATATTTCCTTATTTCTAAGATATTGGTCTATACTGTGTCCAAAAATGTTCCTAATATCTTGTTCAGTTTTAGAGATTTTTGCTAAAAAATTTCAAAGTAATGTTAAAAAATTACATAAATTTATTACAAAAAGTCTACTTTTCTGTATTCAAAAATGTTCATTAAAATTTCAGAAATCATTCTGAAATTTATATTTCTGAATTTCTAAGATATTGGTCTATACTGTGTCAAAAAATGTTGCTAATAGCTCTTCTAGTTTTGGAGATTTTTGCAAAAAATACAAATTAATATTAAAAAATTATGTAAATTTATTGTTGTTGCACTTTTTTGATAAAAGTCTTAAATAATTTTTTAAATAGTGAACAATTTTTAACTTCACGCAAAAGTATATACAATTTCCATTCCATCGATGTATAACATGTTTACCTTACCTTATTCAAAAAAGAAAAACTGGTAGAAAATTTCTTTATTGACCTTAGTTCTGTTATACAAAAAGTGTACTTTTCTTTTTTCAAAAATGTTTATTAAAATTTCAGGACTCGTTCTGAAATTTATATTTCTGAATTTCCAACATATTGGTCTATATTGTGTCCAAAACTGTTTCTAACATCTTGTGTAGTTTTAGAGATCTTTGCAAAAAAATTACAAAGTAATATTAAAAAATTATATAAATTTATTATGTAAAGTCTACTTTTCTGTATTCAAAAATGTTAATTAAAATTTAAGAACTCTTTCTGAAATTTATATTTCTGAATTTCTAAGATATTGGTCTCTAATGTGTCCAAAAATGTTTCAAATACCTTGTCTAGTCTTGAAGATTTTTGCAAAAAATTACAAAGTTATATTAAAAAATTCTATAAATTTTTTGGTTTTGCACTTTTTTGACAAAAGTCTTTAATCAATTTCTTAATTGTAAAAAATGTTAAGCCTCACTTAAAGGTATACAAAATTTCCTTTCCATTGATGTATAACACATCTCGGTTTGTTTTTCGGAACCATAACACATACAGCCTGTTTTTGAAACTACAATTTTTTCAAATTGTACGTCAACTTACGAAAAAATTGAACTTTTGGTTTTTGAAAATTTTTTTGAGTGAAACTAGAAAAAGCTTTTACAATTTTGGTTCGTAAATAAAATGTATAGACGAAAGTAAATGTCAAATCAGACAATTCAAAAATTCTAATCGCCTGGGAAACAAAAAAAAAAACGGTTATTAAATTTTTTTTGTTTAGGACATGAACACAATATAATGCATTGTGTTGAAACTAGGAAAAGGTTGTGGGAGGGGGAATAGGTAGTGTTTGTGGACATTTGATTTAAACTTCCCTATATTGTAACTCTTTGGAAAAACTTCTACGGGAAGCAAATTCTACATACGAACTGTACGGCTATCGTATCGTCTATCTGTAGAGTATCGTCTGTCTACTGGTCAATCGACTACGAAAGGATGAGCCCTAAAAGATAGACGTGTATTGCGTAAGAAAGTTCATGTATCGAGAACGAGTTTCCTGATTTTGTTAGAGCAAATTCCAAAGTAGTAACAATAGAGTTTGATAACCTACTGTTACCGATGAGCACTTTTGCTCTCTTCTGTACTCGGTCAAGAAGTTCCGAAATAAACTTTGAAGCACCGGCCCATACATGAGAGTTGTATTTCACCGGTACGCAATACATGTTTCGGAATGGGGTCTATGAAGGAGTGCAAAAGATGGCGAAAGTGCTCATTGATGACAGCATGGTATCTAACTCTATTGAACCACTGGAGTGTCACACTTTTCTATCGTTTTTACTTTGGAATGTGCCCTAAAGAAATTAGGAAACTCGTTCCCAAACTCAAACCTTCTTACGCAATACATGTCTCAAAATAGGGTCTTTGTAAGAGCTACTCGACCGAGTGTAGGAAAGGGTGAACGTGCTCGTCGGTATTCAACTCTATTGAGCCACTGGAGTGTCACAATGTTCTATCGTTTTTAGTTACTTTGGAATCCGGTCTATCGAAATTAGGGAACCCAGAATATCATTGAAAAATATTTGATTTCATTTCGAAAAAAAAAAATGTTACATTTTTTATTTTTTGTTTTTATTTATTTTATTTAATTTTAGGATTAACATCATTTTACAAAAGTCTTAAGTTTCACAGGAAAAGCTACTATTATTACTATTATTTGATATTTCATTACGAAGCTTTTACTTCCAAACGAAAAAAGAAAATGAACTCAATTTAGAGCTTTATCGTTAGGCTAGTATTCGATTGCCTTCTAACGTATGACAGTTTTGTGAACAGGCTGATAAAGAAGGGTTTAACTAAAATGTTATTTTGGCTGTTGATCAGTGTTACCGAATATTCAAGACAACAACCAATGAAACTATTTAATAACAAATATTGAAACCAAATTCTTTATCGCTCATATCTTGGAAATTTGCTAACCGATTGGAATAATATCTTTGTAGAAAATAATCTAAATAATATGTGCTATCGGTTTGCTAGATAAACAGAAACATATTTCTTAAAGCGTCTTCAATTTGTTAGTACACCTAAGACGACATCATTTAAAATCTCAAATTTAAAAAAAAATACAAAAAAAAAATCATTGGAAAAATTTAAATTTCTGACATTTTTGTACTTAGAAGACCATAACACATCAAAAATAGTTTAACAGGAATATAAGTTAAGGCTGTTGACCAGTGTTATCAATTATCTAAGACAACAACCAATTAAAAGATATAATAGCAAATGTTGCATCTAAATACTATTTTGCTATTATCTTGGAATTGTTTTTAACCGATTGGAATGATATCTTAGGCGAAAATATTATAAATAAATTGTTTTATCGATTTGCAAGGTAAACTGAAACATATTTGTTTGCAAAAACTAACTTAGACAATCTCTTTAAAAATTCTTAATTTTAGAAAAAAAAAATACAAAAAAATCATATAAAAACTTTTAAATTTAGAACGTTTTTGTACGTAGGGACCTTAAATTAAAAAAAAAATAGTTTAACTAGAATGTAATTTTGGCTGTTGACCATTTCTACTGATTATCCAAGACATTTTGTATACAGCCGCTTTACGTAGCAATGTTAACTATATGAGTTAGCTTTGTTACCTAGAACGGTTCGTGTCTAGGGCTCAGCATTTCTAACTTCAAAAACAAATTCAAAAAGTTTAATGAAAATTACATTAGATTGCTCTGCTAACTAGAATGGTTTGTATCTAGGGTTTAACATTTCCAACAAACGCTAAAAATTTGAACCCATGTTGTATTTGTTAAGGAAGGTTGTTTAGTACAGACAACAAAATAAGTCTATTTCTGAGGCCTTGATATAATTTAAATTTAAGTCTCTTATCTCTTGTCCATATTTATTTCGCAGAATACCTTTGTGTATTTCCTAATTCCAAAAATAACCAAAAACTTGCACTTACAACCCACTGTGCTAAGCATTTTGTTTAGAACAAAGATACACAAATTTATACAATTACACTTAACTCATACAAGTAAAAAATGGTTTTAGATGTCCTCGTTTTTGTTTGTGCTGTTTTATATTTTTCATATTTCGTAAAAAAATATCAAAATCATTATAACGAAAAAGAAGAAAAAAGCAAAAAAGCAAAAAAAAAAAAATGCCTGCACATGAATTCCGGTTCCCTTTGGAGTAAAACGGAAAGGAATGCTGGGAATGTACTCGTATGTATAAATAACATAAGTATTCAAGCATGTTGTGTTACAGTGGAGAGCAAAACTAGAATAGTTGGCATTAGCTTAAGTTTTTTATAGAAAAGTTGGCGTAAGCTTAAGTTTTCTATAGAAAAGTTTGCGTTAGCTTAAGTTTTCTATAGAAAAGTTGGCGTTAGCTTAAGTTTTCTATAGAAAAGTTGGCGTTAGCTTAAGTTTTCTATAGAAAAGTTGGCGTAAGCTTAAGTTTTCTATAGAAAAGTTGGCGTAAGCTTAAGTTTTCTATAGAAAAGTTGGCGTAAGCTTAAGTTTTCTATAGAAAAGTTGGCGTAAGCTTAAGTTTTCTATAGAAAAGTTGGCGTAAGCTTAAGTTTTCTATAGAAAAGTTGGCGTTAGCTTAAGTATTCTATAGAAAAGTTGGCGTTAGCTTAAGTTTTCTATAGAAAAGATGGCGTTAGCTTAAGTTTTCTATAGAAAAGTTGGCGTTAGCTTAAGTTTTCTATAGAAAAGTTGGCGTTAGCTTAAGTTTTCTATAGAAAAGTTGGCGTTAGCTTAAGTTTTCTATAGAAAAGTTGGCGTTAGCTTAAGTTTTCTATAGAAAAGTTGGCGTTAGCTAAAGTTTTCTATAGAAAAGTTGGCGTTAGCTTAAGTTTTCTATAGAAAAGTTGGCGTTAGCTTAAGTTTTCTATAGAAAAGTTGGCGTTAGCTTAAGTTTTCTATAGAAAAGTTGGCGTTAGCTTAAGTTTTCTATAGAAAAGTTGGCGTTAGCTTAAGTTTTCTATAGAAAAGTTGGCGTTAGCTTAAGTTTTCTATAGAAAAGTTGGCGTTAGCTTAAGTTTTCTATAGAAAAGTTGGCGTTAGCTTAAGTTTTCTATAGAAAAGTTGGCGTTAGCTTAAGTTTTCTATAGAAAAGTTGGCGTTAGCTTAAGTTTTCTATAGAAAAGTTGGCGTTAGCTTAAGTTTTCTATAGAAAAGTTGGCGTTAGCTTAAGTTTTCTATAGAAAAGTTGGCGTTAGCTTAAGTTTTCTATAGAAAAGTTGGCGTTAGCTTAAGTTTTCTATAGAAAAGTTTGCGTTAGCTTAAGTTTTCTATAGAAAAGTTGGCATTAGCTTAAGTAATTTCTATAGAAAAGTTGGCGTTAGCTTAAGTTTTCTATAGAAAAGTTGGCGTTAGCTTAAGTAATTTCTATAGAAAAGTTGGCGTTAGCTTAAGTTTTCTATAGAAAAGTTGGCTTTAGCCTTTGTTTTTTTAGAAAAGTTGGCTTTAGCTTTAGGTTTCTATAGAAAAGTTGGCGCTAGCTTAAGTTTTCTATAGAAAAGTTGGCTTTAGCCTTAGTTTTCTATAGAAAAGTTGGCTTTAGCCTTAGTTGGCTTAAGCCTTAGTTTTCTATAGAAAAATTGGCGTTAGCTTAACTTTTCTATAGAAAAGTTGGCTTTAGCCTAAGTCTTCTATAGAAAAGTTGGCTTTAGCCTAAGTTTTCTATAGAAAAGTTGGCTTTAGCCTAAGTTTTCTATAGAAAAGTTGGCTTTTGCCTAAGTTTTCTATAGAAAAGTTGGCTTTAGCCTAAGTTTTCTATAGAAAAGTTGGCTTTAGCCTAAGTTTTCTATAGAAAAGTTGGCTTTAGCCTAAGTTTTCTATAGAAAAGTTGGCTTTAGCCTAAGTTTTCTATAGAAAAGTTGGCTTTAGCCTAAGTTTTCTATAGAAAAGTTGGCTTTAGCCTAAGTTTTCTATAGAAAAGTTGGCTTTAGCCTAAGTTTTCTATAGAAAAGTTGGCTTTAGCCTAAGTTTTCTATAGAAAAGTTGGCTTTAGCCTAAGTTTTCTATAGAAAAGTTGGCTTTAGCCTAAGTTTTCTATAGAAAAGTTGGCTTTAGCCTAAGTTTTCTATAGAAAAGTTGGCTTTAGCCTAAGTTTTCTATAGAAAAGTTGGCTTTAGCCTAAGTTTTCTATAGAAAAGTTGGCTTTAGCCTAAGTTTTCTATAGAAAAGTTGGCTTTAGCCTAAGTTTTCTATAGAAAAGTTGGCTTTAGCCTAAGTTTTCTATAGAAAAGTTGGCTTTAGCCTAAGTTTTCTATAGAAAAGTTGGCTTTAGCCTAAGTTTTCTATAGAAAAGTTGACTTTGGCCTTAGTTTTTTATAGAAAAGTTGGCTTTAGCCTTAGTTTTCTTAACAAAAGTTGGCTTTAGCCTTAGTTTTCTTTAGAAAAGTTGGCTTAAGCTTTAGAACGGGAAATTTGGGAAATTTGGCATTTCTATAGAAAAGTTGTTTATAAAACCAAACTTGTTTGGTCAGTCTATATGTATATGTATTTTATCGGTCCATCACTGTTCTTTTGATCCCTAGTTTTTTTACTAAAATATTTTTCGCCTACATTTCAATTCAAGCCAGAATTTTTTCCACTATTTATTTGAAGTATTTTATACAAGTAAAAGTCCGCTCAGTTGTACATATAATTTAACATCACTTGATTTCCTTATTCCTCAGTTTTTCACAAAAAGAAAAATCTTTAAACTGCTACTTGTGCACGTTTTTGTTCATTCTTTAGAAGTTTTCCCTTAACAGTTGCTGCGTTCAGCGTCCGTTCAAATAACTTGACTCGTGTACGATCTCTTACTGGCTTTGTCGTTACATTGTCGTCTTGGCCTTAAATAACAAATTTGTGTCTTAGGTCTGGGTTTTCCATACTTTAGTGCCCTTCTAGTCCTCCCTTTTTGTATTCCCGTGTTTTTTGTAGAAAAGGGGCTTTTACAAAATGTCAACAACCATGAACATAAAGAAGGGGCTAAAAAGCTGGAAAGGAAACACACACATTTACTTACACATATATAACACTCATACATTTTTAACAGCAGCCGGAGACCAAGTAGTAGAACTTAAGTTTTTCTGCTGGAATTTCATTGTCTTGTTAAAGTTAAGGAATTTTTGTTGTGTCTCGACTCTCGACTGTGTAATGATGGCAGTTTTTTAATACTTTTTGTTTTATTCTTCCTTTTTTTGCCTTTTTTACTGTCTTATAAAATAATAAAAATAATCGTAAAAAAGCTGGTAAAATTTTTACTAACAAGTGCTAAAAATTGGGTGTGATTTATTTGCTGGAGAAACTCTACAGCAGCAAAAGGAAAACCCAAAAAAATAAAGTTTTAAGCTAAACCGGATATAGTGGCAGGATGTTGAACATGCTGAGTATTTGTTTCTATTTCGAATAAATCATCTACAATATGCTAAAATTATCTGCCATATTTTGGGTGTTACTAAACGGGGGATTTTGTTTAGATATTAAAGTAAATGGAGATATTAGAAGTAAGTAAGCCAGTAAACGGGATAATGTCATTTATCTTTTTTATAATTGGGAAAGTTTTTGGCAGGCTTAAATATTGTTGGAAATTTATTTGAAAAAGTAGATTATCTGGGAGTTTTTAAAGTGTTGAAGTGTTTAATAAGCTCAACAAATTTTATTTTAATTAAGACATTAGAAATAATTGTATTATGCTATAATGAATTATGACAGATTTAATTTATGTAAATAATTATAGCCCATTATATTTGTGGTAAAATATATTGTTTTACTGCTGTAGTTTTCTATAGAAAACTAAGGCTAAAGTCAACTTATCTATAAAAAAACTGAGGCTAAAGCCAACTTTATTATAGAATACAAAGGCTAAAGCCAACTTTACTATAGACAACTAAGGCTAAAGCCAAGTTTTCTATAGAAAACTTATTCTGAAGCCAAGTTTTCTATAGAAAACTTATTCTAAAGCCAAGTTTTCTATAGAAAACAAAGGCTAAAGCCAAGTTTTCTACAGAAAACAAAGGCTAAAGCCAAGTTTTGTATAGAAAATAAAGGCTAAAGCCTAGTTTTCTATAGAAAACAAAGGCTAAACCAAGTTTTCTATAAAAAACTTATTCTAAAGCCAAGTTTCTATAGAAAACTTATTCTAAAGCCAAGTTTTCTATAGAAAACTTATTCTAAAATCAAGTTTTCTATAGAAAACTTATTCTAAAGCCAACCTTTCTATAAAAAACTAAGGCTAAAGCCAACTTTTCTATAGAAAACCTAGGCTCACGCCTTCTATAGAAAACCTAGGCTCACGCCCACTTTTCTATAGAAAACTTAGACTCACGCCCACTTTTCTATAGAAAACTTAGGCTCACGCCCACTTTTCTATAGAAAACATAGGCTAACGTCAACTTTTCTATAGAAAACTTAGGCTTACGCCAACTTTTCTATAGAAAACTTAGGCTCACGCCAACTTTTCTATAGAAAACTTAGGCTCACGCCAACTGTTCTATAGAAAACTTAGGCTCACGCCAACTTTTCTATAGAAAACTTAGGCTCACGCCAACTTTTCTATAGAAAACTTAGGCTCACGCCAACTTTTCTATAGAAAACTTAGGCTCACGCCAACTTTTCTATAGAAAACTTAGGCTCACGCCAACTTTTCTATAGAAAACTTAGGCTCACGCCAACTTTTCTATAGAAAACTTAGGCTCACGCCAACTGTTTTGACGGGTTATAGGGTGACTGGTAGTTTGGGTAAATAAAAACCTATTTTTTCTTCAACGTTATAAGAATTTATTAGTGCAATAATATGTGCAATATTTAGGATTAGGATGTTAGGCTATAGTTTTCACAATATTTTCTTTAGTTTTAATTTAGGTTTAAGTATTTATTTTAAAAACTTATTTATTTATTTATTTATTTCTTTATTTATTTCACCGATGGTGATTCGAGTTGTTGGGTTTTCGGGTTGATGATGATTGATGATTATTTTGGGCTTCTCTTGCTTTCACCTTTCTTCGTATTTGAAGTTGGCTGCAGTTTATTTAACTTATAGATAAATGTCAAAGTCATAGAGATGGGATTAGGGTACATGTGTTCACCGCGTGAACATTCTCCCCGCCATGAAAGCCCTGTAATTAAAATTAAGGACTTTAATGTTCAATAACTAAAATTAACATCTGGGGTTATAAAAATGGCTTAAGTAAAATACATGGGTATTTAAAGGTTTTTTATTCAAAAAGAATACTTAACGATCCAGTAGGATTTCAGGATTGACTAACTTCAAACCAAACCTTTGTCTCAAGAAGAGTGTTCCATTTTCTATATGAAATAAAATATAAAATTTTATATTATGTATTGAAAGAGTGAGTTAATATAGTAAGGGTATGTGAGTTAAGGGTTAGTGTAGAACGGTTTAGTGGAAAAGTAGATGTCGCTAGGGTATCATTTTAGTGTACGACTAGTAGTATTAGACTAACTAGAGAGTAGTACGATTACATTAGATATTGGTCTTGTTAAACGTCCGTTCGCTGTATTCAACTCGACATATCTGACTCGTCCGTCAGAATCAGGAACTGTTTTAGTTACGTGACCAAGTGACCATTGGGTGGGTAATACGTTGTCTTGGGTTATAACAACAATATCATCTACTTTAATACCTTCGGGTTCTGGGTACTTCCACATTTGTTTCTTGTGTAACCCTTTATGGTAATCATTTTTGCACCTAGGGTTGTGGTGTTGATTGGCATTGCGTATGGGTTTCTTCTGGGTTACTGCGTTGAAGTATGAAACTGATTGGGTACTATGAGACTTTTCAACCGGTCCAGTCAAGATCCACCCAAATTGCGTATCTTGAGCAATGAGTGTGTTAAGAATTGTCTTAACACCTGATTTCAAAATTTGAGGGTAGAAATCACTTCCTATAAGGAAGTCGATAGGCCTGCTTTCGTAAAAGCAAGGATCTGCTAACTCTACATCTTTACAAAACTTAATAATGCTTGGATTTATGCTTTGGGTGGGTAAAGTTCGAGTTAGAGATTTAACCACTATCGCTCGGATTTCCAAAGAGTAATTTTTAAGGGTATTAGACCGGAGAAGTGCTTTGCATAGTTGGTTTGAACGAGCCGTTAGAACTCCATTTAAACCTGATATTTCAGCGTTAATGGGTAGAGTGGGTAAATTCAGTTTTCTTCTGAACTGATCTGAAATAAAAGTGAAATCTGAGGCCGGGTCTATTAACGCTCGGGCAGGGTATAAAGAACCATTAAGTTCGACATTAAATACAGCTGTTCCCAACAATGACTGCCTGCCATCTAAACTAGACTCCTTAGGGTGAGTTGTGGTAGAGAATGATTGAGCTGCATTTTGTGATGTTGTAGAGTAATCATCCATCGAGTTAGGGTGTGTAATTGTCGAAGAGGGTTTGTGAAGCAGTGTATGATGTCTACCTTCACAATATCTGCACGAGTAAGAACTCGTGCACTCTTTTACGCCGTGAGAAATCGCCAGGCAGTTATAGCAACAGCCATTATTTTGAACAAAATTTATTCTTTCCTTTACTCCGTAGGACATAAAGGAGGGACAATCTTTAAGGGTATGATTGCCATCACATAATCTGCACACTGATCCATTTGGCTTGTCTTGCGTTTGTGTAGGGTATGAATTGTGTTGTCCGTGTGTAGACATTCTCTTGGCTAGGGTAAACATTTGGTTCTGTTCAGATTTCATATTTCTAGTGTACGGGTTAGGATTCTTGATATCGTTTACGGATTCAAGACCTTTGTATTTGTGTGTTAAAAATTCATCCATTTGAGTCCATGAGGGTGGTATGGAACTGTTTTTTAGGGTTCTCTCAAAATCTTCAAGTATTGTTGCGGGTAATTTGGATGAACAGAGATATACGAAAATTGAATCCCAGTTATTGGTATCTATCTCTAGGGTATTTAAGTGTGTAATGCAACTATTAACAGTGCGCTGCAATATTCGAATAGCTGTCGGACATTGAACGCGAACTTCGGGTAAATTGAACAATGATTTCAATTGTGCATTAATTTGCATTCGTTTGTTTTCATATTGAAAACTAAGCTGCGTCCATGCCATTATAAAGCCATCGTTTGTTAAGGGTACATTTTCAACTATTTCGTTGGCCTCCCCCCGCGTTTTTTGCTTCAGGTAAAACAGTTTTTCTACTCCTGTAAGGCGTGGGTTATTTCCATAAATAGCTTGAAATAAATCCCTAAAAGATGACCAGTCTTTATATTCGCCATAGAAAACTTGCATATCGCAGGGTGGTACTGTAAAAGCAGAGTTACTGTCTGGGTGGGTAGAGTGTGTAAGAGTAGTCAGGGTAGTATTGCTGGTTTCATGTAGGGTAACTTCTTCCAGTGCTTCTTCTATGGAGATGATTCGTGATCTGTATAGGGTTTTAGCTTCTAAATAAGCCTGGGTGAGTTCTTCTAAATTGATAGAAGCAGCTAATTCTGGGTCAAATAGCTGATCAGATTCTCGAATCCATTCGTATCTAGTTGAAATTTTGTTCCAAATTTCTTCTAATTCGCGTTTTTGGTATCGAATTGCGGGTTGGGTAAGAGATTCATCCACGGTCTTCTTGTAATCATCTTCAAAAGAGGCTAAATCCACTTGGATATAGCGCAAGAAACCAGAGGCCACTGATTTTAAAGAGGGCATTTTTGTTAAATTAATAGGGTTAGTGTGTAACAATTTAACGAAATAGTTGATAGGGTAGTGTATATGGTAGTATATAGGGTAGTATGTAGTGTATTATATAGGGTACTGTGTTAAAATGGGTTAAATAAAACGATTTTATACAATTTTCAAACCAAAGAAAAACCTTTAGAATAATTCAAAAAAAGGGTGGGTGTATCGGAGAAAACCGGGTTTTTCTAGTGATTGCTCAAAAATGTGTAAAAATTGTTAAAATTTAAACTCAAAAATATATAAAATATTTTTTATTGTAAACGAGTTACTCACCGACTCTGCTAGGGTGTAGGGTACTACCTTTCTGATATGTGCGTGTGGGTATGTGTATTTTTTTACACGTTGATTCCTCTTTGATTTGATCTTCCCGCTAAGAGATGATCGACAAGAACTGGAGTGTTGTTGTAATTAGGGTTAGTAACAAAATATTTTGTTTATTGAGCGAGACAGACGAGTGTAAATAAAACAATAATAAAAATATTTGTTTTAATATTTTATTTTTGAATATACACTGAGTGTAAAAAATGGATTTTCTTATTACAAGAGTTAGTAAGATATAATTTGTGAATATTTAAAAACAAACAAATAAAATAAAGGGAAAATTTGTATAAAATTTTACGTTTCACTGTTTTGTTTTCATTGTCAGTTTATGTATTTAGGTTTAGTATTTTTATTGCACTTTGTTTTTCACTGTTTTTATTTATTTTTTGTAAGCTTTTTAATATGTTTGGCGGACTGTGTTTTTGTTTTATTATTTTGTTTGTTTATTGTCACTTTTTCTTTTTGTTAAATATTTTTTGTGGACTGTAATTTTTTTTTTTGTTGTTTCACTTATTCTTTATAAACTTTTGTTTGTAGGCTTAAGGACCATGTTTTGACGGGTTATAGGGTGACTGGTAGTTTGGGTAAATAAAAACCTATTTTTTCTTCAACGTTATAAGAATTTATTAGTGCAATAATATGTGCAATATTTAGGATTAGGATGTTAGGCTATAGTTTTCACAATATTTTCTTTAGTTTTAATTTAGGTTTAAGTATTTATTTTAAAAACTTATTTATTTATTTATTTATTTCTTTATTTATTTCACCGATGGTGATTCGAGTTGTTGGGTTTTCGGGTTGATGATGATTGATGATTATTTTGGGCTTCTCTTGCTTTCACCTTTCTTCGTATTTGAAGTTGGCTGCAGTTTATTTAACTTATAGATAAATGTCAAAGTCATAGAGATGGGATTAGGGTACATGTGTTCACCGCGTGAACACCAACTTTTCTATAGAAAACTTAGGCTCACGCCAACTTTTCTATAGAAAACTTAGGCTCACGCCAACTTTTCTATAGAAAACTTAGGCTCACGCCAACTTTTCTATAGAAAACTTAGGCTCACGCTAACTTTTCTATAGAAAACTTAGGCTCACGCCAACTTTTCTATAGAAAACTTAGGCTCACCCCAACTTTTCTATAGAAAACTTAGGCTCACCCCAACTTTTCTATAGAAAACTTTAGCTCACGCCAACTTTTCTATAGAAAACTTATGCTCACGCCAACTTTTCTATAGAAAACTTAGGCTAAAGCCAACTTTTCTATAGAAAACTTAGGCTCACGCCAACTTTTCTATAGAAAACTTAGGCTCACGCCAACTTTTCTATAGAAAACTTAGGCTCACGCCAACTTTTCTATAGAAAACTTAGGCTCACGCCAACTTTTCTATAGAAAACTTAGGCTCACGCCAACTTTTCTATAGAAAACTTAGGCTCACGCCAACTTTTCTATAGAAAACTTAGGCTCACGCCAACTTTTCTATAGAAAACTTAGGCTCACGCCAACTTTTCTATAGAAAACTTAGGCTCACGCCAACTTTTCTATAGAAAACTTAGGCTCACGCCAACTTTTCTATAAAAAACTTAAGCTTACGCTAACTTTTCTATATAATATTAAACTTAGGTTTACTTCAAGTTTTGTATATAAAACTTGGGCTAATTTTAACTTTTCTATAGAAAACTTTGGCTAACGCCGAATTTTCTATAGAAAACTTTAGCTAATGCTAACTTTTCTATAGAAATTCTTCTTTTCTTAATAATTTATCAAATTCTAAGACAAACTTTCCTTAACAAATTTTTATTTTTTTTTTCATTTTAGGTAAGTCATCAGTAAAATATACCTTTCACCTTGTCAACAAATTTGTTTACAAAATTCACGTAAGTCTTTATAAGAAAAACTACAAAAGAAAATTTTAATCAAAACATTAAAATATTAACAAAGAAAATGTCAGTATTAAAATCAAAGGGAAAAATTTCCATAAAATATTTTTTAAAGCCAGTACTTGGCAATAACTAAAACATGTTGATGCACGTTTTTTACGTCACCATTACCAACAAAATAGCAACAAACAATAAAAGACACTTTTATAATGTTTTAACAGTGAGACAGACAGACAGACCAACAGAGGTACTGACAGACAAACTGTTATGCGAATAAAAAGAGATAACAGGGAAAACTTGATTGACCAGAGAAAATCTTATAAACATAAGCAGATGAAAAGCCATAAATAAAGACAAAAAGCAGCTTAAAAAGATTTCAGTCAAAGAAGACAAAAAACTGTTGGGAAAATGTGTAAGAAATTTGAGGAAAATATATAAGATTTTGAAGAAGAGCGACTGAAAGAGAATTGTGCTGAAATTAAGGCAAGAGTTTTTCAGTTAGAAGAGAGTGAGATTTTGTATTCATGTTGAATTTGGTGAATTTTACCGTTAGGTTGTAGTTGTTTGTTGTTTGGTTCAAACAAAAAACGTGCACAAATATTACCAACATTTTTACGATTACACTCTTTTATGGACATTCGTGAACACGAGACTGGAGTTTCTCTTCTGTTAAAAGGTTTCGTGAAAACACTTTGGCTTTACTCTTTTTATTTACATGTAGCTCAAAGAGTATTTTACTAAGTGGAGGGAGAAACGACATGACCAAAAGGTACTTTTTGGGGAAGGGGTACTAAATTTTTAGCTAAATACAAAAGGTGTTATACTAATGTAATATTATATTATAATTGTTTTTTAATATATAATAGCACAATATAAACGTGTTATAATAAATTATAACACATTATAAATCTGTAATAATGTATTATAGCAAATAATAAAAGTGTTATAATGTATTATAACACATTATAAATGTGTTATAATATATTATAACACACCATAAATTTGCTAGAATATATTATAACACATAAAAATATGCTATAATATATTATAGCACATCATAAATGTGTTCTTATAAATTATTACACATTATAAATGTATTATAAAACGTCATAAATCTGTGATAATATATTATAACACATCATAAATGTGTTATAATATATTATTACTTATTATAAATGTGTATTTATAACACATCATAAATGTGTTATAATGTATTATAACAAATAATAAATTTGTTATAATGTATTATAAGACATTTTAAATGCGTTATAAAATATTATAATACATCATAAATGTGTTATAATATATTATAACAAATTATAAATGTGCAATAATATATTATAACACATCATAAATGTGTTATAATAAATTATAACACATCATTTATAAATGTGTTATAATATATTATAATACATTGTAAATGTGTTATAATATATTATAACACAACATAAATGTGTTGTAATATATTATAACACATTATAAATGTGTTATAATGTATTATAAAACATTACAAATGTGTTATAATTTATTGTAACATATCATGTGTTTTAATATATTATAAAACATTATAAATGTGCTATTATATACTATAAAACATCAAAAATGTGTTATAATAAATTATAACACATTATAAATGCATTATAATTTTTTATAAGACATCATAAATCTATTATAAAATATTATAACACATCATAGATGTGTTATAATATATTATAACACATCATAAATATGTTATAATAAATAATAACACATCACAAATGTGTTATAATATATAATAACGCATTATAAATGTGTAATAATGTATTATAAAACATCATGAATGTGTTATAATGTATTATAACAAATAATAAATTTGTTATAATGCATTATGACACATTATTAATGTGTTATAAAATATTGTAACACATCATAAATGTTTATAATATATTATAACAAATTATAAATGTGAAATAATGTATTATAACAAATAATAAAAGTGTTATAATGTATTATAAGACATTATAAATGTGGTATTATATATTATAATACATCATAAATGTGTTATAATATATTATAACACATCATAAAGGTGTTATAATATATTCTAACACATTATAAGTGTGTTATAATGTATTATAACAAATAATAAAAGTCCTATAATTTATTATAACACATATTATAACACATTATAAATATATTGTAACACATCATTATAACAAATTTATTATTTGTTATAATACATTATAACACATTTATGCAGTGTTATAATACATTATTATATATTTATAATGTATTATAACACATCATAAATGTGTTATAATAAATTATAACACATTATAAATATCTTATAATATATTATCAGACATCATAAATCTGTTATAATATATTACAACACGTCATAAATGTGTTATAATATATTATAACACATAATTAATGTGTAATAATGTATTATAACATACCATAAATATGTTATAATATTATTATACCATAAATATGTTATAATATATTATAACAAATAATAAATTTGTTATTTTGCTTTATAATGTGCTATAATATATTATAACACATTTTAAATGTGTTATAATGTTTTATAACAAATAATAAAAGTATTATAATGTATTATAATACATTATAAATGTGTTATAATATATTATAACACATCATAAATGTGTTATAATATATTATAACACATTATAAATGTGTTATAATATATTATAACACGTTATAAATGTGCTGTAATATATTGTAACACATCATTATAATAAATATATTATTTGTTATAATACATTATAACACATTTGTGCTGTGTTATAATACATTATTACACATTTATAATGTGTTATAATATATTATAAGATGTCATAAATCTGTTATAATATAATATAATACATTACAAATGTGTAATAATGTATTATAACACATTACAAATGTGTTATAATGTATTATAACAAATAATAAATTTGTTATAATGCATAATAACACATTATAAATGTGTTCTAAAATATTATAACACATCCTAAATGTGTAATAATGCATTATAACAAATAATAAAAGTGTTATAATGTATTAAAACACATTATAAATGTAATTATAACACATCATAAATGTGTTATAATACATTATAACACATTATAAATGTGTTATAATGTATTATAATAAATAACAAAAGTGATATAATGTATTATAACACATTATAAATGTGTTATAATATATTATAACACATCATAACGGGTTATTATATATTATAACACATTATAAATGTGCTAAAATATATTATAACACAACATAAATGTGTTATAATAAATTATAACACATTATAAATGTATTATAATATATTATAAGATATCATAAATTTGTTATAATATATTATAACACATTATTAATGTGTAATAATGTATTATAACACATTATAAATGGGTAAGAATATATTATAACACATCATAAATGTGTTATAATGTATTATAACAACTAATAAATTTGTTATTTGCATTATAACACATTATAAATGTGTTATAACGTATTATAACACATTATAAATGTGTTATAATGTATTATAACATTTTATTAATGTATTATAATACATTATAACACATTGAAAATATATTATAACACATTTAATTATGGCGCATTATTAAAGTGTATTATAGCACATTAAAACAGTGTTACAGTTTATTATGGCACATTATTAATGTATTGTTATGTATTATAGCAATATTTTAATGTTTTTGAAATTATTATAACAAATTATAAATCTTTTTAAATATTTTATAACACATTAATGATGCATTATAGCATATTTCAAATTTGCTATAATATATTATGGCACGTTATAAATGTGTTGAAAAGTATTAAAGCAAATTAAAAATATGTATAATGCATTTTGATGCGTTATAATTTTGCTATAATTTTTTATAGCACATTTTGAAAGTGTTATAATGTATTATAGCATATTATTATTGTGTTATAAATTATTAGAACACATTGTTAATATTTTAAAATTTATTATAGCACACTTAAAAAGTGTTAAAATCTATTATAGCACATTATTAAAGTATTATAATCTATTATAACACATTATAAAAGTCTTATAACATTTTATAAGACATTATAAATGGTTTATAATGAAGTATTTCTTTTTATTTAACTGTTATAATTTATCATAGCATATAATAAAAGTGTTATTTGCAAAAAAGTACTCTAACAAAAACGTTCCAAAAGTACTCTATTCACCATTTTTCCATTTTACTTTCGCATTTTACATTCATTTCCGTGGATACCAAACAGATGATGTTCAACTCGCAGTAGTTGTTGTTTCAGTGTCTTTCCTCATTTTCTTCTACTTTTTCGCCAACATTTTCTTTTAGCTGCTAGTAGCTATAGTTGTTATTTTCCCCACAACAACAACTACAACAACAAAAGCAACAAGAAAAACAACAAAGTAAAATTTGAATCATTGAACTCACACAAAATCTAGAGAGTGATTTTTTTAGTATGAATTTGAAAGTCGAACTATTTAAAACGCAATAAAAATAACGATTTTTATTCTGTTAAAGAAAATATTTAAATATTTTCTATTTTATAAAATTGAAACAAAAAAAAAAAAAAAGAAAGAAATTCTTGCAAACATGCAAGAGTCATTGGCAAATTTTGTTAAACAATTTGCATCTGTAAAATTTATTAATTACAATTATCCTGAAAGTGGCGTGCCGGTGTTAAATGTTTCAAGCGCCTAAAAGTATGTGCGTGTTATTGCAACTAATTGTGTGTTAAATGTTTATATGAAAAAAAAGCCTGTAAATGTCAACATTTTTATGTTAAATTTGACAAATTTATCAAATTGTCAAATTGTAATATAATAAGAAAACTTTTTATTAAGGAAAAGGAAATAATATTTAAGGAAAAGGGCGTTATTTTTTTTAACATGAAATAAAAAAAAAACATTTAAATTAAATGGATTGTTTGCTTTACCTAAGAAACTTTGTTAATTTTATGTTATATCCTATATTTTGGGATTAATATCTTTTTTTTCAAAGATAATTTAAATTTTCTTTAAAATCAAAATTTGTTCTTTCTAACTAAGAAAATTTTTCTATATTTCTATATAACTATAATGTTCGAGAAAAATAATCTATGTACTTGTGTTTAAAGAATTTTCCGTTTTATTTTTGTTTTTGTTAGAATTTTCACTCCCTATTTTTTGTGCTGGTAGCATTTGCTTCTACCCGGCTCAGCCTCACTTTTCTTTTTTTGTTGTTGCTTCTATCCTTTCCAACACTCTTAACCATTTAGTTACGTAGAGCAGCTTTGCTCATTACTAAGAACTTGTTACCGACATTCTTGCAGTTTTTTTTTCTTCATTTATTTGCGAGCTCTTACATTGTCGTCAGGGGACAGTGGGAGAAAAGAATGATATTTTCCAGGAAAGAACGATATAAATCATACTAGAATCATAGTAAAAATTTGGCTGACAAAGACTTGAGCCTTATATTATTGCATTAGAGTCAAGAGCTTTTGAATAAAATCAGAATAAATAATTAAATAAGAGCCTTAGTCTTAGATAAGACTCTTCGTTTACTAGAATTCCGTCCAAAAAGTACAGAAGTGGTATAATACTAGATAGAATCTAAGTATAAAACTGGAATTTTATAATAGAGCATAAGTCTTGTGCCAAATTGCCGCATTCCGATATCGATCGAATACTCAGACTATTAAGCTAATATTGTGTAACATACTTTAGGGATTTTCAAAATAATTTATTTTGCAAAAGGTTTAAAAAGTTTTGTTGTATAAAAATATCCCTTTGTTTGTCAAAACTTTTAGTTTAAATTAAATCCTTTTACTATGAGGGAACTTTTGACCAATACGTCACAATGTATTGAACCTTATTTGCTATATATGATTTAGATTATCCTAAAAGTATGCTATACAAATTACATTAAAATCGATATCGAGTGCGGTGATTCGGCTACTGGCTTTTAGGGACCCAATTATAATACATAACTGAATATAAGACTACGAAGAGTTTTTGTATAAGACCGTCGATCTTATTCTATCAATACAAGACTTCGTGTACAACATGAGTAGAATAAGACAGAGTTGCATTTTAGAATATGATGAGATTTGGATATGAGCCTTGAATCTTTTACTACTATAATCCTTGGACTCTAACGCTTAGAGTCTTAGTATCAAAACAAAATAGAAGAATAATTTATCTTAGTGTAAGTTAAGAGTTTTCATAAACAAGAATTCTTTCAGAAGAGTATAGATTTTGTATAAGGTTGGACTTTCTTAAATGGCCTTTATTTACAACCTGTTAAGATCATAGGGGGAACATGTTTTAGAATTCCATACGCCTCGATTTCGTGCACATAATCTCCAATTTTGTAGGCCAAACTTTGAAAGACTTTCCTCTACTTGGTCTTTTCATGGAAGTTTCAAACGGGAAGCCGTTTCTATTATAATTTTAGCTTTTTCCTAGTAATTGTTTTTCCCAGGAAAGGGTTACAAGCCCAACTTCCTAACCCATATTTTTAGAGATATTTTGGGAGAACATGCGGCACATGTAAGCTCACTACATTAACAGGTGTAAACGTAGTTACTCGGGTGACATCACGAGGAGGTCAGTGTCCACAGTTAAGACGAGGGATAGACCAAGATAAGTCTGGTCTTACCAAGTTAAGACCAATCAGAACCGTTTCTTGGTAGCCAAAATCCCCTATGGCAATTAAGGATATATTTAATTTTTTTTTTTTTTTATAAAAAAATTGAATTTTCTGTAAGAAAATTTTCCAAAAAAAAAAATTCAAAAAGTTTTTTGAAAATTTTTCTATGAAAAAAATTTGTATCGAAAATATTTCTACAAAGGAAATTAATATAGAAAATTTTTTGTAAAAAAGTTTTATATCAAAAATTTTTCTATAAAAAAATATTTCTATAAAAAATTTTATATCGAAAATTTTTCAAAAAAAAAAAAAAAAATTTCCTATGAATTTTACATCAAAAATTTTTCTTACAAAAAATTTTATATTAAAAATTTTTCTATTAAAAAATTTTATATCGAACAATTTTCAAAAAAGAAAAATGTTTTCTATAAATAAATTTTACATCAAAAACTTTTCTATAAAAAAATATTTAAAACTAATTTTTTCTATAAAAAAATTTTATATAAAAAAAATATTATATAAAAAAATTTTTCTGTAAAAATTTTATATCGAAAATTTTTCTATAAAAATTTTATATCGAAAATTTTTCTATAAAAATTTTGTATCGAAAATTTTTCTATAAAAATTTTATATCAAAAATTTTTTTATACAAAAATTTTGTATCGAATTTTTTTTTATAAAATAATTTATTATGAAAATTTTCTGCAAAAAATTTTACATCTACAAAAGTTTATATAGAAAATTTTCCTATTAAAAAATTTTATATCGAAAATTTTTCTATAAAAAAATTGTATATCGAAAATTTTTCTATAAAAAAAAAATTATATCGGAAATTTTTCTATGAATACAATTTTATATCGAAAATTTTTCTATGAAAAAATTTTATGTCGAAAATTTTTCAATAAAAAAATTTTATATCGAAAATTTTCTGCAAAAAAATTTACATATGAAAAAGTTTTTATAGAAAAATTTTCTATAAAAAAACTTTATATAGAAAACTTTTCTATAAAAAATTTTATATCGAAAATTTTTCTATAAAAAAATTTTATATCGAAAATTTTTCTATAAAAAATTTTTATATCAAAAATTTTTGTATAAAAAAATTTTATATCGAAAATTTTTCTATAAAAAATTTCGTATCGAAAGCTTTCTGCAAAAAAGAACATCTAAAAAGTTTATATAGAAAATTTTTCTATAAAAAATTTTTCTATATAAAAATTTTTTCTATAAAAAATTTTTAATCGAAAATGTTGGTATAAAAAACTATACAGAAAATTTTACTACTAAGAAATTTTTAAAGAAAATTTTTCTATAAAAATTTGTATATTCAACATTTTTCTTAAAAAACTTTATATTGAAACTTTTTCTATAAAAAAATTTTTCTATATAACAATTTATATAGACAAATTTTTTATGAAAAAATTTATATAGAAATATTTTCTATAACAAATTTTATATCCAAAATTTTTCTATAAAAAAAATTTTAATCGAAATTTTAAAAAAAAATTATATCGAAAATTTTTCTTTAATAGAAATTTATATCGAAAATTTTTCTATAAAAAATTTTTATCGAAAATTTTTTTATAAAAAAATTTTATCGAAAAGTTTTCTATAAAAAATTTTATGTGAAAAATTTTATAAAAAATTTTTTATTGAAATTTTTTTTACAAAAAACTTTATATCGTAAGATTTTTGATTAAAATTTTATATCGAAAATTTTTCTACGAAATAATTGTATGTTTAATTTGTTCTGAAAAAAAATTTTATATTGAAAATTTGTCTATACAAAGTTTTATATTGAAAATTTTTCTATAAAAAGTTTTATATGCAAATTATATCGTAAAATTTTCTATAGAAATTTTATATCGAAAAGTTTTCTATATTTAAAAAAAAAAATATATCGAAAATTTTTCATTAAAAACATTCTATCAACTAAAAATGATATAGAAAATATTTCTATAAAAAAATTTATATTGAAAATTTTGCTATAAAAAACTTTATACTGAAACTCTGCTATAAAAAACTTAACATACAAAATTTGCTATAAAAAATATTATATTAAATTTTCTTGTATAAAAACTTTATATAGAAAAATTTTCTAAGAAAAAATTTTATATGAGAAATTTTTCTATAAAAAAATTTTACATCTAAAATTTTTTTATAAGAAAATTTTAAATCAGTAATTTTTCTATAAAAAAACTTTAATTCGAAATTGTTTATAAAAAAATTTTAAATCGCAAATTTTTTTTATAAACAAAATTTAAGTTGAAAATTTTTCTATGAAAATTTTCCTATAAAAGATTTTTAAAGAATTTTTTTTTGTGAAAAAAAATTTATATCAATTATTTTTCTACAAAAAATTTATATCTGATATTTTTTTCTATGAAAAAATTTATTTCCAAACCCACCGTTTACTTTAACGTCATTCCATTTTCATTGTGTGGGTGAATTATATTTGCCACTTCTGCTGCTGCCGCTTTTTGTTGTTGTAATTTTTTACAAGTTATTTCCACTTCCGCTCAAAGAGTACATAATTTCTATATAATAAATATATGTATAAGCATTTGTATTTTATATTTTTACTTCGCTCCTTTTTTTTGCCTTTTTTTGCACTAAAACATTTTTCTCTAGAATTTTCCTAGAATTCTACATCCTTGTGCAAAAATTCCCTGAGGAATCCCTGGTTTTTATATATAAAAAAAAAAAAATGTAAGCAACACAAAGTTAGAAACACATGGATTCTTCTACATAATATATGTAGGTTTGTGTAAGTGTGTGTGTTTTGGAATGTAAGAGCATGTATTTGTAACCGGCTTTCTTATATTTTCAGCTCTTCAATGTATAAATCGTGCTTTTTTGTATATTTTGCCTTTACCATTTTTCCTACTTCGCTTCTACGTCATTCAGAAAAACGGCAACAAAGTGAAAATTTGAACAAAAATATTCTACGAAGTCGAGAACAAAACAGAAAATGCCATAAAACTGTAGCACAGTTCGTTGTTGTTTACACGTGTCTACACGCTTCCTCTCCAACTCCTGCTCTGGGCTGAAAGCTTTATGCCATTCACATGTTTGGGAAAGGACGACGAAGACGACGACGATAAAAAACAACAATACTGTTAGATGTCCTTTACATTTTCCGCTTTTTCCTATTTTGTGCAATGTGCTCGTCGTAGTCATCGTCCCATTGTCGTCATCATCATCATCGTCGTGATTGTTGTGACTGTTTTTCCTTCGTATTTCTTTGATTGTCTTTCGGAGGAACATTGTGGTATTGGAACATGTTTCATATGGAAAATTCCTTGTGTTTATTTGTAAATAGTTGGTTTGTTATTTATCAGCCGGTGTTTTTTGTTAGTGAAAATGTGTGCGTGTATGTTTCTATGTGTGTGAGTATGGAAAAGTGTGTGCATTGGAATTTTCATGCGTAAGTTTAACAAGTGTTTTTCCGTTTTCTTCCTCTTTTGTTGTTTTCGTTTCGGCCCAATTGATTTTGTTTCTTTTGTAAATGTTTTGTTGTTTTGTGGTTTAATTTATGTTTGTTTTTTTTTCTTGTTGCTTTTTATTACGGAAAAGTGTTTTTGTTTGTGTTTTTAAATTATTTGTTTACACACACACACACACTTTCATATCTTTAGTTTTCTTGTGCGTATGATTAATCATTCATTCAATTAGAAAATTAGGTTTTGTTTAGCGTATGATTAATATTTAATTTATGTGGACAGTGATGGACATACCCAGTATTTTTTTGGTAGATATTGAATATAATTGGCATTTTGACAAATTTTCCTAAATGAGCTATAGAAAAAATCTGTTGGCTCTTTATTAAACTTTCGGAGTAGTCAGAAAAGGCCATAAAAAGACAAAATTATCTTCCAATAACTTGCAGAATATAACATTTTATTACTGAGTTGGTTTGCAGATGTGAAACCATTTAAAAATTTGTGAATTTCATTTTATTAACTTGAAAAAAATCTTTAACAAATTCGATAACAAATATTTTCCAATACAAATTTTTTTATCAAAAATTTTTCTAGAAATAAAATTCGACATAAAAAATTTTTCTATTCGAAAGTTTCCTAAAGAAAACATTTCTATAAAATATTTATACTTGATTATTTTCTCAAAAAATGTTTCTATGAAAATGTCACACGAAAATTTTGTTTAAATTTTTCTACAAAAAATAGTCTCTAAAAACTCCATATCGAAAATTTTTTTTTATAGTTTTCTATTATAAAGTTTATTTAATTAATATTTGTCTATACAAATTTTTTATAACAAACATTTTTCTATAAAAATATATCAAATATTTTTCTATATAAAAAAGTTCCTTTTAAAAACTTTTTTCCAAAAATTTCATAACTTAAATTTTTTATGAAATTTGCTTTAAAAAATTGTGTGTCTAAAATTATTTGTAAAAAATTTCTTGACGAAAATTTTCTATAAAAAAATTTTATTTTGTAAATTTTTTGTTAAAAAAAAATTTCTAACCGAAAATTTTCTAAAAAAATTTTTAACCGAAAATTTTCTAAAAAAATTTCTAACCGAAAATTTTCTAAAAAAAATTTCATACCAAAAACTTTCTATACAAAATAACATGTAAAAAATTTCATGCCAAATACTTTCTATTCAAATTTTAAGATCAAAAAATTTCTATAATTTTATAGGGAAAATTTTGTATTAAAAAATGGATAGTAAAATTTTTTTTATGAAAAAATTCTATATTAAAAATTTTCTAACAAAATTTTACACCAAAAATTTTTTACCGAAAATATTCTATAACAAATTTCAAATATTCTATAAAAAATTTCAAACTTTCTATCAAAAATTTTCTAACAAAATTTTCTATAAAAAATTTCAAACAGAAAATGCTATATCAAAAAATTCAGACCAAAAATTTTCTGTAAAAAATTTTAAACAAAAAATTTTATACCAAAAAT
This sequence comes from Stomorhina lunata, assembly GCA_933228675.1. Classification (NCBI taxonomy): domain Eukaryota; kingdom Metazoa; phylum Arthropoda; class Insecta; order Diptera; family Rhiniidae; genus Stomorhina; species Stomorhina lunata. Next base: position 55,623,636 of record OW121743.1, on the reverse strand, counting down.
TGTTTATAAAAAATTTTCTATTAAAAATTGTATACCCAAAATTTTCCATAAAAACTTTTATAACAAAAATTTTCTATATTAAATATTATACTAAATTTTTTTTTTGAAAAATTTCTTCCAAAAATTCTATAAATATTTTATGCCAACAAATTTTCTACAAAAAAAAATAAAAATCATACAGAAAATTTTCTATAAAAAATATTATACAAAAATTTCCTAAAAAAAATTATACTGAAATTTTTTGCCTAAGAATTTTCTATAAAATTGTTTTTACCGAAAATTTTCTATAAATCAATTTTTACCGAAAACTTTCTATAAATAAATTTTTACCGAAAATTTTCTATAAATTTTTTTTTACCAAACATTTTCTATAAATTTTGTTTTACCCAAAATTTTCTATAAAAAATTTTTTACCGAAAATTTTCTAAAAAATTTTATTTTGACGAAATTTTTCTATAAAAAAAATTTTTACCGAAAATTTTCTATAATTATTTTTTTTTTACTGAAAATTTTCTATAAAATTTTTTTATCGAAAATTTTCTATAAAAATTTTTTTGCCGAAAATTTTCTAAAAAATTTTTTTGACAAAAATTGTCTATAAAAAATTTTTACTGAAAATTTTCTACAAACATTTTTTTTTACCGAAAATTTTTTATAAAAAATTTTATACCGAAAATTTGCTATAAAAAATTATGTACCGAAAATTTTCTATAAAAACTTTTATACCGAAAATTTTCTATAAAAATTTTTATAACGAAAATTTTTTATAAAAATTGGTTTTACTGGAAATTTTCTATAAAATTTTTTATAACGAAAATTTTCTATACCGAAAATTTTCTATAAGAACTTTTATACCAAAAATTTTCTATAAAAATTTTTTATACTGAAAATTTTCTATAAACATTTTATACTGAAAATTTTCTATACCGAAAATTTCCTATAAGAAATTTTATACCGAAAATTTTGTATAAAAAACAAATTTTATTCCGAAAATATTCTATAAAAAATTTTATACCGACATTTTTTGTATCAAAAATTTTATAAAGAAATTTTTCTATAAAAATTTTATATCGAAAATACCGAAAATTTATACCGAAAACATTATATTAACAATTTTATAATAAAAATTTTCTTTAAAAAATTTTATACCGAAAATTTTATTTAAAAAATTTTATAATAAAAATTTTCTATAAAAAATTTTATACCGAAAATTTTATATAAAAAATTTTATACCAAAAATCTTCTATAAAAAATTGTATACCAAAAATATATATTAAAAATTTTGTACCGAAAATTTTCTACAAACATTTCAAACCGAAAATTTTCTATAAAATATTTTATATCGAAAATTTTCTATAAAAGATTTTAAGCCGAAAATTTTCTATATAAATATCGAAAATTTTATACCGAAAATTTTCTTTAAAAATTTTATACAGAAAATTTTCTATAAAAAATTTAATACTGAAATTTTTCTATAAAGAATTTTATACCGAAAATTTTCTATAAAAATTTTTATAATGAAAATTTTCTATAAAATTTTTTTTTACTGAAAATTTTCTATAGAAATTTTTATAACGAAAATTTTCTACACCGAAAATTTTCTATACCGAAAATTTTCTATAAGAAATTTTATACCGAAAATTTTCTATAAAAATTTTTTATACTGAAAATTTTCTATAAAAATTTTATACCGAAAATTTTCTACACCGAAAATTTTCTATAAGAAATTTTATACCGAAATTTTTGTAAAAAAAACAAATTTTATTCCGAAAATATTCTATAAAAAATTTTATACCGACATTTTTTGTATCAAAAATTTTATAAAGAAATTTTTCTATAAAAACTTTATATCGAAAATATCGAAAATTTATACCGAAAACATTATATTAAAAATTTTATAATAAAAATTTTCTATAAAAAATTTTATACCGAAAATTTTATATAAAAATTTTTATACCGAAAATTTTATATAAAAAATTTTATACCAAAAATCTTCTATAAAAAATTGTATACCAAAAATATCTATAAAAAATTTTGTACCGAAAATTTTCTACAAACATTTCAAACCGAAAATTTTCTATAAAATATTTTATATCGAAAATTTTCTATAAAATATTTCAAGCCGAAAATTTTCTATATAAATATCGAAAATTTTATACCGAAAATTTTCTTTACAAATTTTATACAGAAAATTTTCTATAAAAAAATTTAATACTGAAATTTTTCTATAAAGAATTTTATACCGAAAATTTTCTATAAAAAATTTTAGACTAAAAATTTTCTACAAGAAGTTTTATATAAGACTAAAAATTCTCTATAAAAAATTACAAACCGAAAATTTTCTATAAAAAATTTAATATTTCAAATTTTCTACAAAAAATTTTAAATGAAAACTTTCTAGAAAATATTTCAAAACAAAAATTTTTTATAAAAAATGTTATACCAAAAATTTTTAAATATAAAATTTTTATACCAAAAAAATTTCATAACAAAATTTTTCTATAAAAATTTAATATTAAAAATTTTCTAAATAAAATTGTAAACCAAAAATTTTCCAAAAAAAAAAAAAAATTCTATAAAAAATTTTAAAATTGAAAAATTTCTATAAAAACTTGTTTCATACCGAAAATTTTCTAAAAATAGTACAAAAAGTTTTCTATAAAAAGTTTTCTTTTGATAAAAAAAGTTTTCTGTCTATAAAAATTTTATATCAAAAAATTTTTTTTTCGTTTTTTTTTTTCAAAACTGTACAAAGCCCGATAAAATATAGAGTTTTTTTGGCGCCTTACATTTCTTAGTCAATTTATATGCATCTAGTATTGGGCCTCTAGTTCACTTTTTGTGTATCAGCTCTAGTTTTCGAGATATGATTTATATGCATCTAGTATTGGGCCTCTAGTTCACTTTTTGTGTATCAGCTCTAGTTTTCGAGATATGATTTTTTTTAGAAAACTACTTTAATTTATAGATACGTAACTAATAAACGGTTCATTCTATTTTGTAAACACAAAAAACCAAAACTCGGCTACAATATTGTCTTTATGGTGCATTAACAATTGGGTAGTTTCGGAGATATCGCTCAACTTTGGATGGAAAAAATTTTTTTCTACATTTTTTTTTTCAAAAATTCAAGTAATTTTTACTCAAAATCGTATAACTACATAATTTAAAAAAATGTATATCTCGGAAACTAGGGCTGATCCAAAGAAATGAGTTGAGAGTAATTGGAGCCCTATATAAGATGTATTTAAATTGACTAAAAAATTTAAGGCACCATTTTTATTGTCGCGTTATGTTAAAATTTATATTGATTTTATTTGAGAACTTGGATATAGTGCGTGCTTTTCGATCTGTCTTGAATGAGGTCACTCCTACTGACGATGATGAGGCTTACCAACTGTCAAAAGGTACGCCGAGTAAATGGTTGTACTGACTTATATCCCAAAAAGTACTATTAGTATTATAATATTTCCTTTTTCTATGAAGTAACTTTTATATCACTTAATTTTTGTTCAATTTGTAATTTTTATATCGTTCTAATGACCTGCATTTTGCAACAACTAAATTAAATTTTGATTACAACACTTTCAATCTAATAAATGAATATATTGAAAAATTTTAAACTGCATTAAATAAATGTGTAAAAAAACTGCAAAACTAAAATTTAATGATGTTTAAACAAAGTAATTAAATTCTTCGAGATGATGAAAAAAATGACCAAGTAGACGAACGAGTAATATAGAAAAAAAAAGACAAGTAAAAGAAAAAATAACAATAAAAAAATTGAAATTAAAATGGAAACTAGCAATTATATTGATCTAGATAAAAATCAGCAGTAGCAAAACTAAAAGACAGAGCAACATAGCAGCAGCAAAGGCAACAGCAACACTATAAAGTCACACATACTGACGAATACAGCAACATAAAATATCAAAAATTATACACACACACATGTTCATATCCTGAGTAAATGACACCAAACGTTGCGAGTAGGAAAAGAAAAAAAAACCAAAGAAAATTCAATTTGTTACATGTATAACAAAAAAAAAAAAAACTAGAGGAAAAATGAGTAAAAGAAACAATTTCAGGGATTTACTTTACGTTGCCCCAACACTAACACAGGAACAAGAATAACAACAATGATGATGATGATGCTACGAGTTGCAATAGATGATATCGAGACCATAATGAAAATTGCCAGCAAGGACACACTCAAAATTATATTGACACATACACAGACTAATACACACACACACACACTCCTATACACTTACATTTTTCCACACTTGTACTTAAATGCTATCAATATGTTGGTGAGATAACAAAGTATTCTTTTTTTAGCTGGAGTACTTTTAGATGCACTCCCTCTTCCTTTTCCTAACCAAACACCAACTTGTCGAACATGCTACTTTTGTACTTGTACTTGTTGTCCAATAATGTAGCTACAACATGAGGTCAACACTCTTAGGGGTACTTTGTCTACTTTGTGGCTTAAGTATGTGTTTGTAAGTGTTTCATATGTATGTATGTGTGTTACTATATGTAGGGGCATATATGCATGTATGTATGTATGTATCTACTTATGTTATGGTATGTAGTAAAATATGTTTTTGCTTTCAAAATGATTTTTGTTTCATGTGTCCCTGGAGGCGCTTTAACCTATATCCCATAAATTGTTTGGAGATTGTTTTATGTTATTTATTCCTTCTAGTTTTTCATTATGCAGCTTTTTGTTGTTGTTTTATTGCACTGGAAAATGAATTAGTTTTTTAACTGGATATTAATAAAATTATAGTTTAAGAAAAAAAAATTAAAAATAACATTTAAGACTAAAAGTAATTTTTACGACTAAAAGTACTTTTTAGGAATAAAAGTACTTTTTAAGACTAAAAGTATCTTTTAAGACTACAAGTAACTTTTAAGAATAATAGTACCTTTTATGACTTAAAGTACCCTTTAAGACCAAAAGTACCTTTTAAGACTAAAAGTACCTTTTAAAACTAAAAGAACCTCTTAAGACTAATAGAACCTTTTAAGACTTAAATTACCTTTTAAAGCTAAAAGGAACTTTTGAAGACAAAAATAACTTTAAAGACTAAAAGTACCTTTTAAGACTAAAAGTACATTTTCAGACTAAAAGTACCTTTTAAGACTAAAAGTACATCTCCAGACTAAAAGTACCTTTTAAGACTAAAAGTTCCTTTTAAGACTAAAAGTATCTTTTAAGACTAAAAGTACCTTTTAAGACTAAAAGTAACTCTTAAGAATAAATGTAACTTTTTAGTGTAAAAGTAACTTTTAAGAATACAAGTAATCTTTTAAGACTAAAAGTACCTTTTAGTCAAAAAATATTTTATAGAAAATTTTCGGTAAAAATTTTTTTGTAAAAAATCTTATGTACAAAAATTTTTGAAGAAAATTTTCGGGGCAAAATTTTTCATATAAAATTTTCGGTACAAAATTTTTTGTAGAATATTTTTGGTACAAAATTTTTAACAGAAAATTTTCGGAACAAAATTTTTTATAGAAAATTTTCGGTATAAAATTTTTTATAGAAAATTTTCAGTACAAAATTTTTTATAAGAAATTTTCGGTACAAAATTTTTTATAAGAAATTTTCGGTACACAATTTTTTATAGAATATTTTCGGCACAAAATTTTGAATAGAAAATTTTCGGTATAAAATTTTTGAAAAAAACGTTTCGGTACAAACTTTTTAAAAGAAAATTTTCAATACAAAATTTTTCCAAAGTAATTTTTGGTACAAAATTTTGAACAGGAAATTTTTGGTACAAAATTTTGAACAGAAAATTTTCGGTGCAAAATTTTTTATAGAAAATGTTCGGTGCAAAATTTTTTATAGTAAATTTTCGGTGGAAAATTTTTAAAAAAAAATCTTCAATACAAAATTTTTTATAGAAAATTTTTAGTACAAAATTTTTTAGAAAATTTTCGGTGCAAAATTTTTAATAGAAAATTTTCGGTGCAAAATTTTTAAAAAAAATTTTCGGTAAAAATCTCTTATGGATCGGTTTTTAAATCTACTAATAGTACCTTTTAAGACTTAAAGTACCTTTAAGACTAAAAGTACCTTTAAGACTAAAAGTACCTTTAAGACTAAAAGTACCTTTTAGGACTAAATGTACCCTTTAGGACTGAAAGTACATTTTAGGACTAAAAGTAACTTTTGAGACTAAATGTGCCTTTTAGGACAAAAAGTACCTTTTTGAACTAAAAGTGCCTTTTAGGACTAAAAGTATCTTTTAGAACTAAAAGTAACTTTTAAGACTAAAGATATTTCTATGACTTAAAGTCTTTCAAGGGCTAAAAGTACCTTTTAGGATTAAAGATTTGTTCTGACTAAAAGTACCCTTTAGGAATAAAAATTCCTTTTAGGACTAAACGCAAATTTCAGGACTTAATGTACCTTTTAGGACTAAAAGTACATTTTAGGATTAAAGATTTGTTATGACTAAAAGTACCTTTTAGGAATAAAAATTCCTTTTAGGAGTAAACGCAAATTTCAGGACTTAATGTATCTTTTAGGACTAAAAGTACCTTTTAGGATTAAAAGTACCTTTTACTATTAAAAGTACCTTTTAGGACTAAAATTACCCTTTAGGAGTAAAAGTACCTTTTAGGACTAAAATATCTTTTAGGACTAAAAGTACCTTAAAGGACTTAAAGTATCTGTTAAGACTAGAAGTACCTTTTAACACTAAAAGTACCTTTTAACACTAAAAGTATCTTTTAACACTAAAAGTACCTTTTAACAATAAAAGTACCTTTTAGCACTAAAAGTACTTTTTAACACTAAAAGTACCTTTTAACACTAAAAGTATCTTTTAACACTAAAAGTATCTTTTAACACTAAAAGTACCTTTCAAGACTAAAAGTACCTTGTAACACTAAGAGTATCTTTTAACACTAAAAGTACCTTTTAACACTAAAAGTACCTTTTAATACTAAAAGTACCTTTTAATACTAAAAGTACTTTTTAATACTAAAAGTACCTTTTAATACTAAAAGTACCTTTTAATACTAAAAGTACCTTTTAATACTAAAAGTACATTTTAATACTAAAAGTACCTTTTAATACTAAAAGTACCTTTTAATACTAAAAGTACCTTTTAATACTAAAAGTACCTTTTGGTCTAAAAGTACCTTTTAATATTTAAAGTACCTTTAATACTAAAAGTATCTTTTAATACTAAAACTACCTTTTTTTACTAAAAGTACTTTTTAACACTAAAAATACCTTTTAACACTAAAAGTACCTTTTAATACTAAGAATACCTTTTAAGACTAAAGGTACCTTTAAGACTAAAATTACATTTTAAGACTAAAATTACATTTTGAGACAAAAAGTACGCTTTAAAGACCAAAAGTTATCCTAAATTTAAAAGTTGATTTTAATTGTTCTTTTATGTATTTCTCTGAAATTCATCAAAAAAAACTCCATAAAATGCAATTCAAAACTCCTCTTTAACAAAGTGTTAAACCACCATAATTAACTTCATGTCTTCTTATTCAACTCTAACACATGAAAAATGAAAAACTAAAAATTTAATTTGTAAAAAATTACAAAAACGACCACTTCATATGTCACAGTAAAAAAATCAAGAGTTATTGCTGAAAACCATCCTCGCTACACTCTATTCGTTTGTTTTAATTTAAGTTTAAGACAACAAACATTTTTTGCAATTTAACTTTAAATTTGTATTTAACAGCAATTTTTTCTCGCCCCCCTCCAAACAAAGTGTCCTTTATATGAATCTCTAGTTTTAGTATTTTTTTTTTTGGTATTTTTCCCTCACACATTTGCCATAAAGTGACAAACATTAACTTAAATCCCCGCAACTGAAATAGTGAAATATATTGAAGTGAAATGATTCCGTTTTTCGGGTTGTTTTTCCTCCCAACACTGTTCAATGACTTTTCATTGTTTGGCTCCATGAGCCAAAAAGATGTCAAGTAGTACTTTACGTTTTTAGTTTTTTTCATTTTTAATTTTTTTTCTTCATCTCACAATTTTTCCACTTTATTTATAATGTGAGTAGAGTAGTAGAGGAAAGTAAGTATATGCTATGAGGGTGAAAATATTAGAGAAAAAATCGAAAAAAATATGTTCATGTTGGCTTTTAAATTTGGCAGAAATTTATATAGAAATAAAAAGAAATGGTGAAAGAAGTCAAGTAAATGTGGTTTTAAAGAACAATTGACTTCATTATTTTTTCTTTACATTTTTTCCTAAAAGTTCGATGTGTTCCCAAGACTTTTATGTAAGCAATTAGAGAACAAAGGAAATTGTTTGAAAAAAAAAAAAATATGTGTATAAAAACAAGAAGCTATCAATAATATGGCGGAAAAAACACCCTAATGATATTTCAATTTCGCCCACTTAAATACGTAAACGTATACGTCATATTAAATTACCAAGAAATTAAATTAATCATACGTTCAGGGTGTTTTTATTGAATTGCTTTAAGACAGTTTTTTTTAATAGATTTTTTAAATGTTTTAAAATGTTTTTTTTTCTTAAAAGATACTTTAAGTCTTTAATTTTTTCTAGAACATGTTTAAAACAAATTTTTTTATAAAAAATTTTCGGCACTAAATTTTTTATAGAAAATTTTCTTTGCAAAATTTGTTACAGAAAATTTTCGGTACAAAATTTTTTATAGAAAATTTTTGTACAAAGTTCTTTAAAATTTTTTTCTAGAAAATATTCAGTACAAAATTTTTTGTAGAAAATTTTTGGATACAAATTTTTTTATAGAAAATTTTCGGTATAAATTTTCGGCTTAAAATTTTTTATAGAAAATTTTCGGTTTAAAATATTTTATAGAAAATTTTCGGTACCAAATTTTTTATGGAAAAAAATCAGTACCAAATTTTTTATTGAAAATTTTCGGTACAATATTGTTGGAACAAAATTTTTTATATAAAATTTTTTTTATGAAAATTTTTGATACAAAATTTTTTATAAAAAATTTTTGGTTAAAAGTTTTCGATAGAAAATTTTCGATACAAAATTTTTTATAGAAAATTTTCGATACAAAATTTTTTATAGAAAATTTTCGGTACATATTTTTTTATAGAAAATTTTCGGTACAAAATTTGTTACAGAAAATTTTTGGTACAAAATTTTTTCAAGAAAATTTTCTCCACAAAAATTTTTAAAGAAAATTTTCGATACAAAATTTTGTATAGAAATTTTTCGATACAAAATTTTTTACAGAAAATTTTCGGTTAAAAGTTTTTGATAGAAAATTTTCAATACAAAATTTTTTGTAGAAAATTTTCGGTACAAAATTTTTTATAGAAAAATTTTGATACAAAATTTTTTAAAGAAAATTTTCTCCACCAAAATTTTTAAAGAAAATTTTCGGTACAAATTTTTTTAATAGAAAATTTTTGGTACAAAACTTTTTAAAGACAATTTTCGGTACAAATTTTTTTAGTAGAAAGTTTTCGGTACAAAATTTTTTAAAGAAAATTTTCGGCATACAATTTTTTATATAAAATTTTCTTATGAAAATTTTTGCTACAAAATTTTTTATAGAAAATTTTCGGTTAAAAATTTTTTAAAGAAAATTTTCGGTAAAAAATTTTTTAAAGAAAATTTTCGGTAAAAAATTTTTTATAGAAAATTTTTGATCTTAAGTATTTTATAGAAAATTTTTGATCTAAAATTTTGTTTTAGAAAATTTTCCATTCGAAATTTGTATAGAAAATTTTTGGTTTAAAAATTTTTTAAGAAAATTTTCGGTGTGAAATTTTCATAGAAAATTTTTGGTTTAAAAATTTTTTAAGAAAATTTTCGGTGTGAAATTTTTATAGAAAATTTTCGATATAAAAGTTTTTATAGAAAATTTTTGGTAGCTAATTCAAACTCAATTTAATAAAATTGTTAAATATTTCTTTTAGTTTTGCAGATATAGCGTTATTGATTTTTACCCCTTTTAACCCACTAAAGGGCGGAATTTTAAAAAATGACCATATAAGAGTTAATTTTACAAATAAAAGTACAATTTTAGACTAAAAGTACTTTGAAATAAAAAGTACTTTGAAATAAAAAGTACATTATATGACTAAAAGTACGTTTTTTGACTTAAGGTATCATTATCAGTCTAAGACTACCTTTCGAGAATAAAAGTAGGGTTTAAGACTAAAAGTATCATTTAAGACTAAAAGTACCTTTTAAGACTAAAATAACCTTTTAAGACTAAAAGTACCTTTTAAGACTAAAAGTACCTTTTAAGACTAAAAGTACCTTTTAAGACTTAAAGTACCTTTTAAAACTAAAAGTACCTTTTAAGACTAAAAGTGGCTTTTAAGTCTAAAAGTACATTGTATAAAAGTAGCGTTTAAGACTTAAAGTATCATTTTAGACTGAAAGAACTTTTTAATACTAAAATAATCTTTTAAGACTAAAAGTACCTTTTAAGATTAAAAGTACCTGCTAAAACTAGAATTATCTTTTAAGACTAAAAGTACCTTTTAGGTCTAAAATTACTCTCAAAAGTACCTTCAAAGACTCAAAATTTCTGTTTAGACTTAAAGCTCTGTTTTAGACTGAAAGTTACTTTTAAGTCTTAAAGTACATTTTAAGACTAAGTGTACCTTTAAAGTCTAAAAGTACCTTTTATGTCTAAAAGTATCATTTAAAACTTAAAGTTTCGTTTAAGATTAAAAGTGTCTTTTGACCATTTAACACTAAACGTACCGTTTTTGATTAAAAGTACCTTTTAAGACTGGAAGTAACGTGTAAGACTAAAAGGATCTTTTAAGACTGGAAGTAACGTGTAAGACTTAAAGTACCTGTTAAGACTAAAATTAACTTTGAAGACTAAAAATAACATCTAAGACTAAAAGTAACTTTTAAGACTAAGGTACCTTTTATGAATACAAGTACCCTTTAAGACAAAAAGTATATTTTAAGACTAAAAGTATTTTTAAAGACTAAAAGTTCCTTTTAGGACTAAAAGTACCTTTTAAAATTAAAAGTATGTTTTAAGGCTGATGGTACCTTTTAATACTAAAAGAATCTTATAAGACTAAAAGTACATTTTAAGACTAAAAGTAACGTTTAAAAGTTCATTTTAAGACTAAAATTACCTTTTACGACCAAAAGTACCTTTTAAGACTAAAGGTACCTTTTTAGCCTAAAAGTAGCATTTTAGACGAAAAGAACATTTTAGGACTAAACAAATTTTATAAGACTAAAAGTCCATTTAAAGACAAAAGGTACTTTTTATAACTTGAGTTCTATTGAGCCTCGAACCTATTTAACATTAGAAGTACCTTTTTTTTAAGTCTAAAAGTACCTTTTAAGGCCAAAAGTACCTTTTAAGACTAAAAGTACCTTTTCAGTCTAAAAGTACTTTTTAAGTCAAAAAGCACCTTTTTAGACTAAAAGTACCTTTTTAGACTAAAAGTACCTTTTTAGACTAAAAGTACCTTTTTAGACTAAAAGCACCTTTTTATACTAAAAGTACCTTTTTAGACTAAAAGTACCCTTTTAGGCTAAAAGTACCTTTTTATAATAAAAATCCTTTGAACACTTAAATTCCTTTTAAAAACGTATTTTGTACTTATAATTTTCAAATTCAACTTTTCTTAATAATTTAAACAATTTCTTTAAATCTTTTTTAACCACTTTGAGCACATTTACCCCAAAAACTGTGAAAAAAAAACTACAACTAAGAAACAAAATCAACAAATGCCAGTTCATTCATGAAAGACTAACGAAACACATTCATTCATTCTTTCACATTTAACGCTGTTTGTCATTCATTGGGATCTTCATGGATTTAGACGTTGATGCCCTGAAATTGGGCCATAAAACTGCAACAGAACTAGAACAAAAAACTTAAATTTGTTCTATAGCAAAGGAAAAAAAAAAACACTAAACTGAACTCGGCTAAACTAGAGAAAAAAATTCGCTTAGACTTGCACATGTTTGTTTAGCCATTTTTTTGGTTAATAAAATATGTTTACATGCATTTCTTTTCAAAAAGGACTATGTAAAAAATTACACCATTTCCAAAGAGATATAAGAAAATTAAGCTATGAAAATAAATGTTTTATTTCATCCCTCAAAGAATTAAGTTTGTCTACTTGTTACTTGAAATTTTTATTTTGAACTTTTGGAAACGGTGTTGTTAGCCATATAACCCTATGTTTATACAATGTTAAAGATTCATGTATTACAAGCTCCAATCTAACACCCGTACAAACACTCACTCGAGTTTATTTATAATCCACATGACGATGAATGATATCGTTTTTATACACTCACTCACTTTGTGAATATTTTAAGCATAAATTCATATTTTTATGAATTTTATATAGATACGAGAAATGTTGCCGAAACTAAATGCATAACAAGGCGAAGAAGTGATGAAATTACTAGATAGTTGGTGAAATGCATTTTGTGGCAACCACAATTTTCATCTCATCCAATTCTATCACACACATAAAACGAACTCTCTGCCACATGGCAGATGTCATATCATGACATACGGAAAACTAAGCCAAAGACACTCGTACATATATCACGATACTCTAGAACACAAATGTCTGGAGGATAAATAAGCGAAAAGCAAAGAATTTTACCGACAAGAACCTAAAACCCCAAATAAGTAAAAGATAACAACAACTTTCATCATTTTTAAAAAGAAGACGTGTTTTTGGCTCTATCACCTTTTCAAAGCCGTTGATGGACGTTTTAAATAAATTTTAAACTATTTTAAAGTATAGAAAATGTTGAAATTATTTCTCTTAAAAGTAGTTGGAGGAACTTTCATAAAACTTTTCTTAACTCTAAATAGCGCAAATAGGCGCAACCAAAAATTGATGGACCTTATTCCTTATATCCTCGAATAATTTCAATTTTATCTCGTAGCTCAAAAAATAGTGAAGTGTTATAATCGCACTGTTCTTGGCTCTGAATAGCGCAAATAAGCGCAACCAAAAATGAAAGGATTTTATTTCTTATATCCTCGAGTAATTTCGGTTTTATTTGTATCCTCGAATAATTTCTATTTTATTTTGTAGCTAGAAAAATAGTGCAATATTAAAACTGCACTGTTCTTAACTTTAGCGCAAATAAGCGCTATCAAAAATCAATGGATTTCATATTTTCTACAAAGAAAATTTTTTAATATGAAAATATTTTTAACGAAACATTTTATTAAATAAATTTTGTAATGAAACATTTTATTATAAAAAATTTAAAACGAAAAATTTGCTCATGAAATAAAATTTTTTATAAATAAAAATTTAGTAATAAATTTTTTGAAAGAAAAATTCCCTTTTATAGAAAAAAGCTAATAATTAAAAAAAAAAATGTATACTAAAAAATTTAAAAAATTCTTTTAGACTTAAAGGGTACTTTTAGTGTTAAAAAGTACTTTTAGTCTCAAAGGGTACTTTTAGTCCTGGAAGGTACTTTTAATTTTAAAAAGTACTTTTAGTCTTAAATGGTACTTTTAGTTTTAAAAGGTACTTTTAGTTTTAAAAGGTACTTTTAGTTTTAAAAGGTACTTTTAGTGTTAAAAGGTACTTTCAGTTATCAAGAGTGCTTTTAGTCTTAAAAGGTATTTTTAGTTTTAAAAGCTACTTTCAGTTTTAAAAGGTACTTTTAGTTTTAAAAGGTACTTTTAGTCTTAAGAGATACTTTAAGTCTTAAAAGGTACTTTTAGTTTTAAAAGGTACTTTTAGTTTTAAAAGGTACTTTTAGTTTTAAAAGGTACTTTGAGTTTTAAAAGATACCTTTAGTTGCAGAAGGTACTTTTAGTTTGAAAAGGTACTTTTAGTTTTAAAAATTACTTTTGGTTTTAAAAAGTACTTTTAGTTTTAAAAGGTACTTTTAGTTTTAAAACGTAATTTTAGTTTAAAAAGTACCTTCAGTTTTAAAAGGTACTTTTAGTTTTAAAAGGTACTTTTAGTTTTAAAAGGTACTTTTAGTTTTAAAAGGTACTTTAAGTTTTAAAAGGTAATTTTAGTTTTAAAAGGTACTTTTAGTTTTAAAAGTTACTTTTCATTTTAAAAGGTACTTTTAGTTTTTGAAGGTACTATTAGTTTTTAAAAGTACTTTAGTTTTAAAAGGTATATTTAGTTTTAAAAGGTACTTTTAGTTTTAAAAGTTACTTTCAGTTTTAAATGGTGCTTTTAGTTTTAAAATGTACTTTTAGTGTTAAAAGGTACTTTCAGTTTTAAAAGCTACTTTTAGTTTTAAAAGGTACTTTTAGTCTTAAAAGATACTTTTAGTTTTAAAAGGTACTTTTAGTTATAAAAGGTACTTTTAGTTTTAAAAGGTACTTTTAGTTTTAAAAGGTACTTTTAGTTTTAAAAGGTACTTTTAGTTTTAAAAGGTACTTTTAGTTTTAAAAGGTACTTTTAGTTTTAAAAGGTACTTTTAGTTTTAAAAGATACTTTTAGTTTTAAAAGTTACTTTTAGTTTTAAAAGGTACTTTAGTTTTAAAAGGTACTTTTAGTTTTAAAAGGTACTTTTAGTTTTAAAAGGTACTTTTAGTTTTAAAAGGTACTTTTAGTTTTAAAAGGTACTTTTAGTTTTAAAAGATACTTTTAGTTTTAAAAGGTACTTTTAGTTTTAAAAGGTACTTTTAGTTTTAAAAGGTACTTTTAGTTTTAAAAGGTACTTTTAGTTTTAAAAGGTACTTTTAGTTTTAAAAGGTACTTTTAGTTTTAAAAGTTACTTTCAGTTTTAAATGTTACTTTTAGTTTTAAAAGGTACTTTTAGTGTTAAAAGGTACTTTCAGTTTTAAAAGCTACTTTTAGTTTTAAAAGGTACTTTTAGTTTTAAAAGATGCTTTTAGTTATGAAAGGTACTTTCAGTTTTAAATGGTACTTTTAGTTTTAAAAGGTACTTTTAGTGTTAAAAGGTACTTTCAGTTTTAAAAGCTACTTTTAGTTTTAAAAGGTACTTTTAGTTTTAAAAGATACTTTTAGTTATGAAAGGTACTTTTAGTTTTAAAAGGTACTTTTAGTTTTTAAAGGTTTTTTTAGTTTTAAAAGGTACTTTATGTCTTAAAAGGTACTTTTAGTCTAACAATAGCTTTCGTTTATAACAAATTTAATATGAATTCAATATGAATATCCATAGATTATTTTATGATGAAATACGAGGGTTATCTTTTATGTCTTGAGATAAAAGAAAACAAATAATAATTTTGAAAAAAAGGTTTCGTTCCTTTGAAAATATTCTACAAAAACATCAAGACTATCGACTTTTTGGAGAATATTTTGAAAAGGATTTTTTAATTGTAAAAAGGGCTATTAGTCTTAAAATGTTATTTTTGTTTAAAAGCTCTATTTTGTTCTAAAAGTTGTTTTTGTCTTGAAATGTTCATTATGGTTGAAAAAGTACTTTTTTTTTTTAAAGTGTACTTTTTAACTTGACTTTAATGAGTATTCAGTCCGAGACGATATTATAGAGCTCCAATAGTAATGGTGGCTATTATTTCGTCTTTGGTGGTTGTTATTTGTTATTTCTTAGAAGATTTCTGGCTACCAAATGGTTGTGTTCCATTGACTATCAATAGATTTTCGATAAACACTGAAAAATTTATAATGCAAAGTCGCTAAAAATTGGTCTTAAGTAGAAGTAGTCGCCTAAACATTTTTGATTCATTCATTGTTATCTTTATAACAAAATTTATTTTAGTGTGAATTTTTAATTAAATATTTTATGATAATCAGCATTAAAATTTTAAAACACTTTTTAAAAGTTCCCTTTTTCTATTACACACGACATTTTTTTCCTAAATTCTTATTCCTTCCATTATTTGCTCATAAATTACTCATTTAAGTCTTCTAAATACTTTCAAACTTTTCCTTTTTATTTTTTTCGCTCCAAATTTTTAAATACCAAATAAAAGCCAAACAAAAAAGTTCAAGGTCTTCAAGGTTTTTCTTTTATCCTCAAAAAAAAGCTCCTAAAATCCCACTATAGTTTATTTATTTCGTTTAATGCATGAATATTCAAAGCAGTTGCTTAAGTGTTGGTGTGAGCGGTAGAGAGTTGGGAAAATTAAATGGATTTTTGTTTTGAATTTATTGTATATGAATAGAAAAATTTACATAATGAGTTTTCAAGTTTATAAAATTTTAAAGCACAAAGACATTCGCTGAAAGCTGATGTTTGAGTTATCATCATTAATTGTTCTTCTATTGATGGAGAATTTTGGCATTTTTCTATTTTGAATATTATAGAATGAAAAGAGTTCGAAAATGGCCCTTTTTAGAAGAGACTTCATTACAATAAACTTTCTTTAATATACAAAGATATTAAAGTTTGCTTTTATAAACATGACTCTCAATTTTATTTTAGTCTATTAAAAACTTTTGCTTTAGCAAAATTGAGATACTCGTATGTAAATTAGGGCAACACATGTTGGGCCAAAATACGAAATATTTGAAAGAAAATTTTTTGAAAATTTTACTTTTATAGGGAATTTTTTCTAAAAATTTACTTTTGAAGGAAATTTTTCGGTTAATTTACTTTTATAGAAAATTTTTCGAAAAATTTTTCGAAAAATTTACTTTTATTAAAAAATTTTTCGAAAAATTTACTTTTATAGGAAATTTTTCGAAAAATTTACTTTTATAGGAAATTTTTCGAAAAATTTACTTTTATAGGAAAATTTTCGAAAAATTAACTTTTATAGGAAATTTTTCGATAAATTTACTTTAGGGGAAATTTTTCGAAAAATTTACTTTTATAGGAAATTTTTCGAAAAATTTACTTTTATAGGAAATTTTTCCAAAAATGTACTTTTATAGGAAATTTTTCGAAAAATTTACTTTTATAGGAAATTTTTCCAAAAATTTACTTTTATAGGAAATTTTTCCAAAAATGTACTTTTATAGGAAATTTTTCCAAAAATTTACTTTTATAGGAAATTTTTCCAAAAATTTACTTTTATAGGAAATTTTTTCAAAAATTTACTTTTATAGGAAATTTTTCCAAAAATTTACTTTTATAGGAAATTTTTCCAAAAATTTACTTTTATAGGAAATTTTTCCAAAAATGTACTTTTATAGGAAATTTTTCGAAAAATTTACTTTTATAGGAAATTTTTCCAAAAATTTACTTTTATAGGAAATTTTTCGAAAAATTTACTTTTATAGGAAATTTTTCCAAAAATTTACTTTTATAGGAAATTTTTCCAAAAATTTACTTTTATTGGAAATTTTTCCAAAAATTTACTTTAGGGGAAATTTTTCCAAAAATATACTTTTATAGGAAATTTTTTCCAAAAATGCACTTTTATAGGAAATTTTTTCTAAAAATGCACTTTTATAGGAAATTTTTCGAAAAATTTACTTTTATAGGAAATTTTTCGAAAAATTTACTTTTATAGGAAATTTTTCGAAAAATTTACTTTTATAGGAAATTTTTCGAAAAATTTACTTTTATAGGAAATTTTTCGAAAAATTTACTTTTATAGGAAAATTTTCGAAAAATTAACTTTTATAGGAAATTTTTCGATAAATTTACTTTAGGGGAAATTTTTCGAAAAATTTACTTTTATAGGAAATTTTTCGAAAAATTTACTTTTATAGGAAATTTTTCCAAAAATGTACTTTTATAGGAAATTTTTCGAAAAATTTACTTTTATAGGAAATTTTTCCAAAAATTTACTTTTATAGGAAATTTTTCCAAAAATGTACTTTTATAGGAAATTTTTCCAAAAATTTACTTTTATAGGAAATTTTTCCAAAAATTTACTTTTATAGGAAATTTTTTCAAAAATTTACTTTTATAGGAAATTTTTCCAAAAATTTACTTTTATAGGAAATTTTTCCAAAAATTTACTTTTATAGGAAATTTTTCCAAAAATGTACTTTTATAGGAAATTTTTCGAAAAATTTACTTTTATAGGAAATTTTTCCAAAAATTTACTTTTATAGGAAATTTTTCGAAAAATTTACTTTTATAGGAAATTTTTCCAAAAATTTACTTTTATAGGAAATTTTTCCAAAAATTTACTTTTATAGGAAATTTTTCCAAAAATTTACTTTTATTGGAAATTTTTCCAAAAATTTACTTTAGGGGAAATTTTTCCAAAAATATACTTTTATAGGAAATTTTTTCCAAAAATGCACTTTTATAGGAAATTTTTTCTAAAAATGCACTTTTATAGGAAATTTTTCGAAAAATTTACTTTTATAGGAAATTTTTCGAAAAATTTACTTTTATAGGAAATTTTTCGAAAAATTTACTTTTATAGGAAATTTTTCGAAAAATTTACTTTTATAGGAAATCAATTTGTTTCTATAGGAAATTTTTCTAAAAATTTGTTTCTATAGAAAATTTTATTTCTTTACAAAAATTTGTTTCTAATTGAAATTTCTTTAAAAATTTATTTCTATAGAAAATTTTTCGAAAAATTTGTTTCCATAGGAAATTTTGCAAAAATTTGTTTTTATAGGAAATTTTTCTAAAAATTTTCTTCTATAAGAAATTTTTGCAAAAATTTATTCCTATAGAAAATTTTTCCAAAAATTTGTTTCTAGGAAATTTTTTGGAAAATTTGTTTTAGGAAATTTTTTTGAAAAATTTGTTTCTATAGGAAATTTTTACAAAAATTTGCTTCTATAGGAAATTTTTCTAAAAATTTGTTTCTATAGAAAATTTTTTTAAAAATTTGTTTCTAAAGGAAATTTTTCGCAAAATTTTATTTCATTAGATAATTTTTCCAAAAATTTGATTCTATAGGAAATTTTTCGAAAATTTTATTTCTTTAGAAAATTTTTCCAAAAATTTGTTTCTAATGGAAATTTTTTCAAAAATTTATTTTTATAGAAAATTTTTCCAAAAATTTGTTTCTAGGGAATTATTTTGAAAGATTTGTTTCTATAGGAAATTTTTGCAAAAATTTGCTTCTATAGAAAATTTTTCGAAAAATTTGTTTATTTTTAGAAAATTTTTCAAAAAATTTGTTTCTATAGGAAATTTTTAGAAAAATTTTAGTTAATTTTCCAAAAAATTTGTTTCTATAAAAATGTTTCTTTAGAAAATTTTTCCAAAAATTTGTTTCTGTAGAAAATTATTCCAAAATTTTTTTTCTATAGGAAATTTTTCCAAAAATTTGTCTTTATAGGAAAATTTCTAAAACTTTGCTTCTATAGAAAATTTTTTCCGAATTTTTTTTCTTTAGAAAAATTTTTTTCTACAAGAAATTTTTTCAAAAAATTTGTCTATAGGATATTTTTCAACAATTTTAAGTTTCTACAAGTTTTCTAAAAAAATTGTTTCTTTAGTTAATTTTTCCAAAAATTTGTTTCTGTAGGAAATTTTTCGAAAAAAATGTTTCCAAAACTATAAGAAAGTAGGAAAATATTCTAAAATTTGAATTCATTAGAGCAGTGGTGGGCACTAATACATATACAAATTGGCGATTGTATTGGTAACAACTGAAAATTTATTGGGCCACCCTAATATTTATTCATATATAGAGTCTTTCCCCCTCTAGTTCAAAGTTAAATTTCAAATTTATTTAGTCCTTTTCTCGTATGTGCTTTTAGCTTTTTACAATTTTTTTTTGGCAAGGATAAACAAATATGCGCCACTTGAATAAACTCCCACTCAAAATTATTTAAAAATTTATCTGGTAGAAAATAAAAATCAGCAGCAGCAACAGAATATTCAAAATGCAAAAACGAAATGAAAAGTTCGTAAATTTAAATGTCATAAGAAAAATCATACAAATATAATAAACTTCAGTTTATATATAGAGAAATACACATACATAGACATACACATACAGACGGAAGGACAGGCATGCAAATACACTTGAACATTTAATGAAAGTTTGTATATATAAGAAAAATATATTAAAGGGGTTCGATTTTTCTGACATAGAAGGTCCATTTATTCAATTAGTGCAACAAACTACCAAATAGTCCTTTAAAGTATACTTTAGTTACCCCAATATTTTTTATATACAAAATATTTAAGTAAGCCCTCCTAATTCTGAAAGGACACCCATGGTAATATCTGCAAATACTGGTTCACCCAGATACTCACACGCTCTTGTAATTAATAGCCTTTAAGTGTACTTTTTGTGTAAATGTGTGTGTAAGTGTATATTCGTTAGCATTTATAAGTGTGCGTGCGAGTCCCTGCTGTGGGGATATTTGCTTGAGGTCAATATAGCATTAACATTCAAGGACACTTTTTCAACAAAACAAATTTTATGTTGTTGTTATTTTTAAGGGGAGCAGGAGGATACCCGAAAGCAGCTTACGTATGCAAATGCTAGTGTGACAGTGTGAGGATAAATAATGTTATGCTTGACAGCTGCAGCTGAATCAGAAAATGTGTGCAACTGAGCAACAGCAACAGAAAATTTAACAAACAACCAGAACGACAACAGAAATGCAATTGTAATTGTTGGTGTCGTAGGGAAGAAAGAGGTTTAAAGGAAGGTAATCATTTTTGAGGGTTCAACAGAAAAATTTTTCGAAACATTTACTTTAATAGGAAATTTTTAGAAAAATTTATTGTTATAGGAAATTTTTCGAAAAATTTACCTTTTAGGAAAATTTTCGAAAAATTTACTTTTATAGGAAATTTTTGAAAAAAATTTACTTTTATAGGAAATTTTTCGAAAAATTTACTTTTATAGGAAATTTTTCGAAAAATTTACTTTTATAGGAAATTTTTTCGAAAAATTTACTTTTATAGGAAATTTTTTCGAAAAATTTACTTTTATAGGAAATTTTTCTTTAAATTTACTTTTATAGGAAATTTTTCGAAAAATTTACTTTTAAAGGAAATATTAAGAAAAATTTACTTTTATAGGAAATTTTTTTAAAAATTTAATTTTATAGAAAATTTTTCGAAAAATTTTCTCTTATAGGAAATTTTTCGAAAAATTTAGTTTTATAGGAAATTTTTTCGAAAATTTAGTTTTATAGAAAATTTTTCGAAAAATTTACTTTTATAGGAAATTTAAAAAAAAAAAATATATTTGTAGGAAATTTTTTAAAAATTTTGTTTCTAAAGGAAATTGTTCGAAAAATTTTGTTTCTAAAAGAAATTTTATTGGAAATTTCTCAAAAAATTTACTTTTATAGGAAAAATTTAATTTTATAGGAAAAATTTACTTTTATAGGAAATTTTACTTTTATAGGAAAATTTTTCGAAAAATTTACTTTTATAGGAAATTTTTCGAAAAATTTACTTTTATAGGAAATTTTTCGAAAAATTTACTTTTATAGGAAATTTTTCGAAAAATTTACTTTTATAGGAAATTTTTCGAAAAATTTACTTTTATAGGAAATTTTTCGAAAAATTTACTTTTATAGGAAATTTTTCGAAAAATTTACTTTTATAGGAAATTTTTCGAAAAATTTACTTTTATAGGAAATTTTTCGAAAAATTTACTTTTATAGGAAATTTTTCGAAAAATTTACTTTTATAGGAAATTTTTCGAAAAATTTACTTTTATAGGAAATTTTTCGAAAAATTTACTTTTAAAGGAAATATTAAGAAAAATTTACTTTTATAGGAAATTTTTTTAAAAATTTAATTTTATAGAAAATTTTTCGAAAAATTTTCTCTTATAGGAAATTTTTCGAAAAATTTAGTTTTATAGGAAATTTTTTCGAAAATTTAGTTTTATAGAAAATTTTTCGAAAAATTTACTTTTATAGGAAATTTAAAAAAAAAAAATTATATTTATAGGAAATTTTTTTAAAATTTTGTTTCTAAAGGAAATTGTTCGAAAAATTTTGTTTCTAAAAGAAATTTTATTGGAAATTTCTCAAAAAATTTACTTTTATAGGAAAAATTTAATTTTATAGGAAAAATTTACTTTTATAGGAAATTTTACTTTTATAGGAAAATTTTTCGAAAAATTTACTTTTATAGGAAATTTTTCGAAAAATTTACTTTTATAGGAAATTTTTCGAAAAATTTACTTTTATAGGAAATTTTTCGAAAAATTTACTTTTATAGGAAATTTTTCGAAAAATTTACTTTTATAGGAAATTTTTCGAAAAATTTACTTTTATAGGAAATTTTTCGAAAAATTTACTTTTATAGGAAATTTTTCGAAAAATTTACTTTTATTGGAAGTTTTTGAAAAATTTACTTTTATAGGAAATTTTTAGAAAAATTTACTTTTATAGGAAATTTTTCCAAAAATTTACTTTTATAGGAAATTTTTCGAAAAATTTACTTTTATAGGAAAATTTTCGAAAAATTTACTTTTATAGGAAATTTTTCGAAAAATTTACTTTTATAGGAAATTTTTCGAAAAATTTACTTTTATAGGAAATTTTTCGAAACACTTACTTTTATAGGAAATTTTTCGAAAAATTTACTTTTATAGGAAATTTTTCGAAAAATTTGCTTTTATAGGAAATTTTTCGAAAAATCTACTTTTATAGTTTTTTTTTTTAATTTTGTTTCTATAGGAAATTTTTCGAAAAATTTTCTTTTATATGAAATTTTTCGAAAAATTTACTTTTATAGGAAATTTTTCGAAAAATTTACTTTTATAGGAAATTTTTGGAAAAATTTACTTTTATAGGAAATTTTTGGAAAAATTTACTTTCATAGGAAATTTTTGGAAAAATTTACTTTTATAGGAAATTTACTTTTATAGGAAATTTTTCGAAAAATTTACTTTTATAGGAAATTTTTCGAAAAATTTACTTTTATAGGAAATTTTTCGAAAAATTTGTTTTTTATAAGAAATTTTTCGAAAAATTTACTTTTATAGGAAATTTTTGGAAAAATTTACTTTTATAGGAAATTTTTCGAAAAATCTGCTTTTATAGGAAATTTTTCGAAAAATCTACTTTTATAGTTTTTTTTTTTAATTTTGTTTCTATAGGAAATTTTTCGAAAAATTTTCTTTTATATGAAATTTTTCGAAAAATTTACTTTTATAGGAAATTTTTCGAAAAATTTACTTTTATAGGAAATTTTTCGAAAAATTTACTTTTATAGGAAATTTTTCGAAAAATTTACTTTTATAGGAAATTTTTCAAAAAATTTACTTTTATAGGAAATTTTTCGAAAAATTTACTTTTACAGGAAATTTTTCAAAAAAATTTACTTTTACAGGAAATTTTTCAAAAAAATTTACTTTCATAGAAAATTTTTTAAATATTTTGTTTCTAAAGGAAATTTTTTAAAAATTTTGTATTTAAATGAGATTTTTCGAAAATATTATTTCTATAGAAAATTTTTTCAAAAAATTGTTTATATGTAAAATTTTCCAAAAAAAATGTTTTTGATAGAAAATTTTTTTCAAAATTTGTTTCTATATGAAATTTTTTCCCAAAATTTGTTTGGATAGGAAATTTAAAAAAAAATTGCTTATATAAGAAATTTTTCCAAAAATTTGTTTCTTTAGGAAATTTGTTTAACAGTTTGTTTCTTTAGAAACTTTTTCAAAAAATTTGTTTATAAAGGAATTTTTTCAAAAAATTTGTGTAAAAAGGAATTTTTTCCAAAAATTTGTTTCTATAGGAATTTTTTCTAAAAATTTGTTTATATAGAAATTTTTTTCAAAAATTTTACCCAAAAATTGTTTCTAATGCAAATTTTCTGAAAAATTTACTAAAATTTGTTTGTTTGAAAATTTTCCCAAAATTTGTTTCTATAGGAAATTTAAAAAATTGTTAATATAGAAATTTTTTTCAAAAATTTGACCTAAAAAAAAATTTTTTAATATAAATTTTTTTTCAAAACTTGTTTTTTTTTTGTGGGAATTTTTGTAAAGAATTTTTTTTTTCAAAAAATTGTTTGATAGGAAATTTTCTAAAAATTTTCTATATGAAATTTTTCCAAAAATTGTCGTTCTAAGAAATTTTTCGAAAAATTAGTTTATTTTAGAAATTTTTCTAAAGGAATTTTTTCAAAAATTTTTTTGTAAAGGAAATATTTCTAAAAATTTGTTTATAAGAAAATTTTTCGAAAAATTTGTTTTTAGGATATTTTTTTTGAAAAATTAGTTTTTTTTTGAATTGTTACAAAAAATTTGTTTCTTTAAGAAATTTTTCGAATATTATTCTTTTTAAAGAAATTTTTTTTTTTAGGAAATTTTTCTAAATATATTTTTTCCAAAAAAAATTTTGGTTGGAAATTTTCTAAAAATTTGTTTATGTAGAAAATTTTTCTAGGAGATTTATTGAAAAATTTGTTTCATTTAGGAATTTTTTCAAGAATTTGTTTCTTTAGGAAATTTTCCGAAAATTATTATTTTTTAAGAATTTTCCACAAATTGTGTAGCATACCTTAGGGATTTTCAAAATAATTTATCTTCAAAAAAGTTTGATAAAATTTGATATCTAAAAATTGATTTTTAAGAATTAATTCTTTGCCTTTCTCTGCCTTTCAAGGTCCCATCATTCATGGATATATTTACAAAACTGTGCAATAATGATGTCATGCTTCTTGAACATCTGATGGTCAAATTTTGTTATTTTATTGTTGCATTTTGGCCTTACATCCTGGCAACCAATTGTACTCCTCTCAACAATACAACAAAAATTAGGTCAATAGCCACCTTCACTGGCTGGGGGGCGGGGGGAGGTGGTAACTGGTCGAGAGGTGTCAAAATACTCGAATGGTTTTAAGTGGAGAAATGTAAAGCAAAATCTGCCAAAAACATATTTTCTACCTAAACAATGACAACAATGACAACAACAACAACAAAATTGTAGTTTTTTTCGGATATACAATTTTTGTTTTGAAGCAAATAAACAAACGAATAGTTCAAGGATAAATATTGGCATTTATGTATTTAGAAAGGATTTTCTACACACACACACACATACATATATTGTTTTTGCTATTGCTCTAATCTTATGACTTTAGTAAACGATAACTAAAATATTGAAATCAAAACCTTCAAAACTAGTCAAAATATTGAGTATCGAAGAAGAGGAAAACTAAGATAGTAAAATTGGCATTTCAAGTTGAAAACTAGAAAATCTTGGAAAGATTTATTGATACTCAATAGAATTTGTGTATTCTACTCATACTTAAAATTGTTGTCTAAAACATTATTTAGTGACTTAACATGTTTTGCTGGCACAACTGTAACATTTTTCTATGATTTGAGCCAAGAATGGCAATTGCAGTAAAAAAAAATATATATATCTTATGGATAAAAAATTTTACATCTATCTCTAGGATATTCTGTACAAATTTTCCCTTTTGCTACTTCCACATATTTTGCATATTTGTTTTGCTAGAAGTCAATTTTTTGCTAGTTTCTTTAGATATTTTATTTGATTGTTGTATCGTTTTGTAGGATTATTGATTTACGTCGGAAAAATTGAAGCCAAAAAAAAATTTTACACACATTTTTTTTCCTTTTCATCATATGCATATATAAATTTCCCCAAAAATGCTGGGAACCAACAATATTTAACACCTGTTAGATTTTTTTCTGGTCCGTTTGATTTCCAATTTTTTTTCTCCGTTTTTATTTTCTATGCAAATTTATTGCGGTGTGTGAGATTTTTGTCGGTTTTCAATTTTATGATTTATTCATTCTGTTTTTTAAACCTGCGGTGGTTTGCCATTTTTTATACCTTTTTTCAATTTTGGTTTATTTTTTTTTTCTGCCAGACGAATCATATACTCGTATGTTTATATTTGATTTATTGGAATTTTTTTTATGACCGAATGACTCGGAAATTGTTGTTCATTGGAAAAATTTGCATGACGGACTGTGTAATATTAACTTTAAAAATCTCATTAGCATTTTGTTGAGTAATTTTTTGAAAAATTTCCTATAAAAATAGGAAATTTTTGAAAAATTTGTTATAAAAATAGGAAATTTTTGAAAAATTTCCTATAAAAAAAGGAAATTTTTGAAAAATTTCCTATAAAAAAAGGAAATTTTTGAAAAATTTCCTATAAAAACAGGAAATTTTTGAAAAATTTCCTATAAAAATAGGAAATTTTTGAAAAATTTCCTATAAAAATAGGAAATTTTTGAAAAATTTCCTTTAAAAATAGGAAATTTTTGAAAAATTTCCTTTAAAAATAGGAAATTTTTGAAATATTTTCTTTAAGAAATAGGAAATTTTTGAAATATTTCCTTTAAAAAATAGGAAATTTTTGAAAAATTTCCTTAAAAAAATAGGAAATTTTTGAAAAATTTCCTTAAAAAAATAGGAAATTTTTGAAAAATTTCCTTAAAAAAATAGGAAATTTTTGAAAAATTTCCTTAAAAAAATAGGAAATTTTTGAAAAATTTCCTTAAAAAAATAGGAAATTTTTGAAAAATTTCCTTAAAAAAATAGGAAATTTTTGAAAAATTTCCTTAAAAAGATAGGAAATTTTTGAAAAATTTCCTTAAAAAAATAGGAAATTTTTGAAAAATTTCCTTAAAAAAATAGGAAATTTTTGAAAAATTTCCTTAAAAAAATAGGAAATTTTTGAAAAATTTCCTTAAAAAAATAGGAAATTTTTGAAAAATTTCCTTAAAAAAATAGGAAATTTTTGAAAAATTTCCTTAAAAAAATAGGAAATTTTTGAAAAATTTCCTTAAAAAAATAGGAAATTTTTGAAAAATTTCCTATAAAAATAGGAAATTTTTGAAAAATTTCCTATAAAAATAGGAAATTTTTGAAAAATTTCCTATAAAAATAGGAAAATTTTGTAAAATTTCCTTTAAAACATAGTAAATTTTTGAAAAATTTCCTATAGAAAATAGGAAATTTTTTGAAAAGTTTCCTTTAAAAAATAGGAAATTTTTAAAAAATTTCCTTTAAAAAATAGGAAATTTTTGAAAAATTTCCTTAAAAAAATAGGAAATTTTTGAAAAATTTCCTTAAAAAAATAGGAAATTTTTGAAAAATTTCCTTGAAAAAATAGGAAATTTTTGAAAAATTTCCTTAAAAAAATAGGAAATTTTTTGAAAAGTTTCCTTTAAAAAATAGGAAATTTTTAAAAAATTTCCTTTAATAAATATAAAATTTTTGAAAAATTTCCTTTAAAAAATAGGAAAATTTTGTAAAATTTCCTTTAAAACATATGAAATTTTTAAAAAATTTCCTATAGAAAATAGAAAAATACCTATAAAAATAGGAAATTTTTGAAAAATTACCTATAAAAATAGGAAATTTTTGAAAAATTTCCTAGTTTTATAGGAAATTTTTCAAAAATTTCCTATTTTTATAGGAAAATTTTCAAAAATTTCCTAGTTTTATAGGAAATTTTTTAAAAATTTCCTAGTTTTATAGGAAATTTTTCAAAAATTTCCTAGTTTTATAGGAAAATTTTCAAAAATTTCCTAGTTTTATAGGAAAATTTTCAAAAATTTCCTAGTTTTATAGGAAAATTTTCAAAAATTTCCTATTTTTATAAGAAAATTTTTCGAAAATTCCCTTTTGTTACAGGAAGTTTTTTAAAAATTCCCTTTTGTTATAGGAAATTTTTCAAAAATTCCCTTTTGTTATAGGAAATTTTTCAAAAACTTTCTATTTTTATAGTAAAATTTTTAAAAATTGCCTATTTTGATAGGAAATTTTAAAAATTTCTTATTTTTATAGGAAATTTTTCAAAAATTTCTTATTTTTATAGGAAATTTTTCAAAAATTTCTTATTTTCATAGGAAATTTTTTAAAAATTTCCTATTTTTATAGGAAATTTTTCAAAAGTTTCCTATTTTGATAGGAAATTTTTCAAAAATTTCCTATTTTTTAAAGGAAAATTTCCTATTTTTTAAAGGAAATTTTATAGGAAATTTTTCAAAAATTTCCTATTTTTTAAAGGAAATTTGTCAAAAATTTCCTATTTTTTAAAGGAAATTTTTCAAAAATTTCCTATTTTTTAAAGGAAAAAATTTCCTTTAAAAATAGGGAATTTTTGAAAAATTTCCTATAAGGACAGAAAATTTTTGAAAAATTTCTTATAAAAATAGTAAATTTTTGAAAATTTTCCTATAAAAATAGTAAATTTTTGAAAAATTTCTTATGAAAATATAAAAATTTTGAAAATATTCCTATAAAAATAGGAAATTTTTGAAAGATAATTTGATTCTATTTTAGAAATTATATTTAAAATAATTTTCTGTTTATTTTCAAGTTTCGTATCTAACAATTTAATACTAAATGTTCTTTCTAAACAATCAAGTTTCTGGTTCATTCGCCTCAAGTACTTAAAGCTAAAAAGTTTTAAAAGTGCAAGTAATATTCCAAATAACAAAATTAGAGTATAAATAGTTCAAGTAACTAAGTTTTTTTTTACTTATATTTTAATACTCGTAATAGTAACTATAAAATAGTAAGTAAATAGTTATATAACAAGGATTTATTAAGTAAAGTAACTTGTTACTGTTGAGAAATTGTTGTAGAATCAAAATATTTATAATATAGAAATTGATTGAATTTTATGTAAAAGATGAAAATTGTTGCAGTTTCAAGATAAACTAATAACCTTAAAATTACTTTAAGAGTAACTTATTTCTAAGTTATTAAAGCTAAAGTTAAACTTCAAGAATTATTAAGTTCAACAATTCTTTCGAGTAATTTGAGATATTTGAAATTTAAGTAAGAATAATGAATTTATTTAATGTTAAAAGTGATACTAATTTTAAATTAGGATATTTTAAAGCTTTAAAGCTTTTTATCACCGTAAGTACTTTTCTAAGTGCCAAAAGCTTTAATGGGTTCTGCGAAAGTTTTCCTTTTTTTTACATAATTTACAACATAATGTGATAATTTTCACAGTTTTTCCTAATTGTAATAAATTAATGAATGAATGAATTAACGAACTAAAAGTAGAAGCGTATGTTCGAATGTTTAACAAACATTTTTTAGTTAAAACTTACACTTTCAAGTGCATAATCATGTTATTTTTTAGTGTTAGATGAAAAAACGAGGAAAAAACCTAACTAACGGCATCTGAAAAACTGCATAAAACTATTAAATACCAGCAGAGAAAGTGTAATTTAGTACATAATTAGGTTTGTTTTAGTGGAATTTTTAAACAGTTAAAGTTTTTACAGTTTAACTTAAGAATCACTAGAATAAGATGCTATTAAGGTTTAATGAGCTATTTTATGTCATAAGCTTTTAAATCTGAAATTAGTTAATGAAGAAGCTTGAAATGATTGTTGATAGTTTGGTGTACTCTGTAGAAATCTTGTCTACTCTTTGAACATCTATACTCCCTAAGGAACTAGGATTAGTCCAAAATTAGTCGAAATATATGAACATGATCCCTTTAATATTACAATATCCTAGCAGAGGATCATGTAAAACATAAATGTATTACATCTGAGTAATCCCAAAGCTAGTCCATATCATTTCTAACTTACTTAAATACTTGCTTAAATGGCCTATATTTATGACCAGTTAAGGTCAAAGGCCGAACATATTTAGGAATTCCATGCGCTTCAATCTTGTATGCATTTTCAGGCAGATCTGCCTATATTTTGAGATATTTAATATTCCGTTAAATATCTCTTAAACTATTAGAGATAGCGTAGTACAGTAAGCAAATTTTTCTTTCCTTCTTTCTTAAGTAGTTTTCGAATGTGTAAAAATCTTTTCGATAGGTTTATATATACGAAAGTTTTACGGACCAATAGGTTTAACATACAATTATGCTCAACTTTGGCTCAGTGTAGAGGCCATTGTGCTAAAAATAGACATGTTTTTCAAAATTGGTCTAAAACTCCAACTACCCATTGGCCGATTTCTGCATATTACGCCACAATCCGTCCAGTACCTGAAAAGTTATTGAAGCAAAACTAAAAATCTTCACCTACAATATTTTGCATCATAACTTCTAAACCATTTGGAAAAAATTTAATCACGAGTAGTTTATCGGAAGTAGCAAACTAACAAAGAACAAAAATGTTATGCACCAAAACATTCTCCGTTTTTGTTTAATTCAAATTTTTTGTCGCTTACGATCAATATTTATACTGTCGCTTGCGATCATTTTAATCTAAGGGCTCGATATATCGGGTGTTTTTTATTGAGGTATAGAACTTTAAGTTGGCATCACTTTTTTAACTGGCGGCCATTTTGTCAGCTGTCAAGTGATTAATATTTAGTTTGGTTTGCCATTTCATCATGAATAGGTTGACAAAAGAACAACGCTTGCAAATCGTGCAAATTTATTTCGAAAATAATGGTTCAGTTCGCGAAGTTTACCGCAAGCTCCGTCCATTTTATGGTCGACATAATCGTCCATCAGAGCAATTAATTCGGTTAACCATGGATCGTTTTCGCACTACGTTTACTCTATGTGATAATACGCATCCGCAGCGACGTCGAACAGTGCGCACAGAAGAAACAATTGCCGCTGTAGAGCAAAGTGTTGAAGAGGACCCGAATGAATCGATGGAGCTTTGTCCATCAACTTTATGGAAGATTTTGCGCAAAGATCTTGGCTTGCGACCTTACAAGATCCAGCTTGTGCAAGAATTAAAGCCGCGAGACCATGCAATGCGTCGTGATTTTGGTGTATGGGCCGAAAATGAGATTGATCTCGATGCTGATTTTCATCGCAAATTGGTCAATTGGCCACCAAGATCGTGCGATTTGACACCACTGGATTATTTTCTTTGGTGATATGTGAAGTCGCTCGTCTACGCCAACAAACCAGAAACGTTAGGGGACTTGGAAGCCAACATTCGTGGCGTTATTGCCAACATACGGCCCCATATGCTCGAAAAAGTTGTTGAAAATTGGACCTGTAGAATTGGCTTTATTCGAACCAGCCGCGGCGGCCACATGTCCGAAATCATATTTAAACATTAATGGCATAAAATTATCCTTCCAATAAAGCCAAATTGATAGACATTAAAACGATTTTCTTGTGTTTTATTTCAATTCGAAGTTCTATACCTCTAAAAAAAACACCCATTACAATTGTACGAATTGGGTTACCTTCTTAAAAAGTATTGTTGCCAGATTCGAAATAATTATTATATATCTTTATATTAAGGTATAGCTTTTAAACATTCTGCAATCGAACTTTTGATTAATTGTTGCAGTTAAAAAGTGGTAGGAGTGGTACTGGGGAACTATGTGCCGCTACATATAGAAGACTTATCCGCGTGATTTGTTAGAACTTATTAAGTTATAGTCTTCAAACATTGCACATTAAATAATCTATATATATATATATATCAAACAAATTTTTTTAGGGATATCCTGTGGGTAAAATAGGCTAGGAATTTGAATGAAAGGAAGACCCCTCTCATATAAGGCAAAAATTGTAAGCCACGAATTTTTATGAAACACCTTCGTATATGATCAAATAAATTAAAATTTTAAATGTGGTTATATGCTTACTATAGGATATTTTTACGCTTTTTCAGTTTTTTGAAAATAAACCGGGAGGGTCTGTAGCCCGAAAAACGTGGATGATTTTCCCGTTTTCTTTAAAATTGCATTAGTTGAGGGCGGCTGAACGATTTGGACAATTTTACTTCTTAAATGTTTGTCTTAGTCCAGTTAGGATTCTACATAAAGAGAAATTGATTTATCTAAAATCGTAAAATGGGTGCACCGATATTTGTATTTTTTCTTCTTAAACGTTTTTACGGAAAGAAAATTTGACCACGCCTACTTTTACTCCCATTTTTTTTCTTAAATGTTCGTAGTAACTCAATTTTAGTTTTAACAAAAAGAAATACCACACCCACTTTTTTTATCTATTTAAAATCGGAAAGTTACTGCACTGATATTGGTGATATTTTTATTTGTTTGATAATGATTTGACTATTAACTAGCGATTGTTTGAACATTTTTTGATAGTTGTTTGACGATTTTACGTTGTTTCACGATTGTTTGACAGTTATTTGACTATTGTTTGATGACTGTTAGGCGATTATTTATTTGATAGTTGTTTTATTTTTGCTTTACAATTTACCACCACTACATATTTTTGTGGTGGTCTCCTAATTATAAAAACGGTCGAGATTTAAAATTTTATGGATACATTATTCAAATTTTTTTTTTTTCGGAGATTCGGAGTTATTTGCACTTCATTGTAAATTTTAGTTTTTTTTACATTTTTATGTGAAAAACTTCACAACCATTTACCATATGAAAAAATTGTCTTATCAATGCTTAAATACAATTTTCTGGTGAATCCGCCGATATTTCTTTCAACGAATTTAGATAAGCCATTCCCAAGATATGATAAAATCAATAGAACAACCTCTGCGAAAATCCGTAATTTTAGAAAAAATTAAAAAAAAAAAATCGTATCTATAGAATTTT
Source organism: Stomorhina lunata (assembly GCA_933228675.1). Lineage (NCBI taxonomy): Eukaryota > Metazoa > Arthropoda > Insecta > Diptera > Rhiniidae > Stomorhina > Stomorhina lunata. Next base: position 55,591,383 of record OW121743.1, on the reverse strand, counting down.
TAATTTTGGTGGTTTTTGTACTTAGGGGGCCATAATATGTGAAATTAAATAGTTAGACTTCAAAGTAAATTCTCTTGTTGACCAGTGTAATTGTTGTACGATTGTTTTACGATCGTTTGACGATTGTTTGATAGTTGTTTTATGAATGATTGACTGACAACAGTTTGATAACACACAGCGACTAATAAAATGAAGTAAAATTTTCTGGGATGTTATATAATTTTTCTGGTTGGTAGTGTCGAGTATAACAACGCTTTGTTTTTGGAATTTTCAAAACACCCCCAAAATCTTCTCAGTAGTAAAAAAACGGGTTTTCAGTTTTGATTGGAATCGTTAAAAATTATTTATGGGTAAAATTTTGTTTTTCTTTTAAATTGAATAAATCAATCAATTTCTAGCAGATTTTTAAACATAAGCCCTCGTTTTATTGGCTTTCAATTTTAATTTAAAAATATCATAAATAGCGCGGTTCCATAGAAAAATACATAGAAAAATATTAATATAAATACGGAAAAAATCGGAAAACAATATATTTGGTATAAAAATTCACACATGTTTCTAAAATATATTTTTAAAAACTATATACCGTTGGAAAGGTCCTAGCTTGTTCTTTGAATATCTGCGAAACAAGTTTATAGCGGTTGGTATTTGTCTAAGATACGGGTATGAAAAACCGGTAGCTCAAGATTTTGGAGGTGTTTTGATAATTCCAAACACCAAGTGTTGTTGTTTGATGATTGATTGACTGACGACTGTTTGGTGACTTTTAATGATTGTTCGATAGTTGACGATTGACAATTGATTGTTGGACGATTTTTTAAAGATTGTAAGAAGACTTTTAAGGATTTTTTGACGACTGTTTGATAGTGAACGATTGTTGGATGGTTGTTGCCGACTGCTTCATTATTGTTTGACTACTAATTGATGATTGTTTTACCTGTGTTTGACGATTGTTTGATGGTTGTTTGGTGATTGTTTTATTGCTGATTGACGAACAGTGTTGATTACTTAACAATTGATATGGAAGATCTACCTATGTATAATATTTATGGACTCATAGGACGAGCATGTTTCGATCTTCTGCTCTATGCTTCAATTTCGTAGGCCAAGCTTTGAAAGATTTTCTTCTACTTGGTCTTTCCATCGAAGTTTGGATATCCTCTTCTAACATTAAGATGTCCGTTTTTATTCTTATTTTAGCTTTTTCATAGTAATTGTTTTTTCTAAGAGTGGGTTACTGGCCCACCGTCCTCACTACTTTAACGGGTGATGCCACAAGGAGGTCAGTATCCACGGTTGAGATGAGGAATAGACCAAGATAAGTCTGGGCTTACCAAATTAATACCAATCAGAACCGTTGCTTGGGACCCAGCATCCCCTAGATCAACCTCCAAGTAGCTAGTAATTGATAAAATAGACTGATAAGAACGAATCTTTATAAGATTCAGAGGTAGGTTCATTGAACTTAATAAAGCCAAGATTCTAATAGGTTTTGGTTAGCAAAAAAGTATGATCAGAGCAGGGGGCGTTCTACATCCCGTTCTAAAATTAACCATTTTTGAATTATTACTTAGATAAGTTTGGGTATAATAAGGTATAATAGCGGGGGAACTAAATCTTTAATACAAAAAATTATATGAATTGAGTTCTTGAAAAACATTTATCAAAAACACGGACAATGCCGGGTATCCACATCTAATAGAAAAATGTATTTAAATAATAAAAACTAGAAAATATGGACTTAAAGCCTAAATAACAATGTCCGTATGTGTAAAAAACTTTATTCAAAATATTATGTAAATAATACAATTTTTTTTATGAAAAATTTTTCTATAGAAAATTTTTTTATCAAAAATTTTTCTATAGAAAATTTTTTATCAAAAATTTTTCTATAGAAAATTTTTTTATAAAAAATTTTTCTGTATTACGTAAATAATACAAAAAGTTTATTTTTAAAGCAAAAATTGTGTGGGATTATTTATCAGAATTTTATAGGAAAATTTTACTACTAGACAAAAAGCTTTAAATTATTTACACGTATTTTACACTCAATCATTTATACAAGTAAAGAATAAGTAAGTAAGTCTTAGGTATGTAAACTTATTACTTCAAGCATTTGAGTTAATCCTATTATAGGTTAGTTATAACTACTAAAGTGTACTAAAACGAAAGAAATAAAAGAATTACTTAAGACTTAAAGTGAATAGTAGGGGATTTAAATAAATATATAATAGAATAGAATAAATTGTTGTGTAAATGTTAATAAAAGTTCAAGTTCAAGGTGAAGTTATTTTAAGAATTTGATATATTCAATATAAATGTCAAGAAAATGATAATGAAGAGTTGGTCGTAAAATATTTGTGGGTATTCAAAATATTTACTTATGTATGGAAATTTATCTAGGATTTACAGTGGGCTAAAAAATATTAAAAAAAAATATAATACCTCTAGCGTTATGTTAAATTGAGTTATGTAGGAAAAGTATTCAAATATTTTTATGTTTGCAATAACTTTAAAAAAATTATAAAAAATATCGTGGGCCTATATTCAATACCGACTATGAACCAAATAAAAAGTAAAGAATAATAATGGAGAGGCAGAAAAGTGTTCCATATCCAAAATACTTTAATATAAGTCAATATTTCCTTTACAATATATTTAAGCCAATAACTGCCTTAACAGATTTTCTTTATCTGATTTTTATAACATGAGATGTTCTTTTATAAAAGAACAGTTTTCCAATAAAAAGTGTTTAAAAATAAAAATGGCTCATAGGCGGTATTGAATATAGGCTCACGATATATAAATATTTATTAACATATTTCTCACATTTTTAAAAAATTATTTTTTCAAATTATTCAGTCATAAATTTTAACAACTGAATATTATTATTATTATTAATTTATTTTTGCTATTAAACTGTTGTTAAAGAAAACTCCATATTTTTATAGCAAATCTCACGCAATTTCGTTGTTTTCTTTGTCAAACCCTCGAACATGACATTTAGGTGAGACATAACAATTTCAGCAAAAACATTACAAATAACACCAAGAACCGAGAAAATGTCTAATTTATAACAAAAACGCACTCATGTCAAAATCAGTTAAGAAACAAATCCCTTTTTTTTTGCGAAAAAGAAAGAACGAACGACAAAATATCATCAAACAAAATGAAACTAAACGTTAAAGACTAAAGACATACATGTTTTACAAGCTACAGTGGGTTCAAAAATGAAAAATACCAAAACTTTTAATATAACTTCCGTAAAAGTGTTCGAAAAAATGTTTCTTAAAATTCTTAGTGATTCCTAATAGGTTCCAAAATGATGTAACGAGTGTTTGGTTTAATTATTTCCATTCAATTCGATAAAAAAAAATAATCAAAAGTTAATAATAATCAGGAGTAGGCAGCCCATACCACCAGTAGCCGATGAATTTTATGTCATCTTCGTAAATACCACGATCATTAATAAAACTCGTGAAAATGAGTATTAAAATCATTCAGCTGGAAATTGGATGCTAACAGAGTTGGTTGCTGCCGCATTGTTAAAGAAAAGACAATAACAAAATAGGCAAGAAACAATCAAAATACATGGTTCGAGAGAACATAGAAATATAATCTCGAACATTGTTGCCACGACTCTATTATTTTTGTAAATTTTGGGAATATTTTTCAAAACAGAAATAAATTCTTATATTAGATATTTTTAGATATTTTGGATCTAAAAATTTTTTTATAGAAAAAATTTTTTTTTATAGAAAAAATTTTAATAAAAATATCTTTCTTTGGAAGATTTTTTGATAAAAATATTTTTCTATAAAAATTTTTGATCAAACTATTTTTATATCGAAAAGTTTTCAAATCTTCTATGGAAACATTTTTGATAAAACATTTTTAATAGAAAAATTTTTGATAAAAAAATTTTCTATAGAAAATTTTGCCTTAACTAGGGCTCGAACCCAGGCAGAATATGATAAGATATGCCTTCTAGTCGATGTGCTTAACAACTAATCCACAGCACCCAAAATTCGGAGAATTTGATGGATAAGGAAGCAGTTGGGAGCCATATTCTTGAAGTTTTGCCATGGAAACTAAGCTTGAATTCACTCCTGCACTTTCACGTGAAAAATAGCTTTATTGTTGACCAAATGCGATAGCTTTTTCTCATTGAATGACACAATTAGTTTATATTATATTCGCACATTATTGTTTTCCTCATTTTGAAGGAAGTCAATATGAATTATACCCCGATTCACCACCACAGTCTCACTGTTTGGTCTCCGGTATACTGTAGCAGATTCGCGTTTCGTTCACTGTTTCGAAACGGTTGTGTATGTAAGCAACTGCGGCAGCCATCTTTCATAAAGCTTTCTCATACGCAAGTGATCATTCAAAATTTGAACCACTGAGCCATGTGGGATGAATATGTTGCCCACCACTTTCAATCTTCGATCGGCTAAATCCATACAGTGAATTTTTCAATTATTTCGGAAGTAGAGCCCTCATCAGAGTGCCAGAACTACTGTGCGTTCGGAAAAAAAATTTAGGTAAACTTTGAAACGGTCAGCTTGATTACCGATGTTATCAAAATTATAGGTCAAAAAGTTGAAAATTATGTTTTTCAAAGTAAAATATCTCAAAAACTATAGGAGATGAACCATTTGTATAGCAATGCTTTTTTAGACCTCAGACTTCGTGCATAGCAGATTTCGTACATATAAAAATCTTTTATATCGGATCAAAAATGTGACTTCTAAATCGTTTTTTTGTTTTCGAAAAACCCGAGTTGTCCTACTTTGGAGCATATAGCTCCTCTCCTGATAAGTCTAGAGACTACAAATTCTAATCTTAAGCTCTAATACAACTGCTCAATGGTCATTTGAAATTTTGTGATAATCGAGTTTTTTTGCAACCTACTGTGGAACCTTCGGTACCTTCCGTGCTTGTACGACCACATCGAAACTCGGAAACCAATTATTTACTATGGAAATGTATAATGCTAAGTCTCCATAATATTTATCAAGCTTACCCTTAATTTATAGCTATGTTCACACTCTTACTCATAAACACGGGTCGGCGCAAAGAGAACAGAACAAAAAAATAGTCGGCAGAGTTGCCGTTTTTTAATACTTTTAACTAAAATAGGAATTTTTTTCAATGTGTAGTTCTAACGTTTTATTAAAAATTTTTCTATAGAAATTTTTTTTACCAAAAATTTTTCTATAGAAAATTTTTTATTTAAAATATTTATATAAAAAATTTTCTTACAAAAATTTTTGTATAGAAATTTTCTTTTATCAAAATTGAAAATTTTTTTATCAAAAATTTTTTTATGGACTATTTTTTATAAAAAATTTTTTTATCAAAAATTTTTCTATAGATAATTTTTTTATCAAAAATTTTTCTATAGAAAATTTTTTTATCAACAATTTTTCTATAGAAAATTTTTTATTTAAAATATTTATATAAAAAATTTTCTTACAAAAATTTTTGTATAGAAATTTTCTTTTATCAAATTTGAAAATTTTTTTATCAAAAATTTTTTTATGGACTATTTTTTATAAAAAATTTTTTTATCAAAAATTTTTCTATAGATAATTTTTTTATCAAAAATTTTTCTATAGAAAATTTTTTTATCAACAATTTTTCTATAGAAAATTTTTTATTTAAAATATTTATATAAAAAATTTTCTTACAAAAATTTTTGTATAGAAATTTTCTTTTATCAAATTTGAAAATTTTTTTATCAAAAATTTTTTTATGGACTATTTTTTATAAAAAATTTTTTTATCAAAAATTTTTCTATAGATAATTTTTTTATCAAAAATTTTTCTATAGAAAATTTTTTTATCAACAATTTTTCTATAGAAAATTTTTTTATCAAAAATTTTTCTATAGAAAATTTTTTATCAAAAATATTTCTAAAGAAAATTTTTTTATCAAAGCTTTTTCTATAGAAAATTTTTTTATCAAAAGTGTTTCTAAAGAAAATTTTTTTATCAAAAATTTTTCTATAGAAAATTTTTTTATCAAAAATTTTTCTATAGAAAATTTTTTTATCAAAAATTTTTCTATAGAAAATTTTTTTATCAAAAATTTTTCTATAGAAAAATTTTTGATAAAAAAATGTTCTATAGAAAATTTTTTTATCAAAAATTTTTCTATAGAACATTTTTTTATCAAAAATTTTTCTATAGAAAATTTTTCTATCAAAAATTTTTCTAAAGAAAAGTTTTTTATAGAAAATTTGTTTATCAAAAATTTTTCTATAGAAAATTTGTTTATCAAAAATTTTTTTATAGAAAATTTTTTTATCAAAAATTTTTCTATAGAAAATTTTTTTTATCAAAAATTTTTCTATAGAAAATTTTTTGATCAAAAATTTTTCTATAGAAAAATTTTTTTTATCAAAAATTTTCTATAGAAAATTTTTTTATCAAAAATTTTTCTATAGAAAAATTTTTTATCAAAAATTTTTCTATAGAAAATTTTTTTATCAAAAGTTTTTCTATTATCAAAATTTTTTCTATAGAAAATTTTTTTATCAAAAATTTTTCTATAGAAAATTTTTTTATAAAAAATTTTTTTATAGAAAATTTTTTTATCAAAAATTTTTCTATAGAAAATTTTTTTATCAAAAATTTTTCAAAGAAAATTTTTTTATCAAAAATTTTTCAAAGAAAATTTTTTTATTAAAAATTTTTTTATAGAAATTTGTTTTGAAAGAAATTCATTTTTAGTTGAACCAGAACTCACGACCAACAAAACATTTTTTTATCAAAAATTTTTCTATAGAAATTTTTTTTATCAAAAATTTTTCTATAGAAAATTTTTTTATCAAAAATTTTTTTATCAAAAATTTTTTTTATAGAAATTTGTTTTGAAAGAAATTCATTTTGAGTTGAACCAGAACTCGCGACCATCAAAAAATTTTTTTATCAAAAATTTTTCTATAGAAAATTTTTTTCACGAGTTTTATTAATGATCGTGGTACATATTTACGAAAATTAAAAATATACATCGGCTACTGGTAGTATGGGCTGCCTACTTCTGCTTATAAATCACTCTTACTAAATTTGTTTATGATTTTATGGATTTGTTTGTAAATGGTCGACCAGAACGAAGTACATCTGTAACCTCAAAAGCTTCAGATCAAGAATATCCGGATTGCTGATAAACCGGACTTGGCCAATTTTTTTCATGATTTCGTTTACTTTTTTGTAAACGGTCGACCAGAACGAAGTTTATCTGTACATCAATACTAGCCTTAGCTTTATTTCATTGGATAATCGTCTCCATTAGTTGTTGCCGAACTAGAGTAAAAGCGGTATACCCCTTTTTTACGGAACTTTTCGAAAGGACCATACGGCAAATCAATGTATGGTAGTACAAGATCTTTATTTTATAGAGTCTTTGCCTAGACCAAATTACCTCAAAATGAATTCAATATGAAGCTAAAAGTCTTCTTTACTTTGCTTACTTTATTACTTTAATTTTCATATTTCCCCAAACTTTTCCACTTTCGTCCCACTGTGTCACGTTTGAGTAGTTGCAAATGGAGTTTTCGTGGGTTTTTTGCAGAATGGGTTTTTTTCGGTTTTAGTATATGAAAAATCAACTCAAGTCACACATTAACAACATTTTGTCAGCAACAAGCCAATAAACAATAAATAGGTTTCATGCTTTTGCCGTCGACTGGCAAATGGGAGAAACATTTAAACTTTTAAGTTGAACAACAATTGGTGGTAGTCAGGCAAAATAGAAATTTGGTGATATGAGGTTTTATTTGCACATACATATTTTGGAAAATAGGAGAAAGTGTTAAATAAACATTAGAAAGGGAAGGAACTCTAAGGGGAATAGATAGATATAGTTATAGAGGAATATTAACAAGTCGAGAGGGATTAATTATGACCAGGGACTCTATAATATAAAGATATAGCACTTCCATGCATTCATTTACTGTATGGTCGTTTTGAAAAGTCCCATAAAAAAAGGATATAATGCTTTTACTCTGATACGAAACAACTAATGGAAACTCTTAATAAAGATAAAAATGCTAGCCTTTTTATAATTTGTTCATTTTTAATATCTCATTTGATTCGATAAAGCTTTCTATGATATCCTCCACTTTATTGTGGTGTACTTCCCCTTAAGTTAACAACTACTTACAAGCATATGCCTGTGTATGAATTTTATTTGTATTCCCCCTCTTTCTACAAATTAACCCCCACATATCCCTTCTGTGAATCCCAAAGCATAATTACTCATACCTTGCTACGACATCAGGATTATAAACGGATATAAGCAATCATTTGCACATCATTTTGTGGTACGAACAAAAAATACATACAATAATTTGCACCAACATAAAACAAACAGTAAAAAAATATTGTATTTTCTTCCAACTTTAAAAAAAAAACCATCAACGAAACGTAAAATATATGTAGCCGAGTATGGAACAACGACAAAGTGGAAAAGTTTTGTAATCTAAAAGAAAATATTGTATGCGAGTTTGGGGGCTAAATGAGTCGGTTGTTGGTATTTTAACAAGACTAAATATTATGAGCACGCAATTTTTAGGTATTAGTGGTTTTTATGTTGTTCTTCTGGCGTTTTTCTTTTTTGCCTTTATCATAATGTTTAAGAATTGTTATGATTGCCTACTAAACCAGGCGTAATAATACTTCTGTGATTATGTTTTAAATTAAAGTAACACATGAACAAGTTAAACCCAGAAAACAATTTTTTTCGAAATTTGGAATTTCAAAATTTTTGAATTTTTTGCCAGATGAAAATTTACTTTTTTGCTTATAACTTATGTAAATGTAATGGAAAAAATTTAAAAAAAATTGTAGTGACAGTAAACACTTTTTAAAATAACATAGTGAAAGTTTGAATTCATTATTTGAAACCGCCCTTTTAAAAGAAATGATCAAAGTCAAAACTTTCAATGAAAACTAATTTTATAAAATCAAAATATTGTAATAATTTTTAGCCGAAACTATTTTAATTTGTATATTATTTCATTTGTTAGCTTGATTTTATAGAAAACAAAGATATAAAAGAATATAAGTTAGTATAATCAGGAAACTTATTTTTTTTTAAACTCGTCGAAATTTCCCTTTTTGTTCATAACTTTTGTAAATGGTTTAGCATATAATTTTTGAAAATACTCAAATACACTCAACATAATCCATAATAATATAACGAAAATTCTGTTTCAATAATTCAATTCGTATTGACACAAGAAATCAACAAAAACGAATAATTTATATTCGAAAAAATGTCATTACAAATTTTCGGTCGCTGTATATATATAAAATGTAAAATTACTGTAAATATTAACTGTATTTAGAAACACGGAAGCTTGTGTTAACCTAAACGGGTGTAGCGACCTCAGCTGGAAAATAAAGTTGAGTTTCAAAACTTTATTTTCCAGCTGAGGTCCGCTACACCCGTTCACGTTAACACTCCGATGAAATCTCAATATTTTTCGATCTTAAAATTTTTGATAGACAATTTTTCGATGTTCAATTATTAATTAAATGAAAATGTTTCGATGTAAAAATTTTTTTATTGAAAATTATTGATATTAATTTTTTTCGGTATAAAAATTTTTTATAGAGAATATTTTGTAGAACATTTTATGATATTCAAATTTTTTTTAGAAAATTTTTCGATATAAAAATATTTATAGAAAATATTCCGATGCAAAATTTTTTTATATAAATTTTACTATATAAAAATTTTTAAAATTTTTTTAAATTTTACGATATATATTTTTTTTAAATAGATCGATTTAAAAATTTTTTGTTATAAAAATTTTTTATCGAAAAAATGTTAAATAGAAAATTTTAAATAGAAAGTTTTAAATAGAAAATTTTTCAATATTAAAATTTTTTGTAGAAAATTTTTCGATATTAAAATTTATCTAATTTAACATTTTTAGGTATTAAAATATTTTATAGAAAATTTTTCAATATTCAAATTTTTTTTGGAAAATTTTTCGATATTAAAATTTTTGATGGAAAATTTGTAACAGAAAATTGTTCAATATTAATTTTTTTATAGAAAATTGTTCAATGTTAAAATTTTAGGATATTAAAATTTAAGGATATAAAAACTTAAGGATATACAAATTTTTAACAGAAAATTATTGATAGAAAATTTTTCGCTATAAAAATTTTTTATAGGAAATTTTTCATTACAAAAATTTTTAAAAGAAAATTTTTTGATACAAAATTTTTTTTATTGAAAATTGTTATATAAATTTTTAAATGAAAATTTTTTTATATTTAAATTTTTATAGAAAACTTTTCGTTATAAAAATTTTCTATAGAAAATATTTCGATATTAAAATTTTTGTCGAAAATTTTTCGGTATAAAATTTTTTTTTTTTTGGAAAATTTTTAATAGAAAATTGTTCAATATTAATTAATTTTATAGAAAATTTTTCGATATTAAAATTTTAAGATATATAAGTTTATAATATAAAATTTTTGATAGAAAATTTTTTGATATTAAAATTTTTTGTCGAAAATTTTTCGATATAAAAATTTTTTATGGAAAATTTTTAATAGAGAATTGTTCAATATTAATTTTTTTTATAGAAAATTTTTCGATATTAAAATTTTAAGATATACAAATTTTTAGTAGAAAATTTTTCGTCATAAAATAGAAAATTTTTTCGCTATAAAAATTTTTAATAGAAATTTTTTTGATATATAAATTTTTATAGAAAACTTTTCGTTATAAAAATTTTTTATAGAAAATATTAAAATTTTTTGTCGAAAATTTTTCGATATAAAAATTTTTTAAGGAAAATTTTTTATAGAAAATTGTTCAATATTATTTTTTTTATAGAAAATTTTTCGATATAAAAATTTTTAATATAAAATTTTTGATAGCTATAAAAATTTTTGAAAGAAAATTTTTTGATTCAAAAATTTTTAAAAGAAAATTGTTATATAAATTTTTAATAGAAAATTTTTTGATATTTAAATTTTTATAGAAAACTTTTCGTTTTAAAAATTTTTTATAGACATTTTCTGATATTAAAATTTTTTGTCGAAAATTTTTCGATATAAAAATTTTTTATGGAAAATTTTTCCATATAAACTTTTAATAGAAAATTGTTCAATATTAATTTTTTTTTATAGAAAACTTTTAGAGATTAAATTTTTTCTAAAAAAATTTTTTGATCTTAAAATTTTTTATAGAAAATTTTTTGATATTAAAATTTTTTATTTAAAATTTTTCGATATTAAAACTTTAGGATGTAAAACTTTTTAATAGAAAATTTTTGATATCAAATTTTTTGTTATAAAAATTTTTTATAGAAAATTTTTCGCCATAAAATTTTTTTAAAGAAAATTGTTCATTATAAAAATTTTTAATAGAAACTTTTTTGATACAAAAATTTTTAATAGAAAATTTTTTAATTTAAAATTTTTTAAAGAAAATTGTTTGTTATATAAATTTTTAATAGAAAATTTTTTGTTACATAAATTTTTAATAGAAAATTTTTTGAAATTTTTATAGAAAATTTTTTATTATAAAAATTTCTCATAGAAAATTTTTCGGTATTAAATTTTTTTATAGAAAATTTTGCGATATTAAAATTTTTTATTAAAAATTTCTTGATGTATAATTTTTTTATAGAAAATTTTTCGACATAAAATTTTTATAGAATATTTTTGACTAAAAATTTTTAGATACAAATTTTTCATAGAAAATTGTTCGATATAAAATTTTTTTATAGGAAATTTGTTATAAACATTTTTAATAGAAAATTTTTCATTACTTAAATTTTTTATAGAAAATTTTTCGATATTAAATTTTTTTTATCAAAAATTTCTTGATGTACAATTTTTTGATATAAAATTTTTTGATATCAAAATTTTTTTATAGAAAATTTTTCGATATAAAATTTTTATAGAATATTTTTTAATTACAAATTTTTAGACATAAATTTTTCATAGAAAATTGTTCGATATAAAAATTTTTAATAGAAAATTTTTCGTTACTAAAATTATTTATAGAAAATTTTTCGTCACAAAACTTTTTTATGAAAAATTTTTCGTGATAAAACATTTTTAAAGAAAATTTTTCGTTAAAAAAATTTTTTAAGCAAATTTTTTGTTATACAAATTTTTTATAGAAAATTTTTTGTTATAAAAATTTTTATAGAAGATTTTTCCATAGAAAAATTTTCAATATTAAAATTTTCGTTATAAAAATTGAAAAAAAAAATTTTAGTAAAAACTTTTTAAGAAATTTTTTCGTTACAAAAATTTTTTATAGAAAACTTTCCTATAAAAAAACTCTTTAATAGAAAATTTTTGGTATTAAATTTTTTTTATAGAATTTTTTTCGTTATAAAATTTTCGTTAAAAAAATTTTTCAATATAAAAATTTTTTATAGAAAATTTTTCAATTAAACAATTTTTTATTAAAAATTTTACGGTATAATATTTTTTAGAATAAAATTTTTTTACTGAGATTTTTTGATAATTTTTTGTATACAATTTTTTAATATAAAATTTGTCATTGAAAATTTTTCAATATAAAATTCTTTTTATATAAAAATTTTCGATATTAAATTTTTTTCGATATAAAATTTTTCGATATAAAAATTTGTATAGATAACTTTTCGATATAAAATTTTTTAAAGAAAAATTTTCGATGTGAAATTTTGAATAAAAAATTTTCAATATAAAATGTTTTATAGAAAAATTTTCGATATAAAATGTTTTATAGAAAAATTTTCGATATAAAATATTTTATAGAAAAATTTTCGATATACAATTTTTTAAAGAAAAATTTTCTATATAAAATTTTTTAAAGAAAAATTTTCGATATAACATTTTTTAAAGAAAAATTAAAAAAAAAATTTTTAAATTTTATATCGAAATTTTTTAAAGAAAAATTTTCGATATCAAATTTTTTTATAGAAAAATTTTCGATATCGAGTTTTTAAAGGAAAATTTTTCAAAATAGAGAATTTTTTGATATAAAAATTTTTCAAAATTAAATTTATTTATAGAAAAATTTTGTATAGAAAAATTTCGATTAAAAATATTTAGACATAAATTTTCTATACATAAAAATTTATGTCTAAATTTTTTTTTTTTTTTTTTTTTTAACAAATTTTTTACTAAAAAAATTTTTAATACCGATTTTTCGATATACATAGATATTCACTTCCTATGTTTCTTCTGACAGCAAAATGTTTGCTGGTCTTTACCATGTAATTGCTATCAATTCATTTCTGTTTCGGGTTTTCTTTCTTTTATTTTTGGATTTTGTTGCTGATTGTCGACATGTTTTACAAATGTGTGATAATTTATTTTTAGCACCTTTAATTAAAATTATACTTTTTTGTTTTTGTTATAATTACTATTGTTGTTACTGCCAATTATTGCTAGAAAACAGAAACTAAACATATAATAAACATTTGCTAAAGTTTTAATACTTATAATTATTTTCAGGGCAAAAATTACTATGAGCAGTTATGGCTTGTTCTTTTCAAATGTTCAAATTTCTTTACGATATTAAATGTTTGGTTAAAATTTTTGAAATATTTTTATGAGTCATTATTTTAATATTTTTTGCATTTTTTGCTTGACAATTAAAAAAATAGTTATAAATAGCTGACTTTAGCTAAAAATATTTTGAACACTAAACGCCTTAAAAAAAACATTAGTCATTAATTTTACGTCAAACGAATTTATTGGTTCAATTTGTTTATAGCAAAAAATCAATATTGTTTAAGCCCCAGGGCTATTTTGGAATAATAAATATTATTTATTAACAACGATTATTTATATATTTTTACAACTCTTTTATTAAAATTATAATTATAACTTTTCATTAATTTTTAAAATAGTTATTTTATGCTCTTAGATTGAGTAAGATTGAGAATAGAAAAATATTTCTATCGAAAATTTTTCTATAGAAAAATATTTCTATCGAAATATCGAAAATTTTTCTATAGAAAAATATTTCTATTGAAAATTTTTCTATAGAAAAATATTTCTATCGAAAATTTTTCTATAGAAAAATATTTCTATCGAAAATTTTTCTATAGAAAAATATTTCTATCGAAAATTTTTCTATAGAAAAATATTTCTATCGAAAATTTTTCTATAGAAAAATAATTCTAACGAAAATTTTTCTATAGTAAAATATTTCGAACGAAAATTTTTCTATAGAAAAATAATTCTAACGAAAATTTTTCTAGAGAAAAATAATTCTAATGAAAATTTTTCTATAGAAAAATATTTCTATAGAAAAATTTTCGATAGAAATATTTTTCTATAGAAAAATTTTCGATAGAAATATTTTTCTATAGAAAAATTTTCGATAGAAATATTTTTCTATAGAAAAATTTTCGATAGAAATATTTTTCTATAGAAAAATTTTCGATAGAAATATTTTTCTATAGAAAAATTTTCGATAGAAATATTTTTCTATAGAAAAATTTTCGATAGAAATATTTTTCTATAGAAAAATTTTCGATAGAAATATTTTTCTATAGAAAAATTTTCGATAGAAATATTTTTCTATAGAAAAATTTTCGATAGAAATATTTTTCTATAGAAAAATTTTCGTTAGAAATATTTTTCTATAGAAAAATTTTCGTTAGAAATATTTTTCTATAGAAAAATTTTCGTTAGAAATATTTTTCTATAGAAAAATTTTCGTTAGAAATATTTTTCTATAGAAAAATTTTCGTTAGAAATATTTTTCTATGGAAAAATTTTCGATAGAAATATTTTTCTATGGAAAAATTTTCGATAGAAATATTTTTCTATGGAAAAATTTTCGATAGAAATATTTTTCTATGGAAAAATTTTCGATAGAAATATTTTTCTATGGAAAAATTTTCGATAGAAATATTTTTCTATAGAAAAATTTTCGATAGAAATATTTTTCTATAGAAAAATTTTCGATAGAAATATTTTTCTATAGAAAAATTTTTGATAGAAATATTTTTCTATAGAAAAATTTTCGATAGAAATATTTTTCTATAGAAAAATTTTCGATAGAAATATTTTTCTATAGAAAAATTTTCGATAGAAATATTTTTCTATAGAAAAATTTTCGATAGAAATATTTTTCGATAGAAAAATTTTCGATAGAAATATTTTTCTATAGAAAAATTTTCGATAGAAATATTTTTCGATAGAAAAATTTTCGATAGAAATATTTTTCTATAGAAAAATTTTCGATAGAAATATTTTTCTATAGAAAAATTTTCGATAGAAATATTTTTCTATAGAAATAATTTTCTATAGAAAAATTTTCGATAGAAATATTTTTCTATAGAAAAATTTTCGATAGAAATATTTTTCTATAGAAAAATTTTCGATAGAAATATTTTTCTATAGAAAAATTTTCGATAGAAATATTTTTCTATAGAAAAATTTTCGATAGAAATATTTTTCTATAGAAAAATTTTCGATAGAAATATTTTTCTATAGAAAAATTTTCGATAGAAATATTTTTCTATAGAAAAATTTTCGATAGAAATATTTTTCTATAGAAAAATTTTCGATAGAAATATTTTTCTATAGAAAAATTTTCGATAGAAATATTTTTCTATAGAAAAATTTTCGATAGAAATATTTTTCTATAGAAAAATTTTCGATAGAAATATTTTTCTATAGAAAAATTTTCGATAGAAATATTTTTCTATAGAAAAATTTTCGATAGAAATATTTTTCTATAGAAAAATTTTCGATAGAAATATTTTTCTATAGAAAAATTTTCGATAGAAATATTTTTCTATAGAAAAATTTTCGATAGAAATATTTTTCTATAGAAAAATTTTCGATAGAAATATTTTTCTATAGAAAAATTTTCGATAGAAATATTTTTCCATAGAAAAATTTTCGATAGAAATATTTTTCGATAGAAAAATTTTCGATAGAAATATTTTTCTATAGAAAAATTTTCGATAGAAATATTTTTCGATAGAAAAATTTTCGATAGAAATATTTTTCTATAGAAAAATTTTCGATAGAAATATTTTTCTATAGAAAAATTTTCGATAGAAATATTTTTCTATAGAAATAATTTTCTATAGAAAAATTTTCGATAGAAATATTTTTCTATAGAAAAATTTTCGATAGAAATATTTTTCTATAGAAAAATTTTCGATAGAAATATTTTTCTATAGAAAAATTTTCGATAGAAATATTTTTCTATAGAAAAATTTTCGATAGAAATATTTTTCTATAGAAAAATTTTCGATAGAAATATTTTTCTATAGAAAAATTTTCGATAGAAATATTTTTCTATAGAAAAATTTTCGATAGAAATATTTTTCTATAGAAAAATTTTCGATAGAAATATTTTTCTATAGAAAAATTTTCGATAGAAATATTTTTCTATAGAAAAATTTTCGATAGAAATATTTTTCTATAGAAAAATTTTCGATAGAAATATTTTTCTATAGAAAAATTTTCGATAGAAATATTTTTCTATAGAAAAATTTTCGATAGAAATATTTTTCTATAGAAAAATTTTCGATAGAAATATTTTTCTATAGAAAAATTTTCGATAGAAATATTTTTCTATAGAAAAATTTTCGATAGAAATATTTTTCTATAGAAAAATTTTCGATAGAAATATTTTTCTATAGAAAAATTTTCGATAGAAATATTTTTCTATAGAAAAATTTTCGATAGAAATATTTTTCTATAGAAAAATTTTCGATAGAAATATTTTTCCATAGAAAAATTTTCGATAGAAATATTTTTCTATAGAAAAATTTTCGATAGAAATATTTTTCTATAGAAAAATTTTCGATAGAAATATTTTTCTATAGAAAAATTTTCGATGGAAATATTTTTCTATAGAAAAATTTTCGATAGAAATATTTTTCTATAGAAAAATTTTCGATAGAAATATTTTTCTATAGAAAAATTTTCGATAGAAATATTTTTCTATAGAAAAATTTTCGATAGAAATATTTTTCTATAGAAAAATTTTCGATAGAAATATTTTTCTATAGAAAAATTTTCGATAGAAATATTTTTCTATAGAAAAATTTTCGATAGAAATATTTTTCTATAGAAAAATTTTCGATAGAAATATTTTTCTATAGAAAAATTTTCGATAGAAATATTTTTCTATAGAAAAATTTTCGATAGAAATATTTTTCTATAGAAAAATTTTCGATAGAAATATTTTTCTATAGAAAAATTTTCGATAGAAATATTTTTCTATAGAAAAATTTTCGATAGAAATATTTTTCTATAGAAAAATTTTCGATAGAAATATTTTTCTATAGAAAAATTTTCGATAGAAATATTTTTCTATAGAAAAATTTTCGATAGAAATATTTTTCTATAGAAAAATTTTCGATAGAAATATTTTTCTATAGAAAAATTTTCGATAGAAATATTTTTCTATAGAAAAATTTTCGATAGAAATATTTTTCTATAGAAAAATTTTCGATAGAAATATTTTTCTATAGAAAAATTTTCGATAGAAATATTTTTCTATAGAAAAATTTTCGATAGAAATATTTTTCTATAGAAAAATTTTCGATAGAAATATTTTTCTATAGAAAAATTTTCGATAGAAATATTTTTCTATAGAAAAATTTTCGATAGAAATATTTTTCTATAGAAAAATTTTCGATAGAAATATTTTTCTATAGAAAAATTTTCGATAGAAATATTTTTCTATAGAAAAATTTTCGATAGAAATATTTTTCTATAGAAAAATTTTCGATAGAAATATTTTTCTATAGAAAAATTTTCGATAGAAATATTTTTCTATAGAAAAATTTTCGATAGAAATATTTTTCTATAGAAAAATTTTCGATAGAAATATTTTTCTATAGAAAAATTTTCGATAGAAATATTTTTCTATAGAAAAATTTTCGTTAGAATTATTTTTCTATAGAAAAATTTTCGTTAGAATTATTTTTCTATAGAAAAATTTTCGTTAGAATTATTTTTCTATAGAAAAATTTTCGTTAGAATTATTTTTCTATAGAAAAATTTTCGTTAGAATTAGTTTTCTATAGAAAAAAATTCGTTAGAATTATTTTTTTATAGAGAAATTTTCGTTAGAATTATTTTTCTATAGAAAAATTTTCGTTAGAATTATTTTTCTATAGAAAAATTTTCGTTAGAATTATTTTTCTATAGAAAAATTTTCGTTAGAATTATTTTTCTATAGAAAAATTTTCGGTAGAATTATTTTTCTATAGAAAAATTTTCGTTAGAATTATTTTTCTATAGAAAATTTTGAATTTTGTTGATTTGTGTTCTTAATATTTAGATTCTGGATTTTATTTCCACTTTATGTCTGAATATTTTAACTTAATTATATCGATTTCATTTAAAAAACGATATTATTTAATAACAACTTTACAATTTTTTTTTGCTGTAAAATATTTTTTTAATCATAATTAAATGCATTTTCACATACCATTTAACAAAATCTTGTTAACGAGCAAAAAAAAAAAAACAACTAAAAACCGAAAAAAAAACTATTTATTTATGAATGAAACTAAAAAAACAGCAAAATATCATGTTACATAAAAATATTTTATGTTTTGCGGCTCGAATTACGAATTTACAACAATTACAACATTTGTAACTGATAACATTCTCAAGTTTTTTTTCGTTTTTTTGTTGTTGGCACATTTAAACCGCATTGTGTTATTATTTTATTAAAAATGTTATTAACAATTACCCAAAACAACAGCAACAACAAAAACTACTACAACAATATCCCCTCAAAACTTAAACAAGACTCATTTACTAAAGCAGCAAAAAAAAAACTAGTAAAAACTAATGAAAAATCATATTAAAACTAAAACAAGAGTAATTATAATGCAAAAACCTCTCAAACAAACACATACAAGTACTAAATGTTGAAATGTTATAAAATAGTAAATAGCATTAACATTTTAATAACATTAACTAAAATTGCAATTGATGTTATAATTACAAAAGTTAATAGGAAAATGGCTGGCGTTTAATTGGTTCAAAACTTTTATGTTGGATGTTATGGGTAAAAGTTGGGTGCAGAAAAAAATATTTTTAAATAAAAGTAACTAATTTCGGGATATAGTTTACAGAACATTAGGGAAATGAATTTCTGATAATTTAAGTTCTATTGTCATCCATAAAACTTAAAGTTTTTTTATTTTTTGGACTGATTGAAATGTTAATATGATACCTACCTTAAAGTATACCAATCAACTCAGAATATCATTTTAATTTAATTTAACAATGTCGCTCCGTCTGATTGGCCGCCAGAAGTCCATGTAAAGCTCATTATTAGATTCATTATCAACATAAATGTCGCAAGTTTACAGATATTACAGCCCAACACGAAAAACAATACCTACAAATTTTTAGACAATTTGTGTACATCTTCTATGGGACTCAAATTCCTCTAACTCACTTTCTTTGGATCAGCTCCAGCTTTCGGGATATATATTTAAAAAAAAAAAAAAAAAATCATGTAGGTAACCGAATTTTAGTAACTGAAAACAGGTTAACGTTTATTTAGCTACAATATTTACAACGAAAAATTTTATAAAGAAAAATTTTCTATATACAAATTTTTATAACGAAAAATTTTCTATGGAAAAAATTTTATAACGAAAAATTTCTTTAGAAAAATTTTACATTTTTATATCGAAAAATTTTACATTTTTATATCGAAAAATTTTACATTTTTATATCGAAAAATTTTCATTAGAAACAATTTTAGAACGGAAAATTTTTAATAGAAAAAACTTAAAAAAAAAAATTTTCTATCGAAAAATTTTTATAACGAAAAATTCTCTATAGAAAAATTTGTATAACGAAAAATTTTCTATAGAAAAATTTGTATAACGAAAAATTTTCTGTCGAAAAATTTGTGTAACGAAAAATTTTCTATAGAAAAATTTGTATAACGAAAAATTTTCTGTCGAAAAATTTGTATAACGAAAAATTTTCTATAGAAAAATTTGTATAACGAAAAATTTTCTATAGAAAAATTTGTATAACGAAAAATTTTCTACAGAAAAATTTGTATAACGAAAAATTTTCTTTAGAAAACTATAAATAGCGAAAAATTTTCTGTATGAAATTTTATATAGAAAAATTTTCTATAGAAAAATTTTTATAACGAAGAATTTTCCATAGAAACATTTTTATAACGAAAAATTTTCTATAGAAAAATTTTTATAACGAACATTTTCTTTAAAAAAAATTTCTATAGAAACATTTTTTTAATAAAAATTTTCTATAGAAAAATTTTCATAACGAAAAATATTCTTTAGAAAAATTTTTTTAACAAAAAAAAATTTTTATAATGAAAAATTTTCTATAGAAAAATTTGTATAACGAAAAATTTTCTATAGAAAAATTTTTATAACGAAAAATTTTCTTTAGTAAACTATAAATAACGAGAAATTTTCTGTATGAAATTTTTATAATGAAAAGTTTTCTATAGAAAGATTTTTTAATGTAAGACTTGCTATAGAAAAACTTTTATAATAAAAACTTTTCTATAGAAAAATTTGTGTAACAAAAGATTTCTATTGGAAAATTTTTCTAGCGAAAAATTTTCTATAGAAAAATTTTTATAACGAAAAATTTTCTATAGAAAAATTTTAAGAACGAAATATTTTCAATAGAAAAATTTTTATAACGAAATATTTTCTATGGAAAAATTTTTATAACGAAAAAATTTCCATAGAAAAATTTTTATAACGAAAAATTTTTTATAGAAAAAATATAAATAACGAATAATTGTCTGTATGAAATTTTTGATAATAAAATAATTTCTACAGAAAAATTTTTATTGCGAAAAGTTTTCTATAGAAAAATTTTTTAATGAAAGATGTGCTCTAGAAAAACTTTTGTAAGAAAAAATTGTCTATAGAAAAATTTGTATAACAACATATTTTCTATAGGAAAATTTTTATAGCGAAAAATTGTCTATAGAAAATATTTCATAACGAAAAAATTTCTTTCGAAAAATTTTCTTCAGAATATTTTTTTGACGAAAAATTTCTATAGCAAAATTTTTATATTAAAAATTTTATATAGAAAAATTTTTATAAAGAAAAATTTTCAATAGAAAAATTTTTATAATGAAAAATTTTGTATAAAAAATTTTCTATAGAAAAATTTTTATAACGAAAAATTTTCTATAGAAAAATTTTTATAACGAAAAATTTTCTATAGAAAAATTTTTATAACGAAAAATTTTTTATTGAAAAATTTGTATAACAACATATTTCCTATAGAAAAATTTGTATAACAACATATTTTCTATAGGAAAATTTTTATAACGAAAAATTTTCTATAGAAAAATTTTTTAACGAAAAATTTTTTATAGAAAAATTTTTATATCGAAAAATTTTATATAGAAACATTTTTATAAAGAAAAATTTTCAATAGAAAAATTTTTATAATGAAAAATTTTATAAAGAAAAATTTTTTATAAAAAATTTTTATAACGAAAAATTATCTATAGAAAAATTTTTATAACGAAAAATTTTCTATAAAAAAATTTTTATAACGAAAAATTTTTTATAGAAAAATTTGTATAACAACATATTTCCTATAGAAAAATTTGTATAACAACATATTTTCTATAGGAAAATTTTTATAACGAAAAATTTTCTATAGAAAAATTTTTTAACGAAAAATTTTTATATCGAAAAATTTTATATAGAAACATTTTTATAAAGAAAAATTTTCAATAGAAAAATTTTTATAACGAAAAGTTTTCTATAGAAAGATTTTTTAATCTATAGAAAAATATGTGTAACAAAAGATTTCTATTGGAAAATTTTTCTAGAGAAAAATTTTCTATAGAAAAATTTTTATAACGAAAAATTTTCTATAGAAACATTTTAAGAACGAAATATTTTCAATAGAAACATTTTTATAACGAAATATTTTGTATAGAAAAATTTTTATAACAAAATATTTTCTATGGAAAAATTTTTATAACGAAAAAATTTCCATAGAAAAATTTTTATAACGAAAAATTTTTTATAGAAAAAATATAAATAACGAATAATTGTCTGTATGAAATTTTTTATAATAAAATAATTTCTACAGAAAAATTTTTTCTTTCGAAAAATTTTATTTAGAATATTTTTTTGACGAAAAATTTCTATAGCAAAATTTTTATATTAAAAAATTTTATATCGAAAAATTTTTTTACTGAAAAATTTTATATAGAAAAATTTTTATATCGAAAAATTTTATATAGAAACATTTTTATAAAGAAAAATTTTCAATAGAAAAATTTTTATAATGAAAAATTTTTATAAAGAAAAATTTTTTATAAAAAATTTTTATAACGAAAAATTATCTATAGAAAAATTTTTATAACGAAAAATTTTCTATAGAAAAATTTTTATAACGAAAAATTTTTTATAGAAAAATTTGTATAACAACATATTTCCTATAGAAAAATTTGTATAACAACATATTTTCTATAGGAAAATTTTTATAACGAAAAATTTTCTATAGAAAAATTTTTTAACGAAAAATTTTTTATAGAAAAATTTTTATATCGAAAAATTTTATATAGAAACATTTTTATAAAGAAAAATTTTCAATAGAAAAATTTTTATAATGAAAAATTTTTATAAAGAAAAATTTTTTATAAAAAATTTTTATAACGAAAAATTATCTATAGAAAAGTTTTTATAACGAAAAATTTTTTATAGAAAAATTTGTATAACAACATATTTCCTATAGAAAAATTTGTATAACAACATATTTTCTATAGGAAAATTTTTATAACGAAAAATTTTCTATAGAAAAATTTTTTAACGAAAAATTTTCTATAGAAAAATGTTTATAACGAAAAATTTTCTATATCAAAATTTTTATATTAAAAAATTTTATATCGAAAAATTTTTAGACAGAAAAATTTTATATAAAAAAATTTTTATACGAAAAATTTTATATAGAAAAATAGTTGTGAAGAAAAATTTTGTATAGAAAAATTTTTATAATGAAAAATTTTCTATAGAAAAATTTTTATAACGAAAAATTTTCTATAGAAAAATTATGATAACGAAAAATTTTCTATAGAAAAATTTTTATAACGAAAAACTTTCTAAGAAAACTTTTTAAGAAAACTTTTTATAACGAAACATTTTCTTTAGAATATTTTTATAACGAAAAATTTCTATAGCAAAATTTTTATATTTTTATATAGAAAAATTTTTATAACAAAAAAATTTTCTATAGAACAATTTTTTATAACGAAAATTTTTCTATAGAAAAATTTTAATAACGAAAATTTTCTTTCCGTCCGTCCTTCCGTCCGTCTGGCTGTAAACCATGTAATCAAGCTGAAGTTCGCAATTCTAAAGATAATTTGATTAAATTTGGCTCAGACCAATATTTTGATAGTGGGACCATGGCTATTGAAATTTGTCAAAATCGGTCTTTTATTTAAGGTACCTCCCATAGGTCCCACTTCCCGGAATTGATATTTTGGCCACAAAAATCCATATTTTTTCATGAAATTTAAAAAATATACTGCTTACATAAACCAAAATTATTGTACTAAATTTCGTTGAAATCGGTTTACATTTGACCATAGCTCCCATACAAAATCTTCTGTCAAAACGCATTAAATAAGACTAAAATCAGTAAAACACTCGTAAATCTGAAGATAATGAGAATTTTAAATCGGTCCACATTTAACCCTAGCTTTCATTTAAGTTCAAATGACGGAAACTGTTTTGGGGAAATTTTTGTATGAAGGCAAAATTTTGCAAATATTTGTCTTTATACAGGAAAAAGAGCGTCTTTGACCTTAGTGGTGAAGGATATCGTATAGTCTGGCTTGACCGACTATGGTACTTTCTTACTTGTTTTTTTACAAAAAATATCAAAATTGTACTTTTTTCCCCAAAATTTTAAAATTCAAACCCGTTTTTTTATTTCCTTCCACATTTCACGCCTTTTTGCGAAAACACGTACAATAAACGAATTTCAGCGTTGCCTTATTTACACTCATGCCCACTTAACTTTAATCTTAAACGCATAATTATAGACCTTATAATCGCTCATTTAATCTTATAAATCTTACAAATCGCTTTTAAGTAAATAAACACAATCAACTCAAGCAAAAATTCAGCGAAAGACGAGGGAAAAAACTTTATCAGCCGCATGCAATTTTTCGCTATTAAAATTGTCATTTAACGGCAATAAAATTTAAATAAATAAATAACAAAAATATAAAATTTTACATTAAAAAAAATAAATCCCCTCATATTTACACTTAAGCGTAAAGTAAAGTAAATTAAGTGTAAAAAGCCAGCTTAAGTGGTTGGTTACGAGCGGTTTAATTGTGGTCATTTCGTATTTTGGTTAAAAAAAATTCACATTAAGAAACAATTTTTTTAAGTAAATAAAATTTTAAAAAAGCAACTCCTGTGCATTTATTTAAATCAAGTTTCCTTTAAAAATCATTTAAAGTTTTAAAACTCTTTAAACTTAATGTTAATTTTTTTTACAACCACTTTTGGTTTACGCTTACGATGTTATGCATGATAATGCATGCCGTAGCATGGCAAAGCATGCTTGCATTTGTTAAGCTTATGACTGGATTCGTCGTAGATTTTTTTTAATTTATGCACTTATTTTTCACTACTCAATTTATGGTTAATTTTATGCTTTTAACTTACTTTTTTCCTCTGTCTGTCTGTCGTTTGTGTGATTGAGGTTTTTTTCTGTGTTCAGTCACGCAATATTCGAATATAAACTCTTTTTTTCACTATAATTTGGAGTTGGTTAGTTTTTTTTGTCTTTCTGGGTCTAGGAATAAAAGCGCTGAAGAGAATGAGACACAAGAAGGCTGTCCTGCTAAGTGTTACTAGTAAAACACCATTTCCCGTTGAAATTTTATTTAAAATGATTAAGAAATTCAAATTTAAATAGCTAAGACAAAAACCTTACTTTTTAACAGAGACAATTTTTCAGTTAACAGTGCTCTGTAAAAAAATTTAACAGTAATGTTACAAATTTTATTATTTATGCTTTAGTTGCAATTTCTAGTGATAAATTTGGAAATACAGGCAACTCTTGGTATAAAGAAAGATATAATGGCAGGCTTATTCGTAATACAGAATAAGAAAGAATATGCTATACCCTTTACCACTAAGTTCAAAGGTGTTCTTTTTCCT
Organism: Stomorhina lunata; assembly: GCA_933228675.1. NCBI lineage: Eukaryota > Metazoa > Arthropoda > Insecta > Diptera > Rhiniidae > Stomorhina > Stomorhina lunata. The sequence goes on along the minus strand of OW121743.1, from coordinate 55,566,191 downwards.
GTATAAAGACAAATATTTGCTAAATTTTGCCATCATACAAATATTTTCTCAAAACTTATATATATATTTAAGTTGTTTCCGTCACTTGGACTTATATGAGAGCTAGGGTCAAATTAGGACCAATTATCTCGAAATTCGGCAAATTGATTACAGTTTTTACAAAAATTATGTGTGAAAAATTCTCATCCGTGGTAAAATGTTTAAAATAAACAGAAGTTTATCTTGAAAATAAATAAAATAGATCGAGATCAAATGGAAATATTTTTTTTTATTTCAATAATATTTTTATCGAAAATTTTTCTATAGAAAAAATATTTTTAACGAAAATTTTTCTATAGAAATATATTTTTATTGAAAAATTTTCTATAGAAAAATATTATTATTGAAAATTTTTCTATAGAAAAATATTTCTATCGAAAATATTTGTATGGAAAAATATTTTTATCTAAAAATTTTCTGTAAACAAATATTTTTATCGAAAATTTTTCTATAGAAAAATATTTTAATAGAAAATTTTTCTATAGAAAAATATTTTTATTGCAAAATTTTCCATAGAAAATATTTTTATCGAAAATTTTTCTATAGAAAAATATTTTTATTAAAAATTTTACTATAGAAACATATTTTCATCGAAAATTTTTCTATAGAAAAATATTTTTATCGAAAAATTTTCTATAGAAAAATATTTTTATCGAAAATTTTTCTATAGAAAAATATTTTTATCGAAAAATTTTCTATAAAAAAAATATTTTTATCGAAAATTTTTCTATAAAAAAATATTTTTATCGAAAATTTTTCTATAGTAGAATATTTTTAACGAAAATTTTTCTATAGAAAAATATTTCTATCGAAAATATTTGTATGGAAAAATATTTTTATTGAAAATTTTTCTATAGAAAAGTAATTTTATCGAAAATTTTTCTATAGAAAAATATTTTTATCGAAAATTTTTCTATAGAAAAATATTTTTATCGAAAATTTTTCTATAGAAAAATATTTTTATCGAAAATTTTTCTATAGAAAAATATTTTTATCAAAAATTTTTCTATAGAAAAATATTTTTATCGAAAATTTTTCTATAGAAAAATATTTTTATCGAAAATTTTTCTATAGAAAAATATTTTTATCGAAAATTTTTCTATAGAAAAATATTTTTATCGAAAATTTTTCTATAGAAAAATATTTTTATCGAAAATTTTTCTATAGAAAAATATTTTTATCGAAAAATTTTCTATAAAAAAATATTTTTATCGAAAATTTTTCTATAGAAAAATATTTTTGTAAAAAATTTTTCTATAGAAATATATTTTTATAGAAAATTTTTCTACAGAAAAATATTTTTGTGGAAAAATTTTCTATAGAAAAATATTTTAATCGAAAATTTTTCTATAGAAAAATAATTTAATCGAAAATTTTTCTATAGAAAAATATTTTAATCGAAAATTTTTCTATAGAAAAATAATTTAATCGAAAATTTTTCTATAGAAAAATATTTTCATCGAAAATTTTTTTATAGAAAAATATTTTTATCAAAAATTTTTTTATAGAAAAATATTTTTATCAAAAATTTTTCAATGGAAAAATATTTCTATCGAAAATTTTTCTACAGAAAAATGTTTTTATTGAAAATTTTTCTATAGAAAAGAATTTTTTTCGAAAATTTTTCTATAGAAAAATTTTTTTATCAAAAATGTTTTTGTAGAAACATATTTTTATTGAAAATTTTGTTATAGAAAAATATTTTTATCGAAAATTTTTCTATAGAAAATATTTTTATCGAAAAATTTTCTATAGAAAAATATTTTTATCGAACATTTTTACATAGGACAATATTTTTATCGAAAATTTTCTATAGAAAAATATTTTTTTCGAAAATTTTTTTATAGAAAAATATTTTTATCGAACGTTTTTCTATAGAAAAATATTTTTATCTAAAATTTTTCTATAGAAAAATATTTTTGTAGAAAATTTTTCTATAGAAAAATATTTTTATCTAAAATTTTTCTATAGAAAAATATTTTTATCGAAAATTTTTCTTTAGAAAAATATTTTTAACGAAAATTTTTCTATAGAATTGGGAATAGTTTCAAAAAAGTAACAAACACCTGTCCGCTTATTTTCATAGCTGTTCAAAACGTAATTTTGTTTCTATACCTATTAATTTAGGAGATATAACGTTTTGATTTTTTCCCATTTTTACCCCTTTAGCTGCAAAATTTCTCAAAAGTCCCTTCTTACTCGATCTTTACGGCCAAAATTTACGTCCAAATTTTATAGTTTAAAGATATAAGATAAGATTTGTCTGTATGATATTTATACCCTTCACCACCATAGCTGGAAAGTGTATTATTAGTTTGTGCTGATGTATGTAACGCAAAGAAATATTTGTCTTAGACCCACCTTTTAGTAGGTTTAGACTCACTTTCTGAGTCAATTTAGCGATATCCGTCCGTCAGTCTGGCTGGACCCTCATGTAAACCATTTAAAAATTGCCACAGATATTTTTTTTGTTGATAGGACCATGGCTATTGAAATTCGTCAAAATCGGTCAATTATTTATGGTACCTCCCATAGGTCCCACTTCCCGGAATTGATATTTTGGCCACAAAAATCAATATGTTTTCACGAAATTTAAATCATGTAATGCTTATGTAAACCAAAGTTACTGTACCAGTTTTCGTTGAAATCGGTCCACATTTGACCATAGCTCCCATACAAACTCTTGTGTCAAAACGCACTAAATGAGACAAAAATTACTTAAACGCTCGTAAATCTGAAGATAATGAGAATTTTGAGTTTATTTTTTGCATACATAATTTTTGTAAAAAATGTAATTAATTTGGCAAATTTCGAGATAATCGGTCCACATTTGACCCTAGCTCTCATATAAGTCTAAATGACGGAAACAGCTTAAATATATAAGTTTGAGAAAATGTTTGTATGAAGGCAAAATTTAGCAAATATTTGTCTTTATACAGGAAAAGAACACCTTTGACTTTAGTGGTAGGGGGTATCGTATGGTCGGGCTTGACCGACTATAGCACTTTCCCACTTGTTTTCTTATATTGAAATTTCTCATTGGTTTAAAAGATTTAAGAAAGTAACAATAGACAGGTTTAATGTTGAAAAAGTACATAAAAAAGTACCAAGTACCATTTTTCTAAAGTTTTAAATAAGTTTCAAAAACATTTCTATCGCTTCTGTAAATAAAAATGGTAAAATTGTTTTCTTAATTTCTAAGTTATATTACTTTATGCTTATAAATGTGTCCAACATTAGATAAAGTACCAAACATACATATTTTGGTACTTTATTAATAATAATTATTTTTTGCTTTCAAGGATTTAAGAAAGTAATAATAAACCGGCTCAGTGTTAAAAAAGTAACCAAAAAGTACCAAATTCAATTTTTTTTAATATGTGAAACAAGTTTCAAAAACATTTTTATAGCTTCTGTAAAAAAGTATAGGTATAAAAGTATCAAATATGAGTCTTCTTGTTTTAGCAGTGGGTAAAAATGCAATAAGATCTTTAAAGGGTCTAAACACTTAATATTAATGCTATTTTAACATTTGTTCATTATTTTATTGAAAATTAGACAAATATCAAATATCAGTACCAAATATCAGTACTTCTTCGAAAAAGGACATAAATTCCTTGCCTCTGTGATATATTTTTAAATATCAAATTTCCCATTGGAAATTGTGTATTTTTCTTAAAAATATTTCTTGTGCGTAGTAACATGAAATTAGTAGTTTTTGAAAGAAACCACTTTGTTTCGAATTTTTTATTTTTATTTTTTCTAGCCAGTGTTGTCGTTGTTGCTGTTTGTTAGATTACAAGTTACATACTTACGTTTATACAACACTCGTACATTGTACAACAATTTCTTTACATTACATTTTAATGCTGTTGTAGATTTTTATTTCATTACAAATTCCTTGAGTTGTAATAATGTTCATTTTTTTTCCTTTAATAATACGTGAGTTGTAATTTTTTCTTCCTTAAAATATTTTCAATTTTTTTTTCCTTCAAGTCTGCATATATTTTATGGGACTGGAACCGAGTTTGGGTCTACTTTTACGTATTTCTTGCAACTTAAAATGAAGGAAAAATTTGAGAAAAAAAATTTTTTTATATGTTGACACTTTTGACATTTTCGCAGCATGTAAACATACTTATATGTGTATATGTATGTAAGTATTTAAGTTTTTACATTTCGTCGTCGTCTGTTTTACTTAAAACGTAAGAAAATCGTAAAAACGTAAAATCGTATATGTTTTAAGGTTTAAATGCGTATGACGCAGTTTTCTGCTGTGATGTCTGTATACCCCAAGCTTTTGGTGCTGCTGCATTTCTTACCCGGTTTCATAGTTTTTTTGTGTGTGTTTTGTGTGTTTTAAGTAAATATTTTACGTTTTAATGTCTTGTAAATGCCACGCGTTGTAAATGTCTTCTATCACATTTTTATAGCCAGTAGATACATGTTTATGTTGTTACCAGAACATATTTATTTTTTATTATTTCAATTTTCGTTTTTTTTTGTAGAGGATTTCTTTTTATATCTTCAATGCCTGTGGTGGCCTGTCATATGATTATGAGCTTAAATTGCCATTAGATGATGGTAGTATGTAGTAGCTGTCAGAGACCGTCGAAATTAGGTAGAAAGAGTTTTAATGGTAATAAAAAAAAACCTTGTCTAGTCATTCAATAAAAAATTATAGAATTATTCTAGGGTTTGCCGAAGAAGTGCTTTTTGCTTATTCGCTAAAATAGAAAAATTCAAAATTAGCCAAAGGTATAAGAAGTAAAAGTCTTTAACTTTAACCTGCGCAGCTTTGCGCTATTTGGAAAGAAAAAATCTAAAACTGGAAATAAAAATTTTGGAATTATTGTAGGGTTTGCCGAAAAAGTGCTTTTTGCTTATTCGCTAAAATAGAAAAATTCAAAATTAGGCAAAGGTATAAGAAGTAAAAGTCTTGAACTTTAACCTGCGCAACTTTGCGCTATTTGGAAAGAAAAAATCTCAAAACTAGTAATAAAAATTTTACAATTATAGAATTATTCTAGGGTTTGCCGAAGATGAATTTTAAATTTTTTCGCCAAAATAGAAAAAATTAAAATTAAGTTTTACCATAAGAAGTAAAAGTCTTTAACTTTAACCTGCGCAACTTTGCGCTATTTAGTAAGAAAAAATCTAAAAACTAGTAATCAAAATGTTTTTTAAATAGAAACAAAATTGTAATCTTGTTAAGACTATCTTCTTCGATAAAAAAAAACTTACGTTTTTAGTACTTTGTCTAATATAAGACATAAGGGGACAAAAAGGGTAAAACACATCTTTTTGTACCCACCATCAAATTAGCTACTTTTTGTATCTTGGAGTGCAAGTCAAACAGATAAAATATTAACAAGTAAGAAAGTGTTATAGTCGGTCAAGCCCGACCATACGATACCCTTCAATACTAAGGTCAAAGGTCTTCTTTTTCCTGTATAAAGACAAATATTTGCTAAATTTTGCCGTCATACAAACATTTTCTCAACACATATATATCTAAGCTGTTTCCGTCATTTGGACTTATATGAGAGCTAGGGTCAAATGTGGACCGATTATCTCGAAATTTATCAAAGTGATTACAGTTTTTACAAAAATTATATATGCAAAAAATAAGCTCTAAATTCTCATTATCTTCAGATTTACGAGCGTTTTACTGATTTGTGTCTCATTTAGAGCGTTTTGACAGAAGAGTTTGTATGGCAGCTATGGTCAAATGTGGACCGATTTCAACGAAATTTGGTACATTGATTTTAGTTTACATAAGCAGTATTTATTTCAAATTTTATGAAAAAATATTGATCTTTGTGGCCAATATATCAATTCCGGGAAGTGTCACCTACGGGAGGTACCATAAATATTGGATTGATTTCAATAGCCATGGTCCTACTATCAAAGAAATTATATTTGCCAAATTTCATCAAATTATCTTTAGAATTGCAACCTGTACTTTGATTACATGGTTTACATGGGGGTATAGCCAGTCGTCCAGAACGACGGACGGACGGACTATATATTATGCTAAAGACAAATTTAATGGTACAAAATATATTTTGTATTTTTTGTTTTAAAGTTCAGAATAAAACCCTGAAATTTGTAAATATTTTGTAAAACAAACAAAAAAATTTAGTTTTTTTTTTCAATTTGAAAACTTTTCAAACCTAAAATTTAAGTTATTCCATTGATCTTCGCTACAAAACTAAAAACCTAAATTGCTCAAATGTGTGCTAAGTAAAATCCATTAAGTGTAATTTGCGCAAAATTGCGCTATTTTTAAAAAATATTTTTCTAAATAAAATATCTTTGGCAATAGAAAATCTTTCGCAAAATTTGTCTTATCTTTAAAACAAGATACCACTCAATATTTGCTTGATACTGTTATAAAATTCAAAATTAAAATTAGACAAGGGTCTTCTAAATCAAATCTATTAATTTTTATTTGCGCAAACTTGCGCTGTTTGGAAAGAAAAAATTAAAACCAAAATATTTAATATGGATATAAATATATTTTTGAGAGTTGGAACAAAAACGAAAAAAAATTTTAGTATTTTTTTAAAGTTCAAAAAAATTTAAAAAAAAATTTGAAAATTGTTCAAACCTAAAATTGAATTTATTCCATTGATCTTCGCTACAAAACTAAAAACCCAAATTGCTCAAATGTGTGATAAGTAAAATCCATTAAGTGCAATTTGCGCAAAATTGCGTTATTTTCAAAAAAAAAAATCTAAATAAAATATCTGGCAATAAAAAAATTTACGCAATTTTTTTTCTTATCTTTAAAACAAGATACCACTCAATATTTGCTTGATATTATTATAAAATTCAAAATCAAAATTAGACAAGGGTCTTCTAAGTCAAATCTATGAACTTTTATTTGCGCAAACTTGCGCTATTTGGAAAGAAAAAATTGAAACCAAAATATTTAATATGGATAAAAAAAAATATTTTTGGAGCAAAGACTCTATAATATAAAGATGTTGCACTTCCATATACTGACTTGCCATATGGTCTTTTCGATAAGTCCCATTAAAAAGAGAGTATACTGCTTTTACTCTAATTCGGAACCAATAAATAGAGACGATTATCTAAAGAGGGAAAGCTAAGACGCACTCGTGCTTGACATTATTTTTAAAGTTTTAGAAAAAATTTCAATATTTTTCAAACTAAAAATTTAATTTATTTTATGGGTTTTCGCTAAAAAACTACAAATTAAAATAGCCTTATTATATGAGAAATATAATTCATTAATTGTAATATGCGCAAGTTCGCGCCACTTTTTAATAAATTTTTCTAAAGACATTATCTTTAGCAAAATACAAATTTATGCAAATTTGTTTTTGTCTATCTTTCAGAACATGATTTAACTGAATTCTTTATTGTTTTTTGTTATAAAATTTAAAATTGAAATTAAGTTAGAGTCTTTTAAATAAAATCTATAAACTTTTGTTTGCGCAAACTTGCGCTATTTTGAGAGTCAGTAATTTGATTTTTTTTGTATTTTGAATTGAAAATTGAAATAAATATTTTTGTAAACTTTTCAAAAACCAAAATTTATATATTAGAAATACACGGAATAAATGTTGCTTTATAAAATTAAGAAAAAAAATTGCCAACAATTTTTTGAAACAAAGGAAATGAAAAGTTTTAAATTTTTTTTAAAGACAACAAAATTTTTGTATAACTTTTCAAACCTAAAATTAAATTCCTTCCATTGCTTTTCGGTAAAAACCTAAAAACCAAAATTGCCTAAATGCGTGAGAAATATAATTCAATAATTGTAATGTGTGCAAATTTGCGCTATTTTCAAATAAAGTTTTCTGATAATATCTTTAGCAATAAAAAAGTTTACTCACAATTTTTTTTTGGTTAATCTTCAAAACGAAATTTAGCTGAACTTTTAGTCGTTTTTCGTTATAAAATTAAAAACTAAAATTAAGCAAGAGTCTTTGAAATAAAATCTATGAACTTTTATTTGCGCAAACTTGCGCTATTTTGAAAGACAAACATTTTATTTTTTGTACTTTGAAACTATAAAAAAAATAAACCTAATAATTTTCAGAACTTTTTAAAAATCAAAATTTTAATATTAGAAATATATGGAATGGGTTTCCATTATAAAATTAAGAAACAAAATTCCTACAATTTTAAAAACAAAGGAAATACAAATTTAAAATTTTTTTTAAGGCAAACAAATTTTGTAAAATTTTTTAAATCCAAAATTAAATTCATTCCTTGGGTTTTCGCTAAAAAACTAAAAATCGAAATTGTTCAAATGTGAGAAAAGTTTAATCCATTCGTTGTAATGTGCTCAAATTTGCGCGGTTTTTAAATAGATTTTTCTACAGAAAATGTCTTTAGCAATAGAAAAAATTTACGAATTTTTTTGTCTAATCTTTAAAACAAGATACAACTCAATATTTCCTTAATTTTTTATAGAATTAAAAACTAAAATTAAGCAAGAGTCTTTTAAACATAATCGATTGAACTTTATATGCGGAAACTTGCGCTATTTAAAAAGAAAAATTAAAATCAAAATACTTAAATTTTAAATTGAACAAATTTTTTTGTACACTTTTCAAAAATTAAAATTGAATATTGGAAACACTTAAAATGGGTTTCCATTATCAAATAAGAAACAAAATTGCCTAAATAAATGAAAACTAAAATCTAATAATTTGTACAAATTTTTTCTATTTAAAAATATTTCTTCATTGAGACATCAATTTTTTTTATAAATTTCTTTTTCGAATTTTAAAACTAAAAAAGAATATGCTTTCCATTGATATTCTTTGTAAAACAGAAAACTTAAATTAAGCAAAAGTATTTTTAATGAAATCGGTTGACTTTTGTTTGCGCAAAGTTGCCCAATCTTTATAAAGACAACAAATCTTACCATCAATATATTTTTAAAACTTAACAGAAAAATTGTTCCATTTCTATTCTTTATAAAAATAAAAACCTAAATTGACCAAAAATATTTTTAATCAAATCATGTTACCTTTGCTTGCGTAAACTTGCGCAATCTTTTTAAAGACAACAAACCTTACCATCAACATATTTTTAAATCTTAAAAGAAAAATTATTCCATTTATATTCTTTATAAAATTAAAAAACTAAATTAAGCAAAAACATTTTTAATAAAATCATGTGAGTTTTGCTTGCGTAAACTTGAGCAATCTTTATAAAGACAGAAAATCCTTAACCATCATCACTTTTTTTAACTTTCTTTTTCGGTTTTTAACACTTAAAAGAAAATGTGTTTCATTAATATTTTTATAGAACTGAAAACCTAGATTAAGCTTAAGTATTTTTAATAAAATCGTTCGACTTTTGTTTGCACAAACTTTTTTTATAAAACTGAAAACCTAAATTAACTCAAATTATTTCCAATAAAATCATTTAACTTTTGTTTGTGCAAACATGCGCAATTTTATAAAGTCAACAAACTTACCATTAACAATTTTTTTTTTTTAAATTTCTTTATCGAATTTTTAAACCTCAAGATTATAATATTTCCATCTATATTCTTTATAAAACTGAAAACCTAAATAAAGCAAATGTATTTGTAAAAAAATCGTTTGACTTTTGTTTGCGGAAACTTGCGCAATCTTTATAAAGACAACAAATATTACCATCAACATTATTTTTGAAAAATTTGTTGATCGAATTTTTAAACCTTAAAAGAAAAATTGTTCCATTTATATTCTTTATAAAACTGAAAACTTGAATTAACTCAAATTATTTCCAATAAAATCATTTAAATTTTGTTTGTGCAAACTTACGCAATTTTATAAAGTCAAAAAACTTACCATTAACAATTTTTTTTTAGAAATTTTCTTATCAAATTTTTTAACCTTTAAAGAAAATGTTTTCCATTTATATTCTTTATAAAACTGAAAACCTAAATCAAGTCAAATTATTTTTAATAAAATCATTTGTCTTTTGTTTGCGCAAACTTGCGCAATTTTATATAGACAACAAATCTTACCATTAACAATTTTTTTTTTAGAAATTTCTTTATCGAATTTTTAAACCTTAAAAGGAAAATATTTCGATTTTTATTCTTTATAAAACTGAAAACCTAAATTAAATCAAATTATTTCTAATAAAATTATTTGACTTTTGTTTGCACAAACTTGCGCAATTTTATATAAACAACAAATCTTACCATTAACAATTTTTTTTTGAAATTTCTTTTTCGAATTTTTAAACCCCTAAAGGAAAATATTTCCATTTTCCATTCCATTCTTTATAAAACTGAAAGTCTTAATTAAGCTTAATTATTTTTAATAAAATCTTTTAACTTCTGCTTGCGTAAACTTGCGCAATTTTATAAAGACAACAAATCAACAATTTTTTTCAGATTTTTTTTGCTGAATTTTTAAACCTTAGAAGAAAAATTTTTCTATTTATATTTTTTATAAAACTGAAAACCTTAATTAAGCCAAATTATTTCTAATAAAAGCTTTTAACTCTTGTTTGCGCAAACTTGTGCAATTAAATAATAAAAAAATATTTTAAAATTTTTCTTGTAAGATTTTTTTAGGCTTTTTTTACCCGAAACCCTAAATACTTTTGAGCATAATCTTAAGTTTATTTTGCTTTAAACTTTTTCTTCTTTATCAAACTCTACGCCTTATGTCTGAGACATTGCAAAACGTCCGTCCTACTTGACTGCCTATTTAACTGGCTCTTCAAAATAATTTTCTAAAATATTGTTGGAAAATGACTGTCAGTTTTGCAACTAAGTATGTTAAAGACTTTTTTTGTACTACATAAATGTTTTGCTTTTATCTCTTTTCCATTTAAAAGCTACCGTGACATTTTAAAAGCCATTAAATTATTTTTTTTCCTCAAATCACGGCTTTTAGACGCCCTTGTATGTCTCTAAAAACCAGAGTTTTTCAACCTAACTTTTGGCTTTTAAATTAACATGTTCTACATATCTCAAGACATATCCATGACTATTACAAGATAACTGAAATCTATTAACAAATTTATTACAAGATTATAAATTCAATATAAGTAAATCAATAAGACATTAATCAAAACTGCAATTAACTACTTATTATGGACTAACCAAAAATGGCAAAATACACTTGACTGATCAACTTATGTACAAAAATGTATGCGAGTTTTGGACATGGATTAATGGATTAATGACATACATTGATATGGTACGAGTTGATGTACGTACACACATAAATGACGATGACATTTACTTTCAGTAACTGTCAATCTTATTACATTTTCCTCTTAACTTGTAAACGTCTCCCATGCCTCCTTTTCCGAAAAAAACAGGCATTTTGTAACATTCGTAGTCTGTTTTTTTATAGAGCCTTAACTTAAAATGTGTCAAGTAAGTTGTCAACAGATTTGTAGATACTACTTTACAATACAGTAGAAAAAAAAAAGTACAAGCAAAAAAAAAATCTGACAGCTGAAAGCATCAAGAAGGCAAAAAAAAAATAACAATTATTTACACATGCGTTAAATGGTGCAAATATGGTGAGCTGTCATGAAGGCATAGAATTCATTTTCTTCATCATCGTCATCATCATTCCTTTCGTTTTATTCACATGAAATGATGCGTTTTATGTCTGATGAAGTGTTGTAATGGGAAAATTTGATGTGATTTATTTTTTCAAGAAACTCAGCGACAGCCTGGTTGGCTGCCTGACAAAGTACTTATAATTTAACCTTCAAAATGTAAACGGAGGAATCTAGAAAATCACTGCTAAATAGGGGCGAACAGGTTTCGAAACTCAGATAAAGGAATTGAATCATTTTCAACTTAAATACAAAATCAAATACAACTTCAGCTGTGCACTTCACTCCATAAACATATAATTCTTATTTAGTTTGAAATTGTTTATAAATAAGTATTTCAGTTTATAGATCGGACTATGAGTCACTTGTGACTAGGCTATGACTAGACTATGACTAGACTATGACTAGACTATGACTAGACTATGACTAGACTATGACTAGACTATGACTAGACTATGACTAGACTATGACTAGACTATGACTAGACTATGACTAGACTATGACTAGACTATGACTAGACTATGACTAGACTATGACTAGACTATGACTAGACTATGACTAGACTATGACTAGACTATGACTAGACTATGACTAGACTATGACTAGACTATGACTAGACTATGACTAGACTATGACTAGACTATGACTAGACTATGACTAGACTATGACTAGACTATGACTAGACTATGACTAGACTATGACTAGACTATGACTAGACTATGACTAGACTATGACTAGACTATGACTAGACTATGACTAGACTATGACTAGACTATTACTAGACTATGACTAGACTATGACTAGACTATGACTAGACTATGACTAGACTATGACTAGACTATGACTAGACTATGACTAGACTATGACTAGACTATGACTAGACTATGACTAGACTATGACTAGACTATGACTAGACTATGACTAGACTATGACTAGACTATGACTAGACTATGACTAGACTATGACTAGACTATGACTAGACTATGACTAGACTATGACTAGACTATGACTAGACTATGACTAGACTATGACTAGACTATGACTAGACTATGACTAGACTATGACTAGACTATGACTAGACTATGACTAGACTATGACTAGACTATGACTAGACTATGACTAGACTATGACTAGACTATGACTAGACTATGACTAGACTATGACTAGACTATGACTAGACTATGACTAGACTATGACTAGACTATGACTAGACTATGACTAGACTATGACTAGACTATGACTAGACTATGACTAGACTATGACTAGACTATGACTAGACTATGACTAGACTATGACGAGTTGAGTCTTTCAAACTTCCCTCTTCCTTTTCTATAAATTTTTTCATAAACTTTTAATGCCCTTAACTAAATACTAACATCCAACTTTTCCTAAAGTAGTCTTTTTATATTTTCTTTATAATTTTTTAAAAAGGCATAGAATCTCCATATCCCCAACCTCAAGATTCCTCTAGCATACAGTCTGTCCGTCTGTCTGCCTTCATCTGTTAAATTTTATCTTTGACTGCGTTTCCAGTTTTTTGTAGGTGATGATGTCAAGTGGAGATGTGAACAGTTTAATTGTATTTAATGGCTTTTTAATTGCAACTTTTCAAACTCATTCATTCGTACAAACAATTATTTCTCATGTACGAGTGTGTTCCCTTTTAGCCAACATCATCGTCATCTTCATCATTGTCATCACATGGAGAAATCCTCATATTTCTTTTTTAAGTTGTTTGGGAAAAGAATTTTTTTGCTTGGGTAGAAAAAGACTTAAATAGGAAGGGGGTAACTAAAAAAGTACTAATTAAATATGAAAAATCTTATTAAAGAAAAAATGTCTAGTCATAATTAATTTAGGGAAGCAACAGCAAGATTTGAGAAGTTAAATATTTATAAATTATACCCTTAAGATTCAAGCCTAAATCCATAGCAAGAAGCCATACAACGTTTTTCAAAATCGTATCTTTGATTCTACCAAAACGTATTTATATTCAAAGTAAGAGAACCCCTTTTCAACTTGCTAAGATATTCTTGAGCACCTTTTCTTCCGGACCCTCAAAGAAATTAACATTTTAGCAATTTTAATAAAATTCTTTTTATTAACCATATTTGTTTACTTTTCCACTTGAGTACAAACTAACTTTTTAGTTTACCCCCCAAAAAAAAAAAAAAAAAAAAAAAAACGTAAAAGCAACCTTCACTTCATAAGTGTCCTTGTGGAATAGTGGCATCTTTCCTTTTTCAAAATGAACTTTAACTTTCAGCTGTTTTGCTGCTGCTGAAAATATCAAAATTTCACCGCATATTGTGATGGCAGGAGAAAAAAATATCTAAAGAATTCCCAATGTTTTAGCATAAAATAAAATTGAACTTAAAGTTAGTGAAAACAGATTGAAATTGTTACTGAAAGTTTTATAATAAAAATTTAATTTCATTCAAGTTTAACCAAAAAGGACATGAATGTCCTTGATTGGTAAGATTTTTAAAAACTTTAGAAAATTGACTTTTTATAGGAAATTTTTCGAAAATTTACTTTTTATAAGTAATTTTTCGAAAATTTACTTTTTATAGGAAATTTTTCGAAAATTGACTATTTATAGGAAATTTTTCGAAAATTGACTATTTATAGGAAATTTTTCGAAAATTGACTATTTATAGGAAATTTTTCGAAAATTGACTATTTATAGGAAATTTTTCGAAAATTGACTATTTATAGGAAATTTTTCGAAAATTGACTATTTATAGGAAATTTTTCGAAAATTGACTTTTTTATAGGAAATTTTTTGAAAATTGACTATTTATGGGAAATTTTTCGAAAATTGACTATTTATAGGAAATTTTTCGAAAATTGACTATTTATAGGAAATTTTTCGAAAATTGTCTATTTATAGGAAATTTTTCGAAAATTGTCTATTTATAAGAAATTTTTCGAAAATTGACTATTTATAAGAAATTTTTCGAAAATTTACTTTTTAAAGGAAATTTTTTGAAAATTTACTATTTATAGGAAATTTTTCAAAAATTTACTATTTATGGGAAATTTTTCAAACATTTACTATTTATAGAAAATTTGTTGAAAATTATTATGACTATTTCTAGGAAATTTTTCGAAATACACTATTTATAGGAAATTTTGTTTTCGAAAATTGACTATCTATAGGAAATTTTTCGAAAATTGACTATTTATAGGAAATTTTTCGAAAATTGACTATTTATAGGAAACTTTTCGAAAATAGACTATTTATAGGAAATTTTTCAAAAATTGACTATTTTTAGGAAATTTTTCGAAAATTGCCTATTTTTAGGAAATTTTTCGAAAATTGACTATTTATAGGAAATTTTTCGAAAATTGACTTTTTTATAGGAAATTTTTTGAAAATTGACTATTTATGGGAAATTTTTCGAAAATTGACTATTTATAGGAAATTTTTCGAAAATTGACTATTTATAGGAAATTTTTCGAAAATTGACTATTTATAGGAAACTTTTCGAAAATTTACTATTTATAGGAAATTTTTCGAAAATTGACTATTTATAGGAAACTTTTCGAAAATAGACTATTTATAGGAAATTTTTCAAAAATTGACTATTTTTAGGAAATTTTTCGAAAATTGCCTATTTTTAGGAAATTTTTCGAAAATTGACTATTTATAGGAAATTTTTCGAAAATTGACTTTTTTATAGGAAATTTTTTGAAAATTGACTATTTATGGGAAATTTTTCGAAAATTGACTTTTTTATAGGAAATTTTTTGAAAATTGACTATTTATGGGAAATTTTTCGAAAATTGACTATTTATAGGAAATTTTTCGAAAATTGACTATTTATAGGAAATTTTTCGAAAATTGACTATTTATAGGAAACTTTTCGAAAATTGACTATTTATAGGAATTTTTTCGAAAATTGTCTATTTATAAGAAATTTTTCGAAAATTGACTATTTATAAGAAATTTTTCGAAAATTTACTTTTTAAAGGAAATTTTTTGAAAATTTACTATTTATAGGAAATTTTTCAAAAATTTACTATTTATGGGAAATTTTTCAAACATTTACTATTTATAGAAAATTTGTTGAAAATTATTATGACTATTTCTAGGAAATTTTTCGAAATACACTATTTATAGGAAATTTTGTTTTCGAAAATTGACTATCTATAGGAAATTTTTCGAAAATTGACTATTTATAGGAAATTTTTCGAAAATTGACTATTTATAGGAAATTTTTCGAAAATTGACTATTTATAGGAAACTTTTCGAAAATTGACTATTTATAGGAAACTTTTCGAAAATAGACTATTTATAGGAAATTTTTCAAAAATTGACTATTTTTAGGAAATTTTTCGAAAATTGCCTATTTATAGGAAATTTTTCGAAAATTGACTATTTATAGGAAATTTTTCGAAAATTGACTTTTTTATAGGAAATTTTTTGAAAATTGACTATTTATAGGAAATTTTTCGAAAATTGACTATTTATAGGAAATTTTTCGAAAATTGACTATTTATAGGAAACTTTTCGAAAATTGACTATTTATAAGAAACTTTTCGAAAATAGACTATTTATAGGAAATTTTTCAAAAATTGACTTATTTTAGGAAATTTTTCGAAAATTGATTTTTTTTTTGGAAATTTTTCGAAAATTGATTTTTTTTAGGAAATTTTTCGAAAATTGACTTTTTAAAAGAAATTTTTCTAAAATTGACTTTTTAAAGGAAATTTTTCGAAAATTGACTATTTATAAGAAAATTTTCGAAAATTGACTATTTATAGGAAATTTTTCGAACATTGACTACTTATAGGAAATTTTTGGAAAATTGACTATTTATAGGAAATTTTTCGAAAATTTACTATTTATAGGAAATTTTTCAAAAATTGACTATTTATAGGAAATTTTTCGAAAATTGACTATTTATAGGAAATTTTTCGAAAATTGACTATTTATAGGAAATTTTACGAAAATTGACTATTTATAGGAAATTTTTCGAAAATTGACTATTTATAGGAAATTTTTCAAAAATTGACTATTTTTAGGAAATTTTTCGAAAATTGACATTTATAGGAAATTTTTCGAAAATTGACTATTTATAGGAAATTTTTCGAAAATTGACTATTTATAGGAAATTTTTCGAAAATTGTCTATTTATAGGAAATTTTTCGAAAATTGACTATTTATAGGAAATTTTTTGAAACTTGACTATTTATAGGAAATTTTTCGAAAATTAACTATTTATAGCAAATTTTAGAAAATTGATGGAAATCGACCTATTTCAGATATATTTTTTTAAGTGTACACTTGATTGACTCCTTGTAGTATACAAAGTGACAATTGTCATGCAGTGTTTCCAGAGCTGCAGGGCAGCGTAGTAGCTGCGACTGAACTAAACAGACATAAAATATTTCTGCATATGAATAAATAACCCTTGATGCTTTTTTGCTGCTTCTGCGACTGATGATGGTTCAAGTACGAGCCATATTCGCACAAGTACACGAACCCAGAACAATTGTATGACATGATGACCTTGACATTTTTCTCCATATTCTTTTTGTTTTTTGCGCTGTTTCACTATATATTGTTATTGCTTTAAGCTTTTGTTGTGTTAAATTAAACAACAACAGAAAAAGAAATAATAATAAATAGAGGGGCAAAAACAAATGACGAGATTTAAATATTTTTTTTATAATATTCAGTTTACAAACATATATTAAGGAAATGACAGAGGAGAAGAGAGAAATAGCAGTAGGAAAGAAGGGAAAGAAAATTTTTACGATATTACTTTTTGGATTCACTGGATGGTCCAATTTTGCTCGAATATGTTGTATAGTAAATTTTTGTGGTTGTTTTAAATATTTTATAATATAACTACTTTTACTGTTTTGCTCATAACTTTCGCAATAATGTAGATATAAATTTAAAAAAAATATTTTATTATTTTAAACACTTTATTTAATAATCTTATGAAAAAATGTTGTTATTATCTGAATTCATAAAGTCATAAAAAATTCTCAAAGTCAAAATTTCCAAATGAAAATATTAAAATTTTTCTAAATTTTGATTCCCTATTATTTCCTCCTCTTCTGTACTTAGTGTCAATACCATAAAATATGTTAAGTGCTGTGAAGGCAAGAATTCAAAACTACTCACATGAGTATTATTTGTGTAAAACATTCCTTTATTCGTCCTTTTTTTTTGTATTCTCAAGTACTTTTCTTATTCTTTATTTGTTTAATTCACTCTCTCATTTGCCTTAATTTTGCATAACAATCAAGGAATGTAAAAATAACAAAATAAATACAAAAAAACGAAAGATAGAAATATCTATAAAAAGGATTTAAGTGAAATTAACAAGAAAAAATTTTTAGAAGCCTCAGAGCTCCGCAGAGCTTTAGCTTATAGGTTAGCGGAAGGCTGAAAGGGAAGGTAGGTGGGCAGAAAGCAAAGGTATACCAGTTAAGGACTCTGGAGGATTTATTTTCCTTTTAATTTTGCTCTTAAAAACATACAAACAACTAAGACCTTTAAGGAGCAACAGTAATGTATGAATATTTGATTTTGGGACTTTGGAAAACACACGAAAAAATAAGATAAAAAGTAAATAAACCAAAATTTAAACAAAATAAATATTAAGGAAAAAATTTTAAATCATTTCAAGTATAATTTAGCTTTAAATTTGTTGTGATATTGGCTTAGTGGGAATTATTAAGATAATTTGAAGCTTGAAAAATATTTTTTTTTTATAAAAAAACTTTTCATTGTTGTGGAGAAAATTGTAGATGAGGCCCAAGTGGTGGCCCAATCCATAGATTTTTTGCATGGAAATTGCACATATTTTTACTCTTACACTTTCCAGATGAAAATTTAGTTTTTTCTTTGTCAAATGCGTTAGTTTTTCCTCAACTTCTCATTAATACTCAATAAGTTTTTTATAATATTCGCACACTGCTTTCGCCAATAAAAGCGGTCACCATGAATAAATAAATTGCCTGACAAGCCCAACAATTTAATCCGACAAACACACAGTCTTCGGTCTGTTGTGGTGAATCCACGTTTCATCCACGGTTAAAACCTGAAGCACAATCTATCTATATCGGATGTAGAGACCTTAAATGGGCATCAGTTCGTCCGACATCTTTCGTGCTTGTACGGCCATATTAAAATTCAGAATCTACTTATTTATCATGGAAATGGGGTGTCCCCTTTGAATCAATCAAAGCTTTGTTTTGAGTGATGTTTTTTCCGCAAAAAGCTAATGCTGATATAGTTCTCACAATTTTAATGACCATATTCATGGCTTATATTTTCCCAAGGTCCGTTTTGGAAAAATAATAAAACCTCTTTTTGTTTAAGTTGTTTTATTTTGGATATTTTTTTAATTTAAAACGAAAATTCGTGATGTTTTTCATCGGTACGGCATTAATTTTTTGTCTAATAATTTGACCTCTTGGTATCTGCTGGACTACATATCATGAAGTCTCTGAAGCGTCCGTCGACGAGGGTTAAAGAACAGATGAAAATCAATTTTTTCCATAATCGGCTGACAAACACTAAATGTGCTCGTTCAAATTTAGATAGCAGTCACGGCAGTGTTGTCATTTCAATAAGACAGGCACTTATTAACCTGCCCTCGTACATTCAAAAATAATATTACATCAATTTTTGTTTTACTTCAGTTAAAGGCAAAAAAAGTTATCAGGAAAACAAGAAATTAACCCTAAGTCCTAAATTTTTCTGATAACTTTTTATACCCTTCACCACCATAGGTGGAAAGGGTATTATAAGTTTGTGCTGATGTTTGTAACGCATAGAAATATTAGACCCACCTTTTAGTATACCAATAGACTTAGAATCGCTTTCTGAGTCGATTTACCGATGTCCGTCCGTCCGTCCGTCTGGCTGGCTGGACCCCCATGTAAACCTTGTAATCAAACTACAGGTCACAATTCTAAAGATAATTTGATGATATTTGGCACAGATCATTTTTTTGATAATGGGACCATGGCTATTGAAATTGGTCGAAATCGGTCCATTATTTATGGTACCTCCCATAGGTCCCACTTCCCGGAATTGCTATATTGGCCACAAATATCAATATGTAAACTTAAATCACTGTACCGAATTTCGTTGAAGTCGGTCCACATTTGACCATAGCTCCCATACAAACTCTTCTTCAAAAACGCACTAAATGAGACAAAAAATCACTAAAACGCTCGTAAATCTAAAGATAATGAACATTTTTTGCATACCTAATTTTTGTAACAACTGTAATCAATTTGTTAAATTTCGAGACAATCGGTCCACATTTGACCCTAGCTCTCATATAAGTCCAAATGACGGAAACAAGTTGAATATATACGTTTTGAGAAAATATTTGTATGATGGCAAAATTTAGCAAATATTTGTCTTTATACAGGAAAAATAACACCTTTGACCTTAGTGGTGAAGAGTATCGTATGGTCGGCTTGACCGACTATAGCGCTTTCTTACTTGTTTTAAAATGGTTATAGATTTTTGACTTATTTTCGTATTTTGTTTATAACTTTAATAAAAAAGACTCCAAAAATTATTTAAAAATACTCTATGATTCTATATATTCTAAGGAATAATAAATCGAAGAACTTAACCTTTTTTCTTTATTTGTCTATTTATGAAAAATTATCAAAATCAAATATTTGAAAGAAAAATGTTTAAAGAATTTTGCATAAATTTACTGAAATATCTTATTTTTTGCTTAAGTTTAATGGGAATGAACCTGAAAACCAGATTTCGCATTATCTTGCTTACACATAAAGTCGCACCCAAATATCTACTTTCATGACGGCTTTAGTTCAGGTCACCTCTGGTGTCTTGCCGAAGCCGTATGGAACATCATCTCACCTCCTGATTAGTAGTCACATAATAAATATTTGTACATATGGAGGACACCCTTCATCAAAGACTGATCTAAAGAGTTCAAATGTAACGGGTGCTGATCCTTTAATATGGGTTCTTCATTCGTTTGCGATAGTCGTCTAAATTAGGATGTCCTTTTTTATACCCTTCACCACCATAGGTAAAAAGGGTATTATAAGTTTGTGCTGATGTATGTAACGCATGGATTTATCTTAGACCCACCTTTTAGTATACCAATAGGCTTAGAATCACTTTCTGAGTCGATTTAGCGATGTCCGTCCGTCCGTCTGGCTGGCTGGACCCCCATGTAAACCTTGTAATCAAACTACAGGTCGTAATTCTAATGATAATTTGATGAAATTTGGCACAGATCATTTTTTTTGATAATAGGACCATGGCTATTGAAATTCGCCAATTCGGTCCATTATTTATGGTACCTCTCATAGGTCCCATTTCCCGGAATTGATATATTGGCCACAAATATCAATATTTTTTCATGAAATTTCAACCAAATATTGCTTATGTAAACTTAAATCACTGTACTAAATTTCATTAAAATCGGTCCACATTTGACCATAGTTCCCTTACAAACTTTTCTTTAAAAACGCACTAAATGAAACAAAAATCACTAAAACGCTCGTAAATCTGAAGATAATGGGATTTTTTTGCATACGTAATTTTTGTAACAACTGTAATTAATTTGGCAAATTTCTAGATAATCGGTCCACATTTGACCCTAGCTCTCATATAAGTCCAAACGGCGGAAACAGCTTAAATATATAAGTTTTGAAAAAAAGTGTTTGTATGATGACAAAATTAAGCAAATATTTTTCTTTATACAGGAAAAATAACACTTTTGACCTTAGTGGTGAAGGGTATCGCATGGTCGGGCTTGACCGACTATAGCACTTTCTTACTTGTTATTCATATTTTTTGGGTTTTTATAGAAGGAATTTTTTCTAGGAGTGGACGACATAAGCCATATTTTTATAGTTCTTATGAGTGAAAACGGTTAGCTCATAACGAGTGTTTAACGTAGTTGCCCAGGCAATACCACCAGGAGGTCAGTGTCCACAGTTGAGATGAAGAATTGACCAAGACAAGTCTATACGCATCATGCTGATCTTACCTTTATACCTTTGTCTTAATTCACTTATTTCCTCATAACATTTTTTTTAAAAAGCAAATAATTTTTTTTTTACTTAATTCAGTTTTTTGTTCATAACTTAAGTAAAAAAGATGCTAGAAAATATTTAAAAATACCCTGTGATTCCTTATACATTAATAAATGATAAATCGAAGATTTTATTGTATTTCCTCTTTTTGTCTATTAATGACAAATTATCAAAATCAAATATTAAGAAGAACAAGTAAGAGTGTTATATTCGGCTGTGCCGAATCTTATATACCCACCATCAAGTTGTGTTAAATTTAGAAACATATCTCATATATCTACAAGGGTGCAGCTAATTCAAAATCTGCACCAAAACTGGAAAAATCGCTAAGCTATTTGGTATTGTTGGTAAAACCTTTGGACTAAATTAGGTTTCCGTAGCTTTATAGTTCAACATTCAAAAATATTTTAGTGGTTTCCCCAGTATTTATTAATTTACATTAATAAGTTGTTAAATACTTTTCGTTGTGATTAATATGTAGTTAGGCTAAACACGTTAATAGTAATACGACAGGTCCATATATTTCGTTATGAGTTCCTAATGCATTCATCATATATAAAGTCTGGGCTGAACATTGATTGATGACTATCTAATTTCATAGGTGCAATCTTAATATAATGAATGTTTTCCGTGAGTATTTTTCACATGAAAGCTAAAGTCAAATATGGACTGATTCCTATAAAATTTGATAAATTGATCAAAAATTGCATAAAACTTCCCTATTTTAAATTTAATCGTCATAGCTATTACAATTGTATTCAATTTATCAGCATTAATGTGTTTCCCGGGGCGGGGTTATATGTTAGCTCTAACTAAATTTGAACCGATTTTGTCCATTTTCAACACACATCTTTTTCAAGATATCCAAAATACTTTTGTAAAATCTTGTCCCTCTAGCTCTTTTCGTTAAGGCGCTATCGTGCTTTTATCTGACGGACAGACGGACATAAACAACCCCAGTAAAACTTTTAATTACCAAATAATGAGTTAAACAGTTAAACTATTGAACACGAACTACTTACTCATTCGCTGTTTAAGTCATTACATTAACATGGGGATGTCATTGGAGGCAAGTACTTACCAATTGCAGAAAAGTAATGACTTGGGTAAGCAATTTGGAAGCAACAACAACAACAGCAACAACTTTTTTGTTGTTGTTTTATGAAAAACATATATTTTTAAACGAAATACAAATTTTTTTTATGATCCCATGCACAGTGGTTTACGGACGCTTTTTTTTGGAAATAATTCTTTAACTTTTGAACGACTGGAGATATTTGAATGAAATTTGACATGGTGATAGTCAAGGAGTATTCGAGTTGGTTTTTAAAAGCACTGGTCCATGAGGGGTCGGGAGAGTGATTGATGGACCTTCAAAGTTGGTCACCTCGGGTGTTCGATTTTTTTAAAAATTCGCCAAAAATCCATTTATGTATGGATTGAAAAGAAATTTTAAACTTAAGTTGTCCTTGAGAAGATCTACAAAAAATATGCTTAAATGTGTAGGTTATCTCCTTTGGATTTCGAGATATTTGGGTAAAAAGGAATTTTTAGGTTGATTTTTTACCTCTTTTTTTAAGCTTTTTTTGATCTGGTGGACGCATCTGAGGACCAAAAATTTTTTAAGAATATTCTTTAAATTTGTAATAAAATTCTGAATAATTTTTGTGCAAGTTAGTTATAGAAATCTTCTTTTGTTTAAAAGTTAAAAATATTCAAAGTTGAAACTTACAAAAAATTTCGCTTTTTTTTTAGTTTTTCCCCAAAAGATAGCTATATTTTTTCACTAATAAAAAAATATTTTCTTAAGAAACATAAAAAGATTTTTAAAGTTTTTAAAAGAAAACATAATGAGAATGCGTATAAAACAAATTTCTTGCTAATTGGACTTTTGGTCCTCGCACATGTCCTCTCCAAAAAATGGCAATTTGTAAAAAAAAAAATTAGTTTAAACAAAAATTTCTCAAAAGGCAAAGCACCGATTTGAAAAAAATTATAATGTTCATATTTTCCAATATATCTGTTATTGATTAGAAAAGTTTTTTCTGAAACGCGCTGCAAATAGAGACAGTGTTGCCATATTTGTAAAAAAACTCATTTTTTGAAACACCTTTTTCCCCAGTTGGGAATTGGGGAATTTTTAAGTTAAAATTGGGAATTTTTTTAGTCTATTGCTTTTACATCTTATTGGTCTACATTACTACAAAATTTCATTGTAATATCTTTATCCATGTCATTTCCACAGAATATCAAAGATTAAAAATAGTTTCCTTAAAAAAGCAGAAAAACAATTTTTTTTTGTTTTACGATACAAAGTGTAAAAAAAGTAACGCACTTAAAAAAAACTTTTACTTAGTGCTAATCTCCTAGTCTTTCCCGATCTAATGATACTAAACATGTATATAAAGCATTAATACCGAGTCTTAAAAAACTCTGAAAACTTTGGCCCCCGTAGCATTTTTACACTGTTTATTTAAATATAAGTGATGAATTTGTGCATATAAAGTTAATTATCATACTCAAATATTTCACTATTTTTAAGATGACAATGATCCTTCGCTAATAAACAAATATTTTCTTCAAAAAGATATAAATAGTTTTTTATTTTTTTAAAGAAAACATTATAAGAATGACTTAAAAAAATTTTATTCGATTTTGCCTTTTGTTCCAAGCTAAAAAATAAAATTTTAGTAAAAGATTCTAAATAAGTAAGTACGAGTAAGGCACCGATTTTGATAACAGTGTAAAGGTAATATATCCATAATTTGTAGCAAAAGTTTAATTAGAAGAGTACTTTTATAGTAACAGTGTGACAATTTATTTAAAATAAGATTTAAAGGCATTTTTCCGGTATTTAAAATTGGTGTATTTGAAAAAATTGCAAAATTATGTTAAGGTTATAAAATGTTTTTTAATGTGAAAGTTAATGCAATAGGTAAAAATTGTTACAACTTGGGTTTTTCATAATGGTCAGAAAGGATATGGTTACTCACCTCCATACAGGTAGGTTTTACGAGACGCACATATTGGTTGAGTTATATATGCACCTATTTTTAGAGGTAAAAAATACATTAATTCATTGATTTCTTTATTATTCTTTGGATACAGGTATATATAAAAAATGTTTTTTTTTAATATAAAAAAGAAAGTTTTAAATGTAACTGCTATTAACAGTTAAAACATCATGGCTATAACATTGGAATTTAAAGTGTTGTGCGATATTCTTTTTGAACAACCAAGCAGTTCGAGAGCAGAAAAAATTAAAATAATCATGCGATATGCTAAAAGTCAAACTAACTCCATGATTCTCAATAGTGAGGAAGACAAAGTCGTAAAATTTGTAAAGTTATTTGAACTTAAAATTAAGTCGGTTAATTACTGTTTAAAAAGATTTGAATCTAAATTTAAAGACTGGCTGAAGGACTCAATTGAGCTTAAAACTTCTGGTGCTGGAGCCCCTCTAAAAAACTATGATGATCTCGGAGAAAGATCTAAAAAGATGCGATTATCCGAAGTTCTTTCTACTCATTCGGATACTGAAATCAAAGATTCCTTTAAGGAAGTGCTCAAACGAAATAATCAACCAGCTGAAGCTAAACAAATAGCAGATATTCTCCCAGAGGCTTCTCCTAAACGTCTTAAGCGAATTATTAAGAGTATACCAACTCCTTCTTCTCAATCAGAATTTTCGGAGGAAGAAGCACTTGCTCTTATGCTCGAGTTGAAATTGAGTAAAAATAAATATATTAAACTCTGTAAGGCATTACGAGACAAAGGACACTCAATTTTACCAGGATATAATGCGTTATTAAAAACCAAAAAAAACTTAATACCAACAAACGTGATAGGAGACGAAAGTGCATCTGTGGATTTATCAAAATTATTGGAAAATACGGCATCAAGGCTGATATCTACTACATTGTCTGAAGAAGAAGCCAAGAAACTTGACAACAAGGACTTAACTTTAATATGTAAATGGGGATGTGACGGTTTATCTGGATTACCGGAATACAAACAATCAACATCTCATCAGAACACAAATGACTACAGAAGCGTTTTTATGGCATCCCTAGTACCACTAAGATTAAGAAAGAATCGTTCTGAACCATCCACATCAAAAGAGCGTACTGAATATGTGTGGGTTAACACATCTCCAGGATCAAAGGTATTTTGCAGACCGATCAGATTCGAATATTTAAAAGAAAATGCAGCAAGCACAAAAAATTGGGTTGATGATATCAAATATTCAATAGACAATTTGAGTCCAGTCTGCATAGACATACATGGATATTTGATTAATGTAAATTTTGAGCTTCAATTGACAATGATAGATGGAAAAGTAAGCAACGCTATAACGGAAACCCATTCAACTTGGAAATGCTCATTATGCGGAAAGAAGAAATCGGAATTTCTACAAACTTCAGAAGATGCATCAGCTAGTACTGCAATTAATCAAGAGGTTCTGGAATTTGGTATATCGCCCCTACATGCACGTATCCGATTTTTAGAATTTATGCTACATATAGCATATGATCTGAAATATAGGAATATACCTGATAATCAGCTAAAATCCGTGAGAAATAATAAGGAACTGATTGAAATGAGATCCAGTGAAAAAAAAAGGATTCAGGAAGAATTCAAAACTATGACGGGTCTAAACATAGACAAACCACTTGTAGGATATGGCAGTACAAACGATGGTAATACGGCCAGGCGATTCTTTGAAAATTATGAAACAACTTCAAAGATTACTGGAATTGATGAGGAAGTTCTTCGTAAATGTTATGTAATATTATCGGCAATAAATAGCAAATATCAAATAAATGCTGAAAAATTTCATTGCTATGCCCTCAACGCGTTAACTCGTATACGACATTTGTATCACTGGAAAGAAATTACACCAACAGTTCATAAAGTCCTTCAACATGGTCGTGAAATAATTGAATCAAATCTTCTCCCACTTGGTGAACTGACAGAAGAGGCCCAGGAAGCGCGGAATTCAGATTTCAAGTATATCCAACTATTTAATACCAGAAAATGCTCAAGAAAATCGCAAAATCAGGATCTAATAAATTATCTCTTGTTGTCTTCTGATCCTGCTCTATCAACGATAAGAAAGAAATGGTGGAGCAGTTATACAAAAACTTCTGAAAACGAACACCTGGAAGAGGTTCTTGATATAATAGATGGTACTGATTATTTTACTGAAAATAAAAATTAAGTAAATAACTACTTTTATATAAATATGTAATAAAAACTGTAAGTTTAAACTTTAACTACAAATACTTCAATAAAATGTATTTCACCTTTTAATATAAGTACAAATTATTTACATTTTGATATTTCATAAATCCTCATGATATTTTCTTTAAAAAAATGAAAAAATATTTGTTTGTTATCGAAGGATCATTGTCATCTTATAGTGAAATATTTGAGTATGATTATTAATTTTATATGCACAAATTCATCACTTATATTTAAATAAACAGTGTAAAAATGCTACGGGGGCCAAAGTTTTCAGAGTTTTTTAAGACTCGGTATTAATGCTTTATATACATGTTTAGTATCATTAGATCGGGAAAGACTAGGAGATTAGCACTAAGTAAAAGTTTTTTTTAAGTGCGTTACTTTTTTTACACTTTGTATCGTAAAACAAAAAAAAATTGTTTTTCTGCTTTTTTAAGGAAAATATTTTTAATCTTTGATATTCTGTGGAAATGACATGGATAAAGATATTACAATGAAATTTTGTAGTAATGTAGACCAATAAGATGTAAAAGCAATAGACTAAAAAAAATTCCCAATTTTAACTTAAAAATTCCCCAATTCCCAACTGGGGAAAAAGGTGTTTCAAAAAATGAGTTTTTTTACAAATATGGCAACACTGTCTCTATTTGCAGCGCGTTTCAGAAAAAACTTTTCTAATCAATAACAGATATATTGGAAAATATGAACATTATAATTTTTTTCAAATCGGTGCTTTGCCTTTTGAGAAATTTTTGTTTAAACTAATTTTTTTTTTTACAAATTGCCATTTTTTGGAGAGGACATGTGCGAGGACCAAAAGTCCAATTAGCAAGAAATTTGTTTTATACGCATTCTCATTATGTTTTCTTTTAAAAACTTTAAAAATCTTTTTATGTTTCTTAAGAAAATATTTTTTTATTAGTGAAAAAATATAGCTATCTTTTGGGGAAAAACTAAAAAAAAGCGAAATTTTTTGTAAGTTTCAACTTTGAATATTTTTAACTTTTAAACAAAAGAAGATTTCTATAACTAACTTGCACAACAATTATTCAGAATTTTATTGCAAATTTAAAGAATATTCTTAAAAAATTTTTGGTCCTCAGATGCGTCCACCAGATCAAAAAAAGCTTAAAAAAAGAGGTAAAAAATCAACCTAAAAATTCCTTTTTACCCAAATATCTCGAAATCCAAAGGAGATAACCTACACATTTAAGCATATTTTTTGTAGATCTTCTCAAGGACAACTTAAGTTTAAAATTTCTTTTCAATCCATACATAAATGGATTTTTGGCGAATTTTTAAAAAAATCGAACACCCGAGGTGACCAACTTTGAAGGTCCATCAATCACTCTCCCGACCCCTCATGGACCAGTGCTTTTAAAAACCAACTCAAATACTCCTTGACTACCACCATGTCAAATTTCATTCAAATATCTCCAGTCGTTCAAAAGTTACAGAATTATTTCCAAAAAAAAGCGTCCGTAAACCACTGTGCCATGGGGGCTCGAACCCAGACCCTCCGACTGCTAGGCAGAGACTCTTCCACTGAGCTACTTCATATGTTGAAAACTTAGCAGCTTAAAATTAATATAAAAAATTTTTATTTTTAGATCCAAAATCATGTAAAAATAACTTTGTTTTTCCCTGCTTTTTTTTTGCTTTGTTGTAATTTTCGGAAAAATATTTTTATACGATTTTTTTGTAATTATTTTAAAACTTTTTTAAAATTATTTTAAAACTTAAACAATTTAAATCTTTTTTGTATAAGTTTTTACATAAGATTGACTCTTACTTACTTAAATGTTACAACCTGTTAAGGTCAAAGTCCGAGCATATTTTAGAATTCCATGGATTTCGATCTTTGTGCGAATATTCTAAAATTTTATAGGCCAAGCTTTGAAAGATTTTCCTCTACTTGATCTTTCTATAGAAGTTTCGGACATCCTCCTCTAATATTAGGTAGTGGGACATTTCAATTCTAATTTTATCCTCTTCATTGCATTTTTTTTTTCAAGAGAGGGTTACTAGCCCGTAATCCTAACCCAATTTTATCGATCTTATGGGACAACTCTCGGAACATGTTAACTCACAATATTAATGGGTGTTAAACTAGCTCCCCGCGTGATACCATGAGGAGGTGTGTGTCCACAGTTGAGATGAAGGATGACCCAGATAAGTTGGGCTTACCAAGTTAAGTATTTGGTATTCAACATCCCCTACATAATCAAAATTGACTCATGATAGTATTTTTTCATTAACGTGAGTTAGTTTTACAAATTTTTTTTACAAAAGATAATATTTAAGTTCTAATTCAAAAATCATTTAAAAAGACTCTTTTAATAAAAAAAAAAACTAAAAAAAATTGTTGCCCTTGGTGGGATTTGAACCGGGGCCATTCAGTTTAAATTACCATCTTAATTACAAATAAGTACTTCTGTAATAACTTATTATTTATTCGGATGGTATGTTGTAGTCATTATAAGGTAACCAGTTATCAGAGTACTTGCTATTACCAAAGTTTTGCTGTGACCTTTTCTTTATGTATTTTTGTGTTTCCATAAGTTTTTTATATGGGAGCTATGGTCAAATGGTGACCTATTGTGACGAAATTTTGCACACTGGCTGGCATTGACATAAGACTTCCTTGTGCTTAATTTAGTCTTACTAGCTCTTGTAGTTAAGGAGCTATCACGATTTTATCTGACGGACAGACGGACATAAATCCCCTTTTCTTTTTGAATTTTTGTGTTTTCGTAAGTTTTTTATATGGGAGCTAGGTCAAATAGTGACCGATTGTGACAAAATTTTGCACACTGGCTGGCATTGATATAAGACTTTCTTGTGCCAAATTTAGTGGTTATATCTGTTATACTTTTAGATTTATTGGCATTTAAGTGTATTTTGGGTGAAATTTAGCCTGTTTTCGTAAGTTTTTTGTATGGGAGCTATGGCTAAATGTGAACCGATTTCGATGAAATTTTAGTGCTTATCTAAAACTTCTAGATACCAAATTTTGTCATCATAACTGTCATAATTTGTCATTTATTAGCAAATAAGCGATTAGCCTAGACGAGGTTATACGGGAGCTATGGCCAAATGCTAACCGATTTTGCGCAATTTTCAATACCAAAATTTTCTCATAGATAAAGAATGTTTTTGCTAAGTTTCAGTTAGCTAGCTCTTTTCGTTTAGACGTTATCGTGATTTCAACAGACAGACAGACAGACAGACGGACAGTAAAACGGACATAGCTCAATCGTCTTAGAATTTCATAAGGATTCAGAATATATATCGTTTTTGATTTTTGAACCAATATTAAGGAAATTACAAACGGAATGACAATCTCAATATACCCCCCATTCTTTTTGATGGTGGGTATAAAAAGGTTTTTAAAATTTTGCATAAATTATCGGAAATATTTTATTAATATCTTAAAAATTTTAATTCTTTGTAGTTTTCTTCTTTGGAAGTTTAAATCTAAAATTAGATTTAAATTTTCTACCCTCCCCTTTCCTATACCAATTTTGCTGTTTTAAAAGCTTATCTTTATACTTTTGTCGCTTTAATTCTAATTACCGCAATTGATTACGCATTTACTTGTGGTTTGAGGCAGTTGGGATTTTTGCTTTTTTTTTTTGTTCAATTTATAATAAATAAATATTTTATGTTGCCTTAGAGAGAAGAAGTATGAAAAAAAACCTATTCAATCCATAAATGAAACCAGCTTTCTAAACACGTTTTTATTGAACTGATATAAAGCAGCAGAAATTGCTGCTGCAACATGAAGAAAAAAAGATTGTAATCAAAACAATAAATGCAATATACGTGTTTACGATTGCCAACTCAATGTCTTTTTTTGCCGATTTTGCTGCAACATTTATACGTTTTACTGCAGCAACATAAAGACAGACAGACGGACAGACTGAGATTTTAAGAGAAACCTGTATTAAGGCTAGCTCTGCAACAAGTCTTTAAACAAAATATTGTATTATAAGACCTAGTCCATAATCGTAAGGCAAAATCTAAAATTTTGTATAAAACTTATTTATTTTTATTTTTTTTGTAAAAATCAAGAAAATTTATTGCCAATTTTTTTGTTGAACCATAAAACACTTAAATTTTCAAACTAAAATGTAATTTTACAGTTATTTTCAAATAATTGTTAATTATAAAAATTCGATATTTTTTTTAAATCATTTTTGTAAATTGTTAAATAATTTTTGGTATTATTTTGGTGTTGAGGCCTTATTTGCCATTTCTTTGGCTGAAACTAAAAATTAATTAATTTTTAATCTGAACATGATTGATGGCTTTCAATCATGATTTTTTTTTCGTTTTTGATTTTCCTGATTAGTCATTTCATTAGTACATGTCTTAGCTTTTTTACTTATTTTCGAACAAATTGATTTCCTTTTTCTTCTAGTCACGAAAGTTTTGAGTTGGCAAAACACTTTGTCAAATGGTTACAAAATGTTTAAGACATGTCAGAGATTTGTGCATAAATTAAGAATATTTACACATGTTAAGAAGGAAATTTTACAACACTTAATTAACTATTTTACTAAATGTTGTAGAAAGGAAATTTTTGAAAAATTTCCTATAAAAATAGCACATTTTTGAAAAAATTCCTTTAAAAATAGGAAATTTTTAAAAAATTTCCTATAAAAAATTAAAATTTTTTAAAAATTTCCTCGAAAAAAAGGAAATTTTTAAAAAACTTTCCTTTAAAAAAAGGAAATTTTTAAAAAAATTTCCTTTAAAAAAAGGAAATTTTTAAAAAAATGTTCTTTAAAAAAAAGGAATTTTTAAAAAATTTCATATAAAAAAGCACATTTTTAAAAAATTTCCTTTAAAAAAGGAAATTTTTAAAAAATTTCCTATAAAAAAGGAAATTTTTAAAAAGTTTCCTATAAAAAAGGAAAATTTTTGAAAAATTTTCTATAAAAAAAGGAAATTTTTGAAATATTTATAGGAAATAATAAAAGGAAATCTTTGAAAAATCTCCCATAAAAAAGGAAATTTTTGAAAAATTTCCCAAAAAAATAGAAAATTTTTAAAAATTTCCTAAAAAAATAGGACATTTTTGAAAAATTTTCTATCAAAATAGGAAATTTTTAAAAAATTTCCGATCAATATAGAAAATTCTTGAAAAATTTCCTATAAAAATAGGAAATTTTTGAAAAATTTCCTATAAAAAAAGGAAATTTTTGAAAAATTTCCTGTAAAAAAGGCAATTTTTGAAAAATTTCCTATACAAAAAGGAAATTTTTGAAAAATTTCCTATAAAAAAGGAAATTTTTGAAAAATTTCCTATAAAAAAAGTAAATTTTTGAAAAATTCCTATAAAAAAGGAAATTTGTAAAAATTTCCTATAAAAAAAGGAAATTTTTGAAAAAATTCCTATAAAAAAGGAAATTTGTAAAAATTTCCTATAAAAACAGGAAATTTTTTAAAAAATTCCTATAAAAAAAGGAAATTTTTGAAAAATTTCCTATAAAAATAGGAAATTTTTGAAAAATTTCATATAAAAAAAGGAAATTTTTAAAAAAATTTTTATAAAAAGAAGAAATTTTTGAAAAATTTCCTATAAAAACAGGATATTTTTGAAAAATTTCCTATAAAAAAAGAAAATTTTTTAAAAACTTCCAATAAAAAAAGGAAATTTTTGAAAAATTTCCAATAAAAAAAAGGAAATTATTGAAAAATTTTCAATAAAAATTGGAAATTTTTGACAAAATTTCCTATAAAAATAGGAAATTTTTGAAAAATTTCCTATAAAAATAGGAAATTTTTGAAAAATTTCCTATAAAAATAGGAAATTTTTGAAAAATTTCCTATAAAAATAGGAAATTTTTGAAAAATTTCCTATAAAAATAGGAAATTTTTGAAAAATTTCCTATAAAAATAGGAAATTTTTGAAAAATTTCCTATAAAAATAGGAAATTTTTGAAAAATTTCCTATAAAAATAGGAAATTTTTGAAAAATTTCCTATAAAAATAGGAAATTTTTGAAAAATTTCCTATAAAAATAGGAAATTTTTGAAAAATTTCCTATAAAAATAGGAAATTTTTGAAAAATTTCCTATAAAAATAGGAAATTTTTGAAAAATTTCCTATAAAAATAGGAAATTTTTGAAAAATTTCCTATAAAAATAGGAAATTTTTGAAAAATTTCCTATAAAAATAGGAAATTTTTGAAAAATTTCCTATAAAAATAGGAAATTTTTGAAAAATTTCCTATAAAAATAGGAAATTTTTGAAAAATTTCCTATAAAAATAGGAAATTTTTGAAAAATTTCCTATAAAAATAGGAAATTTTTGAAAAATTTCCTATAAAAATAGGAAATTTTTGAAAAATTTCCTATAAAAATAGGAAATTTTTATAAAATTTCCTATAAAAATAGGAAATTTTTGAAAAATTTCCTATAAAAATAGGAAATTTTTGAAAAATTTCCTATAAAAATAGGAAATTTTTGAAAAATTTCCTATAAAAATAGGAAATTTTTGAAAAATTTCCTATAAAAATAGGAAATTTTTGAAAAATTTCCTATAAAAATAGGAAATTTTTGAAAAATTTCCTATAAAAATAGGAAATTTTTGAAAAATTTCCTATAAAAATAGGAAATTTTTGAAAAATTTCCTATAAAAATAGGAAATTTTTGAAAAATTTCCTATAAAAATAGGAAATTTTTGAAAAATTTCCTATAAAAATAGGAAATTTTTGAAAAATTTCCTATAAAAATAGGAAATTTTTGAAACATTTCCTATAAAAATAGGAAATATTTGAAAAAATTCCTATAAAAATAGGAAATTTTTGAAAAATTTCCTATAAAAATAGGAAATTTTTGAAAATTTTCCTATAACAATAGGAATTTTTTGAAAAATTTCCTATAAAAATAGGAAATTTTTGAAAAATTTCCTATAAAAATAGGAAATTTTTGAAAAATTTCCTATAAAAATAGGAAATTTTTGAAAAATTTCCTGTAAAAAAGGCAATTTTTGAAAAATTTCCTATACAAAAAGGAAATTTTTGAAAAATTTCCTATAAAAAAGGAAATTTTTGAAAAATTTCCTATAAAAAAAGTAAATTTTTGAAAAAATTCCTATAAAAAAGGAAATTTGTAAAAATTTCCTATAAAAAAAGGAAATTTTTGAAAAAATTCCTATAAAAAAGGAAATTTTTGAAAAAATTCCCATAAAAAAAGGAAATTTTTGAAAAATCTGCTATAATAAAAGGAAATTTTTTGAAAAATTTCCTATAAAAATAGGAAATTTTTAAAAAATTTCATATAAAAAAAGGAAATTTTTAAAAAATTTTTTATAAAAAGAAGAAATTTTTAACAAATTTTCTATAAAAATAGGAAATTTTTGAAAAATTTCCTATAAAAAAAGAAAATTTTTTAAAAACTTCCAATAAAAAAAGGAAATTTTTGAAAAATTTCCAATAAAAAAAAGGAAATTATTGAAAAATTTCCAATAAAAATTGGAAATTTTTGACAAAATTTCCTATAAAAATAGGAAATTTTTGAAAAATTTCCTATAAAAATAGGAAATTTTTTGAAACATTTCCTATACAAAAAGGAAATTTTTGAAAATTTTCCTATAAAAAGGGGAAATTTTTGAAAAATTTCCTATAAAAAAGGATATTTTTAAAAAATTTCCTATAAAAAAGGAAATTTTTAAAAAAATTCCTATAAAAAAAGGAAATTGTTGAAAAATTTCCTATAAAAAAGGAAATTTTTGAAAAATTTCCTATAAAAAAAGGAAATTTTTGAAAAATTTCCTATAAAAATAGGAAATTTTTGAAAAATTTCCTGTAAAAATAGGACAATTTTGAAAAATTCCCTTTAAAATAAGAAATTTTTTGAAAAATTAATTCAATTAACTTAACCACTTCTTCTATAAATATTTGAATAAAAATAAATATCTCATTTTGACAAATGAAACTCCGCAATGAACCCCAAACTCATGCATCCATCAAGTGTTGAATGCAACAATCAACACCTTGCCACATGTAGCACAAGTGTGTCTGTCTGTTTCATGTTAGAAACATGGCATGTTAACATACTTCACCTACATATACATATTTGAATATCCAACATATCATAAACTTTTTTCTAAAGCTTCACATAAAACTTACTCCTAATTGCAAGCAATCCCCTAACCCTTTTCCCGGGTGCTTTTGGGTTCGAGAAAAACTTATATATTTTTTTTGTGGCTCATAAAATTACACATAAAAAACTATTTGCTCTAATTATAAATAAATATGTTTTCATATTTTTTTCTCTTCAATTTTTCTTCGTTTTTGTTATTTAAATATTCACTTGAACTTTGTATAAATTAAACAAATATTTAGTTAAAAAAAAAAAAATAAAAATTATTTGAAAAAAATATGCGCGAAAAATATCCAAGTCTTATTTATTATTAGCAAAAGTTTTTGTTGTTTATGTAGTTTTTAGCTGCTGCTAATTTATGGAACGGAAATGCCACAATGACATGCAAAACTGCCCGTAAATGTACGATTTAATATTTTCTCGTTTACGTTACAATTTTGATGTTTCTGCTTTCAAAAAACTGTTTTTTTTTTTTCTTCTGTATATTTATTGCTTATGTCCGCGTTTAAGAAGAATATTAATGAATATTTTTTTCTATGCGCGAATTGAATTTTTTCTTGGCTCCTCATAATTAATAAGAGGAAAATAAAGTGGAAAACATGGGGAAAATGAATAAAATTATGAGTTGTGTTAGCTGAAAGTATAGAAGTTTTTGAATATGCAAATTTTAAAACATTGGGACAATAAATCCAGAAATTTTCAAAAATATGAAATTTTTGAAAAATTTCCTATAAAAATATGAAATTTTTGAAAAATTTCCTATAAAAATATGAAATTTTTGAAAAATTTCCTATAAAAATATGAAATTTTTGAAAAATTTGCTATAAAAATAGGAAATTTTTGAAAAATTTCCTATAAAAACAGGAAATTTTTGAAAAATTTCCTATAAAAACAGGAAATTTTTGAAAAATTTCCTATAAAAACAGGAAATTTTTGAAAAATTTCCTATAAAAATAGGAAATTTTTGAAAAATTTCTTATAAAAATAGGAAATTTTTGAAAAATTTCCTATAAAAATAGGAAATTTTTGAAAAATTTCCTATAAAAATAGGAAATTTTTGAAAAATTTCCTATAAAAATAGGAAATTTTTGAAAAATTTCCTATAAAAATAGGAAATTTTTGAAAAATTTCCTATAAAAATAGGAAATTTTTGAAAAATTTCCTATAAAAATAGGAAATTTTTGAAAAATTTCCTATAAAAATAGGAAATTTTTGAAAAATTTCCTATAAAAATAGGAAATTTTTGAAAAATTTCCTATAAAAATAGGAAATTTTTGAAAAATTTCCTATAAAAATAGGAAATTTTTGAAAAATTTCCTATAAAAATAGGAAATTTTTGAAAAATTTCCTATAAAAATAGGAAATTTTTGAAAAATTTCTTATAAAAATAGGAAATTTTTGAAAAATTTCCTATAAAAATAGGAAATTTTTGAAAAATTTCCTATAAAAATAGGAAATTTTTGAAAAATTTCCTATAAAAATAGGAAATTTTTGAAAAATTTCCTATAAAAATAGGAAATTTTTGAAAAATTTCCTATAAAAATAGGAAATTTTTGAAAAATTTCCTATAAAAATAGGAAATTTTTGAAAAATTTCCTATAAAAATAGGAAATTTTTGAAAAATTTCCTATAAAAATAGGAAATTTTTGAAAAATTTCCTATAAAATAAAGGAAATTTTTGAAAAATTTCCTATAAAAATAGGAAATTTTTGAAAAATTTCCTATAAAAATAGGAAATTTTTGAAAAATTTCCTATAAAAATAGGAAATTTTTGAAAAATTTCCTATAAAAATAGGAAATTTTTGAAAAATTTCCTATAAAAATAGGAAATTTTTGAAAAATTTCCTATAAAAATAGGAAATTTTTGAAAAATTTCCTATAAAAATAGGAAATTTTTGAAAAATTTCCTATAAAAATAGGAAATTTTTGAAAAATTTCCTATAAAAATAGGAAATTTTTGAAAAATTTCCTATAAAAATAGGAAATTTTTGAAAAATTTCCTATAAAAATAGGAAATTTTTGAAAAATTTCCTATAAAAATAGGAAATTTTTGAAAAATTTCCTATAAAATAAAGGAAATTTTTGAAAAATTTCCTATAAAAATAGGAAATTTTTGAAAAATTTCCTATAAAAATAGGAAATTTTTGAAAAATTTCCTATAAAAATAGGAAATTTTTGAAAAATTTCCTATAAAAATAGGAAATTTTTGAAAAATTTCCTATAAAAATAGGAAATTTTTGAAAAATTTCCTATAAAAATAGGAAATTTTTGAAAAATTTCCTATAAAAATAGGAAATTTTTGAAAAATTTCCTATAAAATAAAGGAAATTTTTGAAAAATTTCCTATAAAAATAGGAAATTTTTGAAAAATTTCCTATAAAAATAGGAAATTTTTGAAAAATTTCCTATAAAAATAGGAAATTTTTGAAAAATTTCCTATAAAAATAGGAAATTTTTGAAAAATTTCCTATAAAAATAGGAAATTTTTGAAAAATTTCCTATAAAAATAGGAAATTTTTGAAAAATTTCCTATAAAAATAGGAAATTTTTGAAAAATTTCCTATAAAATAAAGGAAATTTTTGAAAATTTTCCTATAAAAATAGGAAATTTTTGAAAAATTTCCTATAAAAATAGGAAATTTTTGAAAAATTTCCTATAAAAATAGGAAATTTTTGAAAAATTTCCTATAAAAATAGGAAATTTTTGAAAATTTTCCTATAAAATAAAGGACATTTTTGAAAAATTTCCTATAAAAATAGGAAATTTTTGAAAAATTTCCTATAAAAATAGGAAATTTTTGAAAAATTTCCTATAAATATAGGAAATTTTTGAAAAATTTCCTATAAAAATAGGAAATTTTTGAAAAATTTCCTATAAATATAGGAAATTTTTGAAAAATTTCCTATAAAAATAGGAAATTTTTGAAAAATTTCCTATAAAAATAGGAAATTTTTGAAAAATTTCCTATAAAAATAGGAAATTTTTGAAAAATTTCCTATAAAAATAGGAAATTTTTGTAAAATTTCCTATAAAAATAGGAAATTTTTGAAAAATTTCCTATAAAAATAGGAAATTTTTGAAAAATTTCCTATAAAAATAGAAAATTTTTGAAAAATTTCCTATAAAAATAGGAAATTTTTGAAAAATTTCCTATAAAAATAGGAAATTTTTGAAAAATTTCCTATAAAAATAGGAAATTTTTGAAAAATTTCCTATAAAAATAGGAAATTTTTGAAAAATTTCCTATAAAAATAGGAAATTTTTGAAAAATTTCCTATAAAAATAGGAAATTTTTGAAAATTTTCCTATAAAAATAGGAAATTTTTGAAAAATTTCCTATAAAAATAGGAAATTTTTGAAAAATTTCCTATAAAAAAAGGAAATTTTTTAAAAATTTCCTATAAAAATAGGAAATTTTTGAAAAATTTTCTTTACAAATAGTAAATTTTTGAAAAATTTTCCTTAAATATAGAAATTTTTGAAAAATTTCCTATAAAAATAGGAGATTTTTGAAAAATTTCCTATAAAAATAGGAAATTTTTGAAAAATTTCCTATAAAAATAGGAAATTTTTGGAAAATTTCCTATAAAAATAGGAAATTTTTGAAAAATTTCCAATAAAAATAGGAAATTTTTTAAAAATTTCCTATAAAAATAGGAAATTTTTGAAAAATTTCCTATAAAAATAGGAAATTTTTAAAAAATTTCCTATAAAAATAGGAAATTTTTGAAAAATTTCTTATAAGAATAGTAAATTTTTGAAAAATTTTTTATAAAAATAGTAAATTTTTGAAAAATTTCCTATAAAAATAAAAAATTTTTGAAAAATGTTCTTTACAATTAGTAAATTTTTGAAAAATTTTCCTTAAAAATAGTAAATTTTTGAAAAATTTCCTATAAAAAAAGTAAACTTTTGAAAAGTTTCTTATAAAAATATTAAATTGTTGAAAAATTTGTCATAAGGACGTGAAATCTTTGTAAAATTTCTTAAAAAAAAAATTGAAAATATTTATTATTTATCCCACTGTGCAAGTTGTTGTTTGAAATTAAAAGATTTATGTAATATATTATTTCTTTTTCACTTTGAGAGATATATGAAGATGTTAGTGCCATAAATATTTGAATAAAGATTTTGAAAATAATTAGAAATTTGAAAAAAATATCTTAAATCAACTTTTAATTTATGTTCGAAGATTTTAGTTGTAAAGAAAATTTAAATTATCTTGTCTTTAATATTTTTTATTAAAACTAGATTTTATTGAATAAAACGTTAACTAAAAAAAGAAGTTTTAAAATATTTCTAAAAATGTAACTGAAATGCAATAAATGTGCCTATTTGTTATCAATAAATTTGTCATCACCACTTCATACTTCCATTTGATCAAACATCAATCAACTATAACGATAACTCCAAATCGAACATCAAACATCATTTGCAACTTATCCAGAAAGAAAAGCTTTAAACAATCAATCATCTTTCAATATTTTCTACATTTGTATACGATCGATCGCTGATCTACTAATTCACCAAGTGAAAATATGTTATTTACAACTTATATGACAATTGGTAAGTAGATGTTGAGAAATTTGGAATAAAATTTTGAATTAGTGAAATTTAATAAGATCTTATAATAAAATTATTTCAGAAAAAAAATTTTTTCTTGCAACTAAATTTGCTTTTTGGCTCATAACTTAAGATGTGGATCATTAAAAATGTTTCTAAGAATTTTTTAAGATTCTATATACTTTCCAAAATTATCAAAGAAAATTTTGTTTAATTATCTGAGACACTTAAGACGTAAGAACTTTTTAAACTTTAAATTTACAAAAATGGGAATTTTATAAGTAATTTTCGAAATTTTGTATTTATAGTTCCCTCTTTTTATCTTAAAGTCTTTATATATTATAGTTTTACTAAAAGGCTTTAAAAAAACTTATTTTATTATGTACTTCTTTTCAAATTAAGTATCTCTAAAGTGAGTCAAAAGTAACTAATAGTTTTTAATACTTTTTTTTATCACCAATATTTATTTTTAAATCGCCAGATTACAAAAAATTTAAAATGTTTTGAAAAAACCCCGGCATATAAATGTGGTCTTTGGAGGCATAAATATTTAATATCTAAGTGAAAACAACAAGGCAAGAAATTAAACCGCATACGAGGTAGGATTGGCAATTCACAATCTTGTCTTAATAAAAGAAAAAAGTTCAAAATTTTTACTCAAACCTATGACTTTGAAAATTTTTTTCTACTAAACGACTTAAGATAATTCAACAAATTTTTCTTTATACAATATCTTAAAGTATTGAGAATCATAATACAATTTTGCAGATTTTTGGTGACTCTATTACTAAAGTTATAAGCAAAATTGTAAAAAAGGTCGTTTCAAAAAACTGAAATTTTCATAACTTAAAATTCAAATTTTGAGCTTTAAACACAAGGTAGCCCTCGTAGGTTTCCCTAACTTTTTGCATTCACTAGAGTGTAAATTAGTTTATGGTAGTTTTTACATACATTTTTGTTACAGCTCCATAGTTTGGAGCGAGCGAGTGGCTGTTTGAGTTGTCGGCCGCACCTTACAAAAAATGTTTTTTTTAACATAATTTTGTTGACGCGACAACATTGTACTGCTATAAAAATGTATATATGGATAGTTTTACACTGTTGCGGTAATAATATCTACAATTTACATTATAATAAACTACTGCCAAAAAAAAAAAACATCGGTAATAAACCGGTAGCTCTAATATTAGATATCGTCTCTAAACCTATTAAAGTAGCTACCCATTTTAACATGTATTTTTCATTGAAATTGGATTAGGGACATCCTAATCTATTCAAAAATATCGTAAAACTATTTTAGTTTCGGAAACAGTTTTATACTTTGGAACTGCTGGGTCCACCTATAAATATTTTTACAATGTACTTGTATACAACACACACTTAAATACTTACAGGCGGACCAAACTACTATGAAAATGTGTTTAGTTGAATTATAACAAAATGCTTTAACGCTTGTAACGGTCCAAACATAAGCTTGTTATGTTAAATATGGTTTGACTTGAAACATGCAAAAATATGCATATTTTTCAAATACGAAACTATACCAAAAGGAGTTATTGTGAAGAGGGTGTCACAGGCTGATAGAACCACAACAGGTAGAATAATAAGAAGATGATTAAAATTTAAAAAAATCTTTTACGAAAAGTTTTCTATAGAAAAATTCTATTAACGAAATTTTTCTGTAAAAAAATTTTAACGAATATTTTTCTATATAAAACATTTTTTAACGAAAATTTTTCTATAGAATAAATTTTTTAACTAAAATTTTTCTATAGAATAAATTTTTGAACGAAAATTTTTCTATAGAAAAAAATTTTGAACGAAAATTTTTCTACAGAAAAAAATTTTTCTATAGAAAAAAATTTTTCTATAGAAAAAAATTTTCTAACGAAAATTTTTCTATAGAAAAAATTTTTTAACGAAAATTTTTCTATAGAAATCATTTTTTAACGAAAATTTTTCTATAGAAAAAATTTTTTAACGAAAATTTTTCTATAGAAAAAATTTTTTAGAGAAAATTTTTCTATAGAAAAAATTTTTTAATGAAAATTTTTCTATAGAAAAAATTTTTTAACGAAAATTTTTCTATAGAAAAAAATTTTTAATGAAAATTTTTCTATAGAAAAAATTTTTTAACGAAAATTTTTCTATAGAAAAAATTTTTTAACGAAAATTTTTCTATAGAAAAAATTTTTTAGAGAAAATTTTTCTATAGAAAAAATTTTTTAACGAAAATTTTTCTATAGAAAAAATTTTTTAACGAAAATTTTTCTATAGAAAGAATTTTTTAACGAAAATTTTTCTATAGAAAAAATTTTTTAACGAAAATTTTTCTATAGAAAAAATTTTTTAACGAAAATTTTTTAACGAAAATTTTTCTATAGAAAAAATTAGAAAAATTTTCGTTAAAATTTTTTTTATATAAAATAATTTTCGTTAAAAAATTTTTCTATAGAAAAATTTTAGTAAAAAATTTTTTTCTAGAGAAAAATTTTCTTAAAAAAATATTTTTCTGTACAAAAATGTTCCTTAAAAAATTTTTCTATAGAAAAATTTTCGTTAAAAAATTTTTTCTGTAGAAAAATTTTCGTTAAAAAATTTTGTCTATACAAAAATTTTCCTTAAAAAAATGTGTCTATACAAAAACTTTCCTTAAAAAATTTTGTCTATACAAAAATTTTCCTTAAAAAATTTTGTCTATACAAAACTTTTTGTGATAAAATTTTTTCCATCGAAAAATTTTCGTTATAAAATTTTTTCATTGAAAAATTTTTGTTGAAAATTTTTTCTATAGAAATCTTTTCATTTAAAAATTTTTCTGTAGAAAAATTTTGGATAAAAAAATGTTTTCTATATTATAAAAATGTTTCTTTAAAAAAATTTTCTTTATAAAATTTTTTTTATAGAAAAATTTTCTTTATAAAAATTTTTCTATAGAAAATTTTCTTTATCAAAATTTTTCTATAGAAAAATTTTCTTTATAAAAATTTTTCTCTATAAAAATTTTTCTATAGAAAAATTTTCTTTATAAAAATTTTTCTATAAAAAAATTTTTATTATAAAAATGTTTCTATAAAAAATTTTCTATATAAAATTTTTTCTATAAAAAAATTTTCGTTAAAAAATTTTTTCTATAGAAAAGTTTTCGTTAAAAAATTTTTTCTATAGAAAAATTTTTTATTATAAAAATGTTTCTTTAAAAAAATTTTCTTTATAAAATTTTTTTTATAGAAAAATTTTCTTTATAAAAATTTTTCTATAGAAAATTTTCTTTATCAAAATTTTTCTATAGAAAAATTTTCTTTATCAAAATTTTTCTCTATAAAAATTTTTCTATAGAAAAATTTTCTTCATAAAAATTTTTCTATATTAAAATTTTTCTATAGAAAAATTTTCGTTAAAAATTTTTTTTATTGAAAAATTGTAGTTAAAAATTTTTTTCTATTAAAAGATTTTCGTTAAAAAATATTTTCTATAGAAAAATTTTCGTTAAATTTTTGTTCTATAGAAAAATTTTCGTTAAATTTTTTTTCTATAGAAAAATTTTCGTTAAAAAATTTTTTCTATAGAAAAATTTTCGTTAAAAAATTTTTTCTCTCGAATAGTTTTCGTTAAAAAATTTTTTCAGCATAAAACTTTTTTTTATAAAATTTTTTCTATAGAAAATTTTTTCCTGTAAAATTTTTTCTATGGAAAAAATTGCTTCATAAAAATTTTTCTATAGAAATATTTTCTTTATCAAATTATTTCTATAAAAAAATTTTCGTTAAAAAATTATTCTATAGAAAAATTTTGCTACAGAAAAATTTTCGTTAAAAAATTCTTTCTATAGAAAAATTTTCGTTAAAAAATTTTTTCTTTAGAAAAATTTTCGTTAAAAAATTTTTTCTAAAGAAAAATTTTCGTTAAAAAATTTTTTCTATAGAAAAATTTTCGTTAAAAAATTTTTTCTATAGAAAAATTTTTGTTAAAAAATTTTTTCTATAGAAAAAATTTCGTTAAAAATTTTTTTCTATAAAAAAATTTTCGTTAAAAAATTTTTTCTATAGAAAAATTTTCGTTAAAAAATTTTGTCTATAGAAAAATTTTCATTAAAATTTTTGTCTATAGAAAAATTTTCGTTAAAATTTTTTTTTTAAGAGGTTGTGGGTTCGAATCCGGGCTCAGGTTCATATCATAAATTTTTATTTATTTAATTTTAATAATTTTTATGATTTTTTAAATTAGATTTATAATTTTTAAGAATACTGAAAAAACTATGTGACACTTAGCAGTGTGGAATGCTGCATTTTCTGTCCCGCTACGGACTTCATCAGCACACTGTGTCACCAACTGTTAGATGCCAGTAGTTAAGATCATCTATTTAACTGAATTCTTAAGCGAAATTGAAAACGAGAATTATATTAACACTCATTTCTTTTTCACCTATGACCATATGATCGATTCAGTTAGACGAACTTATCCACCATAGTTTTTTCCTTTATGTTATGTATTCCTATCCTTTATTAATCTACATTTACTTTGTACTTTAACCAACTGTCAGCTGGTAATGAAGACAAGGATTTTTGTTTTGACAAGTTTTTTAAAATCATAAAAAATTATTAAAATTAAAAAAATAAAAATTTATGATATGAACCTGAGCCCGGATTCGAACCCACAACCTCTTAACATAAATTCATGGTTCAACTAAAAATTAATTTCTTTCAATTAAATTGCATGGGCACCGCGATTTACATGTTTTCACTAACTCTTTCAAGTTGATACTAAATTCAAATTTGCATTAACGTAAAAGAATAAACAGAAACTTGTCAAAACAAAAATCTTTGTCTTCATTACCAGCTGACAGTTGGTTAAAGTACAAAGTAAATGTAGATTAATAAAGGATAGGAATACAAAACATAAAGGAAAAAACTATGGTGGATAAGTTCGTCTAACTGAATCGATCATATGGTCATAGGTGAAATAGAAATGAGTGTTAATATAATTCTCGTTTTCAATTTCGCTTAAGAATTCAGTTAAATAGATGATCTTAACTACTGGCATCTAACAGTTGGTGACACAGTGTGCTGATGAAGTCCGTAGCGGGACAGAAAATGCAGCATTCCACACTGCTAAG
Source organism: Stomorhina lunata (assembly GCA_933228675.1). Lineage (NCBI taxonomy): Eukaryota > Metazoa > Arthropoda > Insecta > Diptera > Rhiniidae > Stomorhina > Stomorhina lunata. The sequence goes on along the minus strand of OW121743.1, from coordinate 55,521,484 downwards.
TGTCACATAGTTTTTTCAGTATTCTTAAAAATTATTAATCTAATTTAAAATCATAAAAAATTATTAAAATTAAAAAAATAAAAATTTATGATATGAACCTGAGCCCGGATTCGAACCCACAACCTCTTAACATAAATTCATGGTTCAACTAAAAATTAATTTCTTTCAAAAAATTTTTTCTTCAAAAAAATTTTCCTTAAAATTTTTTTTTTTTTTGAAAACTGTGATATGCCTCAATATTAAAAAAAGCAACACTGTTGCACGTTTGCAAGTGTTGACGTTTGCGGTTGACTAAAAACACATTCCAGCAATAAATTCTTAAAGTTTTTTCTTGGAGTTGGAAAATGAAAACCCAAACGAAAAATCGTTGTTGCATAAAATTTTCTTGCGTTAAAAGTTGTTGATTTTTATGACACTTTTAAAACACTTCTACAAAATATCGAAACATAGAAAAAAATGTATATGAGTTGAATTTTTTTTCCAAAAATGTTATTGGTCTGCAAAACTGCAACATTTGCTTCGAAATCAATCAATTAAAGTCACACACGAACAAAAAAAAAAAATGCAGAAAATATTGAAATATCTGTTAAATAGTTTTCGATACCAAACAGTCAGATGATGATAATGATAGAGAGTAAAAATTGACAATATTCAGAGCTAAAAAGCTTATTGGCATGTAAATTTAAAAAAAACAAAAAAAATCGAATGAAATAAAAACATTATTCGAATTCAATTCAATGCACTCCAATCCAATTCATTTAGAGGTAGACGGTGCTGATCTAACTTTTAACACAACTCCAACTGCACACATGTCTGAGCTAGAAAGACGGACGTTTGGTTAGACATACAAACAGACAGACAGACAGACAGACATTTAACATGACTGCAATTTTGTTTTTAAAGTACGAGTATTTGCAAAAATTTTCTACTTTTGAATTAACATTTAGAAGTTCGAGGCAAGTGAATGTTTGGAATCCGTTTATATCATTTCATGATAATTGTGGCATGTGATTTCTAAATTCATATTCACATAAGAATCGACTCGTATATAGAACATTTGTGTGAATAATTTTCATAGAATGTTATTGTTGCTGTTATAGTTGCGCCCGGCTATTATTAATTTAACATATTTAACACGTTTTTGAAATTTTTAACATATTTTTATTATAACTTTGCAAAATAGTTAGAGCAATTTTGTTTATTATTCAGTCAAATTGTTTAATGATTCAGTTTACGTTTTATGCAAATACATATGAATATAATTGCCTTTGGAGATTTAGTTTTATTAGAGTATTTAAGCGATATAAAAGCGAAGGCGGACGGACGTCTTATTATTACTTAAGGCTTTTTAGAAGCGTGTTAAGCTTTTGATTTATGATGATGAACTTTTAAATATTTAAATCTATCTAACAAAAAGTTTATGATATTTCTAAAAATTACACTGGTCAACAGCCAAAATAGCATTTATGTACAACCATTTATTTTCTATGCATTATGGGCCCATAAGTTTAAAAACTCCAGAAATTTATTTTGAGTGTATTGCACTAGGATTCCAATTTATTAGAATTTACAATTTATTATTGTTATACCCTTCACCACCATAGGTGGAAAGTTTATTATAAGTTTGTGCTGATGTATGTAACGCATAGAAATATTTGTCTTATATCCACCTTTTAGTATACCAATAGGCTTAGAATCACTTTTTGAGTCGATTTAGCGATGTCCGTCAGTCCGTCCGTCCGTCTGGCTGGACGTTAGAGTGGTTCGAAAAAAAAGTTGAGTCAGTCACCCCCTAGGATTAAAGATAATGTTAAAATAATTCTAAAATTTTTTTTTATTTTTTTACCACGCCTACAAATACCGCCCTTTTTGTATTTTGTTAACTGTGTCGCCATCTTTAGTCCAATCATAACATTTTATACATCGATATTTAGGGCTCTGTAAGGGTTACGTTTCTCTCTTTGATAGTTTTTTACAATCTCGTCAATTTCTAGTCATTACTTTTTAATCAAATCGAGTAAAAATCTAGTTTTTAAAAGTTATGACTATAAATTGACGTGGTAGTGAAAAACTATCAAAGAGAGAAATGTAACCCTTACAGAGCCGCGAACGCCGATATATAAAATGTTATGATCGGACATAAAATGGCAGTGAAATACTAAAAGGGCGGTATTTGTAGGCGTGGTAAAAAAATAAAAATATATTTTTTGGAATTGTTTTAACATTATCTTTAATCATAGGGGGTGACTGACACAATTTTTATTTTTTGTATGGAAGGCGAACCGCTCTACTGGACGTCTGGCTGGACCCCCATGTAAACCATGTAATCAAAATACAGGTCGCAATTCTAAAGATAGTTTGATAAAATTTGGCACAGATCATTTTTTTTTGATAGTGCGACCATGGCTATTGAATTTGGTCAAAATCAATTCATTATTTATGGTACCTCCCATAGGTCCCACTTCCCGGAATTGATATATTGGCCACAAATATAAACATTTTTTCATAAAATTTACTGCTTGTGTAAACTAAAATCACTGTACCCAATTTCGTTGAAATCGGTCCACATTTGACCATAGCTCCCATACAAACTCTTCTGTCAAAACGCATTAAATTTGACAAAAATCACTAAAAAGCTCGTAAATCTGAAGAAAATGAGAATTTTGAGCTTATTTTTAACATACATAATTTTTGTAAAAACTGTAATCAATTTGCCAAATTTCCAGATAATGGGTCCACATTTGACCCTAGCTCTCATATAATTCTAAATGATGGAAACAGCTTAAATATATAAGTTTTGAGAAAATTTTTGTATGATGGCAAAATTTAGCAATTATTTGTCTTTATACAGAAAAAAGAACACCTTTGACCTTAGGGGTGAAGGGTATCGTATGGTCGTGTTGACCAACTATAGCACTTTCTTACTTGTTTTTTTAACAAAAAATTTTTGCTGGCAACAAATTTTCTTCGACGCGTTTCGACATTTGGTTGGGCCCTCATCACCATAAGGAGTAGTACCCCGTAATTCTATATAGATCGAAATCCACGCATTATATTTAATTTTCGGGACGAACTAAATCCGAATTACAGTGTCAATGCAAATATCAGCATAAAGCATAGATTATAATATAAACAAATGTTTCTCAAAAATTTGGGATTTTTAAAGAGGTTGTCCTGATAAGTTTGTGAACCGCCGTGGTATAGCAGGTTAGTCATCCGCCTAGCATACCAGAGGTCCCAAGTTCAATCCCTGTCAGACCCACTTGAAAAAAATTAATTTTCAAAAAGCGGCGGTTCACCTCATAACTCAGCTAGCCACTGGTTATTGAGTATTAGGCTATGAAAAACTTCTCTAACTAATGCATATGCCGTTCGGAGCCGGCGTTAAAACGTAGGTCCCTTTCAATGAGTCAAAAATAGAATCGGATGCAGCTCATTGTCTGAGAGAAGTACCCCTTGTTCCAATTGGAATGTTGTCGGGGAATTATATATTATATATATATATCCTGATAAGTTTACCATATCTTGAAAACGGCTTCTCCGATTTTATTGAAAAGTATATCAATGAATTACAAATAAAATTTCCCTTAAGACCTGCTTAAACAACATTTTTGTGTGAACAATAATTTTAGAGTTATTTACAACGCAATATCAAAAAATCTATATTTTTTTGCAAAATCGAAAAATTTTTATTTTTAAAAATTCATAAAAAATCGAAAATGACAAAATCTTACCATGGTTATCCGACAATCATAAAACAATTAATATATTAAAAAATATTTGCCTTATATTATAAAAATCCATAGATCAATAGAGATTTGAAGAAGAAGTCTTGTCATACTTTTGCCATAGTTTGGTCGTGGTCATGTCATAATCTTGTCATATGTCATGACTAATATTTTCATAGCAATATTTAATATTTTTACAAAATTACCACGATTAAATTTGAAATTCCTTCATTTCAATTTTAATCTCCGCAAAATCTGTTTAACCACTCGTAATTTGTCCGGCTTAATCATTTGCATAAAAATTATTTTATTATTAAAATAATAAAAAATATCATATTTTTTTTAAATAGATATGACAACTGTTGTTGCTGTTGTTTGTGGTTGCAGTCGTCATCCCCTTTTTTCTCAAATGAGAAATTACATTTTTAATAAAAACGCATAAATAATTTAATTAGCTGCCCTCAGGCAAAATCACTTGGTCATAACTCTACAAATTGGCTTAAATGAAAGACGGACAAACAGATGCAAATACCAGCAAAAGGTAGATTCGACTAAGACCAAAGGGCACAAAATATTGCTGTGCATTTATTTCAGTTATAAATGTAATTTTTTATTAAATCTTTTCTAGCCAAATGCAATTTAGCCAAGTTGTTGTAGTTTCCACGGAAGCATACAAATTTTTCATATTTTGTTATGAAAATAATAGAAATAATAAAACTACCAACAAATTAGATAATTTGTAACCTCAAGCATTTGAAATGAAATCGTAATGGAAAATTATAAAATTAATGCAAGTTAGAGGCAAGGAGACCATGACCAGACTATGACTAGACTATGACTAGACTATGACTAGACTATGACTAGACTATGACTAGACTATGACTAGACTATGACTAGACTATGACTAGACTATGACTAGACTATGACTAGACTATGACTAGACTATGACTAGACTATGACTAGACTATGACTAGACTATGACTAGACTATGACTAGACTATGACTAGACTATGACTAGACTATGACTAGACTATGACTAGACTATGACTAGACTATGACTAGACTATGACTAGACTATGACTAGACTATGACTAGACTATGACTAGACTATGACTAGACTATGACTAGACTATGACTAGACTATGACTAGACTATGACTAGACTATGACTAGACTATGACTAGACTATGACTAGACTATGACTAGACTATGACTAGACTATGACTAGACTATGACTAGACTATGACTAGACTATGACTAGACTATGACTAGACTATGACTAGACTATGACTAGACTATGACTAGACTATGACTAGACTATGACTAGACTATGACTAGACTATGACTAGACTATGACTAGACTATGACTAGACTATGACTAGACTATGACTAGACTATGACTAGACTATGACTAGACTATGACTAGACTATGACTAGACTATGACTAGACTATGACTAGACTATGACTAGACTATGACTAGACTATGACTAGACTATGACTAGACTATGACTAGACTATGACTAGACTATGACTAGACTATGACTAGACTATGACTAGACTATGACTAGACTATGACTAGACTATGACTAGACTATGACTAGACTATGACTAGACTATGACTAGACTATGACTAGACTATGACTAGACTATGACTAGACTATGACTAGACTATGACTAGACTATGACTAGACTATGACTAGACTATGACTAGACTATGACTAGACTATGACTAGACTATGACTAGACTATGACTAGACTATGACTAGACTATGACTAGACTATGACTAGACTATGACTAGACTATGACTAGACTATGACTAGACTATGACTAGACTATGACTAGACTATGACTAGACTATGACTAGACTATGACTAGACTATGACTAGACTATGACTAGACTATGACTAGACTATGACTAGACTATGACTAGACTATGACTAGACTATGACTAGACTATGACTAGACTATGACTAGACTATGACTAGACTATGACTAGACTATGACTAGACTATGACTAGACTATGACTAGACTATGACTAGACTATGACTAGACTATGACTAGACTATGACTAGACTATGACTAGACTATGACTAGACTATGACTAGACTATGACTAGACTATGACTAGACTATGACTAGACTATGACTAGACTATGACTAGACTATGACTAGACTATGACTAGACTATGACTAGACTATGACTAGACTATGACTAGACTATGACTAGACTATGACTAGACTATGACTAGACTATGACTAGACTATGACTAGACTATGACTAGACTATGACTAGACTATGACTAGACTATGACTAGACTATGACTAGACTATGACTAGACTATGACTAGACTATGACTAGACTATGACTAGACTATGACTAGACTATGACTAGACTATGACTAGACTATGACTAGACTATGACTAGACTATGACTAGACTATGACTAGACTATGACTAGACTATGACTAGACTATGACTAGACTATGACTAGACTATGACTAGACTATGACTAGACTATGACTAGACTATGACTAGACTATGACTAGACTATGACTAGACTATGACTAGACTATGACTAGACTATGACTAGACTATGACTAGACTATGACTAGACTATGACTAGACTATGACTAGACTATGACTAGACTATGACTAGACTATGACTAGACTATGACTAGACTATGACTAGACTATGACTAGACTATGACTAGACTATGACTAGACTATGACTAGACTATGACTAGACTATGACTAGACTATGACTAGACTATGACTAGACTATGACTAGACTATGACTAGACTATGACTAGACTATGACTAGACTATGACTAGACTATGACTAGACTATGACTAGACTATGACTAGACTATGACTAGACTATGACTAGACTATGACTAGACTATGACTAGACTATGACTAGACTATGACTAGACTATGACTAGACTATGACTAGACTATGACTAGACTATGACTAGACTATGACTAGACTATGACTAGACTATGACTAGACTATGACTAGACTATGACTAGACTATGACTAGACTATGACTAGACTATGACTAGACTATGACTAGACTATGACTAGACTATGACTAGACTATGACTAGACTATGACTAGACTATGACTAGACTATGACTAGACTATGACTAGACTATGACTAGACTATGACTAGACTATGACTAGACTATGACTAGACTATGACTAGACTATGACTAGACTATGACTAGACTATGACTAGACTATGACTAGACTATGACTAGACTATGACTAGACTATGACTAGACTATGACTAGACTATGACTAGACTATGACTAGACTATGACTAGACTATGACTAGACTATGACTAGACTATGACTATACTATGACTAGTTTTTAAAGAAAAGGTGATTGACTCTTAATAAGTATGGAAATATAGACGGACATTCTTATTTTGATTTGCTATAACCAACATCTTTTTGTTTTTGGAAATTGTTACTGCTGAACGCCCCCGGCTCACAGAAGCGTAACCGTTCTGCTTATGCTGTCTTTATTTAAAATATTTTATTTAAATTTTTTGCTGGTTGGTGTATTTCTTCTTCAGTCTTTGTTTTTTCTTCTTTATAAAGAAGATCTTTCTTGGGTCTCGGTTGAATTTCCTTTGCTTGAGTCAAAGCATGAATTGTAAAATATGTATTATATTATATTATATTTTAAATTGTTGGTTTATTTTTTCGTTTTTTTTGGTATGTAACTGAGAAAATTTTTGTATAACCAAAAGATTCTTAAGCGAATAAATAAAATAAAATATAATTTCTTTTCTTAGTTTCTTACTCCATCTCCATTATTTCATTATTCTGGTCATTTCCGTTTGCATAAAAAGTTTGTCGCCCGTTTCAAGTTCATTCGTGAGAAAATTATATTTTTACTACTTCTTTTACTGCTTTCAGTCAGTCAAAGTCAGACCAAGTCCGTCTTCATTATTTTCTTAACGTCTCTTTAGCTTTTCTGGATGTGGCTGGTGTTTCAAGTAGTTTTGTATGTCATCGACTTTTAGTTCTTATTATTATAATAATTTTTTTAATTTTCTTTTTTTTTTTTTTGTTGCTGTCAGATTATCGTATTGTGTTATTATTATTTTATTATGCTTTTGGTAAAGAATTCCTGCTTTTCCATTGTTTAATTTTCTTTAGATTTTTCGGTTCAGGGTTTGCTGTGCTCTATGCGTTACTGGGTTTTGCTGGTAATACAAATTTATAACAATAGTTAACCATAATTAAGTTTAAATTATAATAGTTTAATGGCAACCACTTTTTAACATGCAAAATTTTGCAAATTTTTTGTTTCTTTTTTTGAGGTTTTGATGAATAAATTAAGTTTGATAGAGAATAATTTGAAAGTGGTTAAAATTCTAAAAGAATTTTTGAGATTTTTGCTATAAAGGCTTGAAGTTATATGAAGAATCAAATAGTATTAAGATATTAGGCAGTAGGAGGTTTTAATACAATTTAAATATTAGCTTAAAGAATTATTTTGTTTTTCTCAAAAATTTTGATTTTTACCAATTATTATAACTAGACAATATACAATTTTAAAATTATTTTTATATTATGATATTCTCTTAAGTGTTAAGAATCTTCAGGTATTTTTACAAAAATATTTTACTTACTTTTGCGAAAGTTATGAACAAAATTGTAAATTCAGTCAAGGGAAAACCTAGTTAAATTTTTCCTTGAGATTGTCTAAAATTTAATGAAATTGAAGATATTTAAAGAATCAAATAGAATTAAGATTTTAGGTTGAAAGAGGTTTAAATAACATTGAAATATCTTTATAAAAAACCTTTATTTTTTTCTCAAAAATTTTGATTTCAACAAATTATTATAACTAGACCATTTAGAATTTTAATAACATTTTAATATAATGATATTCTGTAAAGTGTTAGGAATCTAAGATTATTTTCTTTACTATTGCGAAAGTTATGAACAAAATAGTAAATTCAGTTCAGGGAAAATCTACTTAAATTTTTCTTTGATATTGCTAAAATTTGAATGAAAGTGAATATATTTTAGGAATCAAATATAGGCTGTAGGTAGAAATTTTTTGAAAGTAGAATTTTTTGAAGCAAATTTTTGAAAAATTTCCTATAGCAGTAAATTTTTGAAAAATTTCCTATAGAATTAAATTTTTGAAAAAATTCTTATAGAAGTAAATTTTTGAAAAAATTCCTATAGAAGTAAATTTTTGAAAAATTTCCTATAGAAGTAAATTTTTGAAAAATTTCCTATAGAAGTAAATTTTTGAAACATTTCCTATAGAAGTAAGTTTTTGAAAAATTTCCTATAGAAGTAAATTTTTGAAAAATTTCCTATAGAAGTAAATTTTTGAAAAATTTCCTATAGCAGTAAATTTTTGAAAAAATTCCTATAGAAGTAAATTTTTGAAAAAATTCCTATAGAAGTAAATTTTTGAAAAATTTCCTATAGAAGTAAATTTTTGAAAAATTTCCTATTGAAGTAAATTTTTGAAAAAATTCCTATAGAAGTAAATTTTTGAAAAATTTCCTATAGAAGTAAATTTTTGAAAAATTTCCTATAGAAGTAAATTTTTGAAAAATTTCCTATAGAAGTAAATTTTTGAAAAATTTCCTATAGCAGTAAATTTTTCAAAATTTCCTATACAAGTAAATTTTTGAAAAAATTCCTATAGAAGTAAATTTTTGAAAAATTTCCTGTAGAAATAAATTTTTGAAAAATTTCCTATAGAAGTAAATTTTTGTAAATTTCCTTTAGAAGTAAATTTTTTAAAAGTTTCCAATAGAAGTAAATTTTTGAAAAATTTCCTATAGAAGTAAATTTTTGAAAAATTTCCTATAGAAGTAAATTTTTGAAAAATTTCCTATAGAAGTAAATTTTTGAAAAAATTCCTATAGAAGTAAATTTTTGAAAAAATTCCTATAGAAGTAAATTTTTGAAAAATTTCCTATAAATAGAAGTAAATTTTTGAAAAATTTCCTATTTTTGAAAAATTTCTTATAGAAGTAAATTCTTGAAAAATTTCCTATAGAAGTAAATTTTTGAAAAATTTCCTATAGAAGTAAATTTTTGAAAAATTTCCTATAGAAGTAAATTTTTGAAAAATTTCCTATAGAAGTAAATTTTTGAAAAATTTCCTATAGAAGTAAATTTTTGAAAAATTTCCTATAGAAGTAAATTTTTGAAAAATTTCCTATAGCAGTAAATTTTTCAAAATTTCCTATAGCAGTAAATTTTTCAAAATTTCCTATAGAAGTAAATTTTTGAAAAAATTTCTATAGAAGTAAATTTTTGAAAAATTTCCTGTAGAAATAAATTTTTGAAAAATTTCCTATAGAAGTAAATTTTTGAAAAAATTCCTATAGAAGTAAATTTTTGAAAAATTTCCTGTAGAAATAAATTTTTGAAAAATTTCCTATAGAAGTAAATTTTTGTAAATTTCCTTTAGAAGTAAATTTTTTAAAAGTTTCCTATAGAAGTAAATTTTTGAAAAATTTCCTATAGAAGTAAATTTTTGAAAAATTTCCTATAGAAGTAAATTTTTGAAAAATTTCCTATAGAAGTAAATTTTTGAAAAAATTCCTATAGAAGTAAATTTTTGAAAAATTTCCTATAAATAGAAGTAAATTTTTGAAAAATTTCCTATAGAAGTAAATTTTTGAAAAATTTCTTATAGAAGTAAATTCTTGAAAAATTTCCTATAGAAGTAAATTTTTGAAAAATTTCCTATAGAAATAAATTTTCGAAAAATTTCCTATAGAAGTAAATTTTTGAAAAATTTCCTATAGAAGTAAATTTTTGAAAAATTTCCTATAGCAGTAAATTTTTCAAAATTTCCTATAGAAGTAAATTTTTGAAAAAATTTCTATAGAAGTAAATTTTTGAAAAATTTCCTGTAGAAATAAATTTTTGAAAAATTTCTGAAAAATTTCCTATAGAAGTAAATTTTTGTAAATTTCCTTTAGAAGTAAGTTTTTTAAAAGTTTCCTATAGAAGTAAATTTTTGAAAAATTTCCTATAGAAGTAAATTTTTGAAAAATTTCCTTTAGAAGTAAATTTTTGAAAAATTTCCTAATAAATAAATTTTTGAAAAATTTTCTAAAGCAAATTTTGTCAAAAATTTCCTATAAAAGTAAATTTTTCAAAAAATTCCGAAAAGTAAATTTTCGAAAAATTTCCTATAGAAGTAAATTTTTTTAAAAATTTCCTATAAAAGTAAATTTTTGAAAAATTACCTATAAAAGTAAATTTTCGAAAAATTTCCTATAAAAGTAAATTTTTGAAAAATTTCCTATTGAAGTAAATTTTTTAGAAATTTCCTATAAAAATAAATTTTTGAAAAATTTCCTATAAAAGTAAATTTATGAAAAATTTCCTATATAGGAGGTTTAAATAACATTCAAATTTCATTATATTAGATTTTTTTTTCAAAATTTTTATTTCGACAAATTATTATAACTAAACAATTTACAATTTTAAAAACATTTTAATATTATGATATTCTTTGGATTATTTAGAATCTTAGGCTATTTTTATAAAAATATTTTCTTCACTATTGCGAAAGTTATGAACAAAATAGTAAATTCAGTTCAGGGAAAATCTACTGAAATTTCTATTGATATTGCTAAAATTTTAATGAAAGTGAGGATATTTGAAAAATCAAATAGAGTTAAAATATTGGGTTTTAAAAGGTTTAAATACCATTAAAATATCTATATAATAGAATTATTTTGTTTTTCTCAAAATTTTGATTTCGACAAATTATTATAACTAGACTATTTAGAATTTTAAAAACATTTTAATATTGTGATATTCTTTAAAGTATTAGGAATCTAAAACTATTTTTATAAAAATATTTTATTCACTTTTGCGAAAGTTATGAACAAAATAGTAAATTCAGTCAAGGAAAAATCTACTTAAATTTTTTTAACATTCAAAAAATTTAATGAAAGTTTAATTTAATTGACTAAAAGTTTAATAGGTTTCCCTGTCGCCCTATAGCCGGTTACAGTTAAGAAAAAAAATCTATTATCTTAATTAAGTCTTATAACATTTCTTTACTTATTTTAAACTAACTCTTCAAGTCTTTTGGCACTTTAAATAAATTGCTTTAAAATTAAGTTTTTAATGAAATTTTCGTACAAATGAAATAAAGAAAACAATCTTGAAATTCTGATGCTGCTTATTGAATCCCAAGCTTCCACAATGGACCTCAAAAGAAACAAATAAATAAACAACCCAGCAACTATTTCGTTTTCTTTATTTAGTTCTTTTTTTTTGAAAATCGAAAAAAAGTATACAAATAAATAAATTTTCCTTCATGTCTATAATGTACTTGTTCTAGATAATCAAACAAAATATAGAAAAAAAAAACAAGAAAACTCAAATTGATTGAAATGAAAAATCTTGAAGAAATACAAAATTATATAGAGATGCTAAGGAAACTAAATATTAGGAGGCAGCTAATTAGGAAAACTAGGAAATTTTGATAAAAATCCCAAAAAAAAAAAAAATTTAATATAGTATCGAAAGCTTACTATTTCTTCAATCAATCCTAATCTTTTAAATTTTTTTTTTTTAATTTTTATTTATTTAAAGTTTTGTTTTTGACAAATTTTTACACCAAGATCAATAAAGAAATTTAAAAACTTTTATCATTATAACAATTTATAATGTGTTAGGAATCAGAAGGTATTTTTAGAAAAATATTTGCTACATTAATACGAAAGTTATATACAAAAGCACAAAATAAGTCAAAAGAAAATTTTAGTAAAAAACTTTTTTAAAACCTTATAAATTTTACCTCTAAAACAATTACATATTTATAAATAATTTCCAATTTTTGGCATCATCTTATTACCCCTAAAACCACACTCTCCTACACATCTCTAGTTACCCAAAAATAATATTGGCCAAGTTTATTTTTGTATTTCATTAGGAAAAAAACACACACACCCACAACTGAAGAAAAATCAAACAAAATGTTCATTAGTATGTCAGTTTGTCTGTTTGTGCCTGAGTGTGTGTGTGTGTTTGTGCTAGTATTTGCCTTCTGTGTTTATAAATAAATAAATTTTATTTTAAAATGATTAGAAAATAAATAATTTATAAAGATTTTTAAATAAATAATTCATAAATTTAATTTAATTTCAATCGTTTTCATTTTCAATTTAACAATAATAAATAGTAAAAACCAATAAATTCAATTAATTTGCATAGAAAATTGTTGGGGGTAAAGGAATCAAATACGGAAGGAATATTTTTTGAGTAAAACGAGGAAAATAATATCAAAAAAACTAAGTAATAGTAGTAAAGTAATGAAATAACTACAATCACATTTCTTTGCGTTTTTTTTCCTGCCTTACACAAGAACTTTCACTTAAAATGTATTAGGGTCACTTATAATCAGTATCCATTACTTGCTGGCTTGGTCTTATAATTGATTTATTCATTACTCGCAGCAGAGATGGGAGATTCAACTGTGAAAAGTCGGAACATTGTCAGACTTAAAATTATAAAAAAATGATATAATTATAACAAAAACCTCCGAATGTCAAGCAGATGACTAAGCATTTAGAATCAGTGTCCAGTTTATAGTCAGACTATTGTCTAACTACATATCGACACTTGAAATGCAAAAGGGCATAACTAACAAAAAAATTGTATGCGTACGGTCAATAACAGTGATTTTATTATTAATTTTTTGAGGGGCAGCACTCAGGGGATAACCCCTACTTATGCAATGCATTGTGTCGGACTAGGAAAATAGGTAAAGGGAGGGGGGGATAGGTGGAGTAGTGTTTGCGGACATTTGATTTGAACTTTCCTATATTGCAACTGACAGGAAAAACTTCTGCGGAAAGCAATTTTCACATACGAACTGTACCATAAAATTCGTTTTTTGTCATTGAAGTTTTCAGGTCTTTGTTGTTGCATTGTTGACCAAATTTCAAAATTTGGAATTAATATTTCATTTAGTTTAAAAGTTATGATGTTTTTGCTTATCATATACAAAGTTATCTGAGTCTAAGATTTTTGAAAAGCTTTAAGTTTGTTTTAATAGGAAATTTTTCAAAAATTTACTTTTTATAGGAAATTTTTCAAAAATTTACTTTTTATAGGAAATTTTTCAAAAATTTACTTTTTATAGGAAATTTTTCAAAAATTTACTTTTTATGGGAAATTTTTCAAAAATTTACTTTTTATGGGAAATTTTTCAAAAATTTACTTTTTATAGGAAATTTTTTAAAAATTTACTTTTTATAGGAAATTTTTCAAAAATTTACTTTTTATAGGAAATTTTTCAAAAATTTACTTTTTATAGGAAATTTTTCAAAAATTTACTTTAAATAAGAAATTTTTCAAAAATTTACTTTTTATAGGAAATTTTTCAAAAATTTACTTTTTATAGGAAATTTTTCAAAAATTTACTTTTTATAGGAAATTTTTCAAAAATTTACTTTTTTTATAGGAAATTTTTCAAAAATTTACTTTTTTTATAGGAAATTTTTCAAAAATTTACTTTTTTTTATAGGAAATTTTTCAAAAATTTACTTTTTTTATAGGAAATTTTTCAAAAATTTACTTTTTATGGGAAATTTTTCAAAAATTTACTTTTTATGGGAAATTTTTCAAAAATTTACTTTTTATAGGAAATTTTTCAAAAATTTACTTTTTATAGGAAATTTTTCAAAAATTTACTTTTTATAGGAAATTTTTCAAAAATTTACTTTTTATAGGAAATTTTTCAAAAATTTACTTTTTATAGGAAATTTTTCAAAAATTTACTTTTTAAAGGAAATTTTTCAAAAATTTACTTATTAAAGGAATTTTTTCGAAAATTCCTTTTATAGGAAATTTTTCAAACATTTACTTTTTATAGGAAATTATTCAAAAATTTACTTTTTATAGGAAATTTTTCAATAATTTACTTTTTATAGGAATTTTGCTATGAAAAATATATCGGAAAATTTTTTGAAACGTAATTTTTTGTTTTGTTTGTTTTGGAAACGTTTGAATATTTTAAAATGCATGTCTTGAAAGTGATATAAGTCCATTGAACCCGCTAAAAAATGCATTTCCAAATGGTTTTTATAAATGTATTTTTATGAAAGAAAAAATTTGATAGGTTCTTATCAAAACTTTTTAATTTACTAAAATTGGTCAGCTATATTTTTAAAAACTCTAAAACGCAAAACCCTTTATATCTCAATTGAAAAAAAAAATGGACTTAATCCACTTTCAGAATAAGGCCTTCATATGTAGTCTAATTTACAGTCAGGCTTAACAGCGATTATATCAATATTGTTTGAGAATTGTCAGCATTAGACCATAGTCTGACTATATTTATAAGTCAGACGATGGTCTAAAGTAAGACTATGACTATAGTCTGTTTATATTGTTAGTCAGGCTATACTGCACTATATGACTATAGTCTGAGTCATAAGACAGACTATGTAGTAGTCTATGTAGTCTGTGTTAAGACAAAATGACTGTAATCTTATTTATGACTAAAGCCTAATTTATGACTTTTGTCTAACTTTATAAGCATAGTCAAGCTATCGTCTGAGTATATGAAACTAGTCTGAGTGCAAGTCTGTCGTAAGAAAATTTTCTGATTATACGACAAGTCCCAGCCCTGCCTAACATTCAGTCTGTCTTTCCACCTGCCAACATTTAATCTTTCATTCATCGCTCTATTTACTAACTTACAGACAATATTTCCTACACTTTGATGTATGATTAACCAATCACCAACAACATCCCAACCATTAGCTGACATTTATATGCCACGTACAGCTACTGCCATTGCTATTGCTTCCACTCACTACTCGACTAAGTACCTTCATTTTACGTGTCTACATTTAATAGAAAAAAAGCCCCTTTACCGATCGAAATGAAAATGATGAGTGGGGCAAAATGAGGAAAAAAAAACATGGCTTTCATGGGGGATAATAAATGATTTATTAATGGTTTTGATATCCTTGAGGTAAATAGAATTATATTTTTGCTACCACACGCACAGTGGTTTACGGACGCTTTTTTTGGAAATAATTCTGTAACTTTTGAACGACTGGAGATATTTGAATGAAATTTGGCATGGTGATAGTCAAGGAGTATTCGAGTTAGTTTTCAAAAGCACTGGCCCATGGAGGGTCGGGAGAGTGATTGATGGACCTTCAAAGTTGATCACCTCGTGTGTTCGACTTTTTTAAAAATTCGCCAAAAATCCATTTATGAATGGATTGAAAAGAAATTTTAAACTTAAGTTCTCCTTCAGAAGGTCTACAAAAATACGCTTACATGTGTAGCTTATCTCCTTTTTGTTTCGAGATATTTGGATAAAAAGGAATTTTTGGGTTGATTTTTTACCTATTTTTTAAGCTTTTTTGATCTGGTGGACGCATCTGAAGATCAAAAATTTTTTAAAAATATTCGTTAAAATTGTAACAAAATTCTAAATAATTTTTGTGTAAGTTGGTTATAGATATATTCTTTCGTTTAAAAGTTAAAAATATTCAAATTTGAAACTTAAAAAAAATTTCGCTTTTTTTGGAGTTTTTCCCTAAAAGATAGCTATATTTTTTCACTAATAAAAAAATATTTTCTTAAGAAACATTAAAATATTTTTAAAGTTTTTAAAAGAAAACATAATGAGAATGCGTATAAAACAAATTTCTTGCTAATTGGACTTTTGGTCCTCGCACATGCCCTCTCCAAAAAATGCCAATTCGTAAAAAAAAATTTTGGTTTAAATAAAAATTTCTCAAAAGGCAAAGCACCGATTTGAAAAAGATAATAATGTCCATATTTTCTAATATATCTGTTATTGATTGGAAAAGTTTTTTTTTTTTGAAACGGGCTGCAAATAGAGTCAGTGTTGCCATTTTTGTAAAAAAACTCATTTTTTGAAACCCTTTTTTCCCGAGTTGGGAATTAGGGAATTTTTTAGTTAAAATTGGGAATTTTTTTAGTCTATTGCTTTTAGATCTTATTGGTCTACATGGCCACAAATTTTTATTGTGATATCTTCATCTATGTCATTTCTACAAAATATCAAAAATTTAAATTATTTTCCTTCTAAAAGTAGAAAAATAATATTTTTTTGTTTTACGATACAAAGTGTAAAAATATTAACTCATTTAAAAAAGATTTTTAATTGGTGTTCATCTCCTGGACTTTCCCGATCCACGTGTATCAAGCTTTAATACATAGCCTTTAAAAGCTCTGAAAACTTTCCCTCCCATAGCATTTTTAAGCTAAATATTGGAGTATTTGATAGTAATGTGTGCAAATAAAGTTAATGGTGCACAGTGGTATTAACTCTGCAATTTCTAAACTACTTGACGGATTTTGACAAAATTTGAAACATCAATAGAAGAGGTATGAGGCTTTTAGATCAATGTTTAAGAACGTATTTGTCGGTAGCACAATGGGCTCTACAGTGGGCCAAAGTTGCCTACCTCGGGTATATAAAACATTTGGGGGCGTATAACTTTCCTCAATTGGGTCCGATCTAAAAGATTTTTACGTTTTCGAAAACTTCTTAAAAAAATTAAGCAAAAAACATGCTTACTTTACTACCTTATCTCTTATAGTTTAAGAGATATTTGACTCCATAAAATTTTAGTATAATATTTTAACATTACTTTGTAATTTTTCGCAAAAATCTCTAAAACTAAACAAGGTATTGCGACTATTTTTGTACATAGTATGGACCTGTGTATGCGAAAATCAGAAATATAAATTTCGGAACAAGTTCTGAAATTAAAATGAAAATTTTTGAATACAGAAGAGTATGCTTTTCGCAAATTTGAGTTTTTTTTAGAAAAGCGGCCGGTGTGACCCGATTAATAGCCGGGCTCTATCAGATTTTTGCACAGATATTAAAAACATTATATTTAATTCAATTTTGTTAAAAAACAGTTTTGAGATAAAATAAACAATTTTTTTACAGTCACAAAAACACAAGTTTTGTTAAAAAAATGGCTGATTTTCGACTACCGCTGGTTGTAGGGTGCATGTCCAAAATTTTTAGAAATATAGTTTATACTGATCCCTCAAGTCCAGCCTTTTAGAAAATGTAAAAAACGAATTGAGTCTTTTGAAAAAATTTTTCAAAAATATTGAAAAAATAATATTAGTTGTTTTGAAAAAAAAATAATTTTTTAGGCTTTTTTCGGTACACAAACTTTGAAGAATTTTTCTGTGTTTTTCTTGTTTCTTCCAGTTCATTTAGAAATTTATCAGCAATCTTGCAGTATTTTTTTTTAATTTAACGTAGTACAACGTAGAAGTTTTCGAAAACGTAAAAATCTTTTAGATCGGACCCAATTGAGGAAAGTTATACGTCCCCAAATGTTCGTTCTTAAACATGGATATAAAAGCCTCACACCTCTTCTATTGACGTTCCAAATTTTGTCAAAATCCGTCAAGTAGTTTAGAAATTGCAGAGTTAATACCACTGTGCACCATTAACTCTATTTGCACACATTACTCTCCAATACTCCAATATTTAGCTTAAAAATGCTATGGGAGGCAAAGTTTTCAGAGCTTTTAAAGGCTATGTATTAAAGCTTGATACACGTGTTTAGTATCATTGGATCGGGAAAGTCCAGGAAATGAACACCAATTAAAAATCTTTTTTAAGTGAGTTAATATTTTTACACTTTGTATCGTAAAACAAAAAAATATTATTTTTCTACTTTTAGAAGGAAAATAATTTCAATTTTTGATATTTTGTAGAAATGACATAGATGAAGATATCACAATGAAAATTTGTAGTCATGTAGACCAATAAGATCTAAAAGCAATAGACTAAAAAAAATCCCAATTTTAACTAAAAAATTCCCCAATTCCCAACTCGGGAAAAAAGGGTTTCAAAAAATGAGTTTTTTTTACAAAAAATGGCAACACTGACTCTATTTGCAGCTCGTTTCAAAAAAAACTTTTCCAATCAATAACAGATATATTAGAAAATATGGACATTATTATCTTTTTCAAATCGGTGCTTTGCCTTTTGAGAAATTTTTATTTAAACCAAAATTTTTTTTTACGAATTGGCATTTTTTGGAGAGGGCATGTGCGAGGACCAAAAGTCCAATTAGCAAGAAATTTGTTTTATACGCATTCTCATTATGTTTTCTTTTAAAAACTTTAAAAATATTTTAATGTTTCTTAAGAAAATATTTTTTTATTAGTGAAAAAATATAGCTATCTTTTAGGGAAAAACTCAAAAAAAATCGAAATTTTTTTTAAGTTTCAACTTTGAATATTTTTAACTTTTAAACGAAAGAATATATCTATAACCAACAAAAATTATTTAGAATTTTGTTACAATTTTAACGAATATTTTTAAAAAAATTTTGATCTTCAGATGCGTCCACCAGATCAAGAAAAGCTTAAAAAAATAGGTAAAAAATCAACCCAAAAATTCCTTTTTATCCAAATATCTCGAAACCCAAAGGAGATAACCTACACATGTAAGCGTATTTTTGAAGACCTTCTGAAGGAGAACTTAAGTTTAAAATTTCTTTTCAATCCATTCATAAATGGATTTTTGGCGAATTTTTAAAAAAGTCAAACACACGAGGTGACCAACTTTGAAGGTCCACCAATCACTCTCCCGACCCTTCATGGGCCAGTGCTTTTGAAAACTAACTTGAATACTCCTTGACTATCACCATGCCAAATTTCATTCAAATATCTCCAGTCGTTCAAAAGTTACAGAATTATTTCCAAAAAAAGCGTCCGTAAACCACTGTGCACACCTACTCAATCTACTACTACCAAACAGAACTTACGACTAAATATTAAATCTAAAGTATAAAGTAAAAAGCAGTCAGCATGAAATTTTTTATACTATCGGCAAAATAACAGACTTTGTAACTCTCGCTGGCATTCGCTTAAATTAAAATGAAATAATAAGAAATTAAGGCAATGGCAAAACCTGCCTGTCTTAAAGGTTTTTGAAGGCAAAAATTATGATTATGCAAAATTCTAGGGGTAAAGACAGAAAAGAAGGCTTGAACAAAAAATGCTAAGAAAGAAAGTATTTTTCTTTAACATTTTTTTTAACATCTTAACTTTAATTAAAGCAGCCGCCCGACCATTAACTGTAACAATATCCTCAGAACCACACACCGAAAGACTTTAGGACAGACAGATGATTGTAAGGATGGATGGATGGATGGATGAATGGTAGGGAGATACGGATACGAGTATTACAAAAGACCTTCCCCTGTAATAGGAAAATGAATATAAAAAAAATTTAATTCAAATTCAAATCTGATTAAAAATGACTTTGAAATAAAATTAAAGAAGGGATTTCTTTTTTATATTCATTTTCATATAATAAATAAATGAATGAATGAAATGGTTGGTTTCATAACTCGTTCTCGTTGGTTGACTAAATGATTAAATGACTGACAGTCGTTTTGACTGGGAAGGCAGCATTTGATGGCTTTAACGTTTAAATGGATTAAAAATCAAAGGATCAAAGTGGGAGAAGTGTTGAAGAAAATCTGTAAATGAATAAATGTTAAAGGTTAAATTATTAAATTATTTTACATCATTATCTTGAAAATAATTTTTTTGATTTAACTTTTGATTTCAAAAAAATTAAAAATGGTTTGAAGGGGCAAAATGTTGAAATGGGTACTTAAAGTGGATTGTGGTGTTTATACGTTAAATCTATTACCTAAAAATGACATATTTTTAAATAACATTTTTTTTTTTAATTTTTCAAATATAAGAAAATATTAATATATTTCTTTTCTTCTGTTTCTTTTTAGGTATGTATGATAAACTTTTTACGGAAATAAATTCAGGGGTATTAGAATCATATACAAGAGTTATTTTATGGTGAGTCATTGATTGAATTTTTTCATAGAAAAAATTTTTCGACTTTTAACGAAAATTTTTCTATAGAAAAAAATTTTTAACGAAAATTTTTCTATAGAAAAAAATTTTTAACGAAAATTTTTCTATAGAAAAAAATTTTTAACGAAAATTTTTCTATAGAAAAAAATTTTTAACGAAAATTTTTCTATAAAAAAAAAAATTTAACGAAAATTTTTCTATAGAAAAAATTTTTTAACGAAAATTTTTCTATAGAAAAACATTTTTAGCGAAAATTTTTCTAGAGACAAAAATTTTCGTTTTAGTGAAAACAATTTTTAACGAAAATTTTTCAAAAGAAAATGTAAATTTTTCTAAAGAAAAACTATTTTAAAGAAAATTTTTCTAGAGAAAAAAATTTTTAACAAAAAATTTTCTAGAGTAAATAATTTCTAACAAAAATTATTAAAAAAAAAACTTTTTTTAACGAAGATTTTTCTATAGAAACAATTTTTTAAAATTTTTAACGAAAATTTTTACATATACAAGAGTTATTTTATGGTGAGTCATTGATTGAATTTTTTCATAGAAAAAATTTTTCGACTTTTAATGAAAATTTTTCTATAGAAAAAAATTTTTAATGAAAATTTTTCTATAGAAAAAAATTTTTAACGAAAATTTTTCTATAGAAAAAAAATTTTAACGAAAATTTTTCTATAGAAAAAAATTTTTATCGAAAATTTTTCTATAGAAAAAATTTGTTAACGAAAATTTTTCTATAGCAAAACATTTTTAGCGAAAATTTTTCTAGAGACAAAAATTTTCGTTTTAGTGAAAACAATTTTTAACGAAAATTTTTCAAAAGAAAATGAAAATTTTTCTAAAGAAAAAATATTTTAAAGAAAATTTTTCTAGAGAAAAAAATTTTCAACAAAAAATTTTCTAGAGTAAATAATTTCTAACAAAAATTATTCAAAAAAAAAAACTTTTTTTAACGAAGATTTTTCTATAGAAACAATTTTTTAAAATTTTTAAAGAAAATTTTTCTAGAGCAATGAAAAAAAAATTCAACGAACATTTTTTCTAGAAAAAAAATTTTTAACGAAATATTTTCTAGAGAAGAAAATTCGTTAAAAATAATTTTCTATACAAACATTTTTAACGACAATATTTCTATAGAAAAAAAATATTAATGAAAATTTTTCTATAGAAAACATTTTCCTATTGAAAAGAAAACAAAACAGAAAACAAAACAGAAAACAAATTTAAGATAAATTTTTTTTTAGAGAAAAAAATTTTAACGAAAATTTCGAAATAGAAAAATTTTTTGAACAAAAATTTTTGTAGAGAAAAAAATTTTTAACGAAAAATTTTTAACTAAAATTTTTCTAGAGAAAAAATTTTTAACAAAATTTTTCCCAGAGAAAAAAAATTTTAACAAACCTTTTTCTAAAGACAAATGTTTTTTTTTTTTTTAGAGAAAAAAATTTTTAATCAAAATTTTTGGAGAGAAAAAAATTTTAAACGACAATTTTTCTAGAGAAAAACATTTTTAACAAACATTTTTCTAGAGGAAAAATTTGTAGAAAAAATTTAACGAGAATTTTTCTATAGAAATAATTTTTTAATTTTTCTAGAGGAAAAAAATAACGAATATTTTTCTAGAGAAAAAATTTTTAACGAAAATTTTTCTAGAGAAAAAAAAAAATCAACTAAAAAAATCGAAGAAAATTCGTTCAAAAAATGTTTCTTTAAAAAAATTTTAACGACAATGTTTCTATAGAAAAAATTTATTTATGAAATTTTTTTTTAGTTTTTCTATTGAAAAGAATTTTTTTTCTAGAAAAAAAAATTTTGAACAAAAATTTTTCTAGAGAAAAAATTTTTTAACGCAAATTTTTCTGGAGAAAAAAGTTTTTAACGAAAATTTTTCTAGAGAAAAAATTTTTAACTAAAATTTTTCTAGAGAAAAAAATGTTTAACAAAAATTTTTCTAGAGAAAAAAGTTTTAACGAAAATTGTTCTAAAAAAAAAAAAATTGTAACGAAAATTTTTTTAGAGGAAAAAATTTTAACGAAAACTTTTGTAGAAAAAAAAAATTTTAACGAAAATTTTTGTAGAGAAAAAATTTTATAACGAAAATTTTTCTTCTATGGAAAAAAAAACTTTTTACAAAAATTTATTTTTAGGGAAAATACAATTTCAACGAAAAAAATTGTTACCAAAAATTTTTCTCGAGAAAAAAATTGTCTTCTAGAGAAAAAAATGTTTAACAAAAATTTTTCTAGAGAAAAAAGTTTTAACGAAAATTGTTCTAAAAAAAAAAAATTGTAACGAAAATTTTTTTAGAGGAAAAAATTTTAACGAAAACTTTTGTAGAAAAAAAAAAATTTTAACGAAAATTTTTGTAGAGAAAAAATTTTATAACGAAAATTTTTCTTCTATGGAAAAAAAAACTTTTTACAAAAATTTATTTTTAGGGAAAATACAATTTCAACGAAAAAAATTGTTACCAAAAATTTTTCTCGAGAAAAAAATTGTTAACGTAAATTTTTCTGGAAAAAAATTTTCAACGAAAATTTTTCTAGAGAAAAAATCTTTTACCGAAAATTTTTCAAGAGAAAAAATTTTTTAACGAAAATTTTTTTAGAGAAAAAATTTTTTAATATAGAAGAAATTTTTTAACGAAAATTTTCCTATAGAAGAAATTTTTTAACAAAAATTTTTCTATAGAAGAAATTTTTTAACGAAAATTTTTCTATAGAAGAAATTTTTTAACGAAAATTTTTCTGTAGAAAAAATTTTTTAAGGAAAATTTTTCTATACAAAAAATTTTTTAACTAAAATTTTTCTATAGAAGAAATTTTTTAACGAAAATTCTTCTATAGAAAATTTTTTTAGCGAAAATTTGCCAAAAATTTTTTTATTAAAAAATATTTTTGCCAAAAATTTTTCTATAGAAAAAAAAATTTTTTAGCCAAAAATTTTTCTTTAGAAAAATATTTTTGCCAAAAATTTTTCTATAGAAAAATATTTTTGCCAAAAATTTTTCTATAGAAAAATATTTTTGCCAAAAATTTTTCTAAAGAAAAATATTTTTGCCAAAAATGTTTCTATAGAAAAATATTTTTGCCAAAAATGTTTCTATAGAAAAATATTTTTGCCAAAAATTTTTCTATAGAAAAATATTTTTGCCAAAAATTTTTCTATAGAAAAATATTTTTGCCAAAAATTTTTCTATGGAAAAATATTTTTGCCAAAAATTTTTCTATAGAAAAATATTTTTGCCGAAAATTTTTCTATAGAAAAATATTTTTGCCAAAAATTTTTCTATAGAAAAATATTTTTGCCAAAAATTTTTCTATAGAAAAATATTTTTGCCAAAAATTTTTCTTAGACAAATATTTTTGGCAAAAACTTTTCTATAGAAAAATATTTTTGCCAAAAATTTTTCTATAGAAAAATATTTTTGCCAAAAATTTTTCTATAGAAAAATATTTTTGCCAAAAATTTTTCTATAGAAAAATATTTTTGCCAAAAAATTTTTATAGGAAAATATTTGTGCCAAAAAATTTTCTATAGAAAAATATTTTTGCCAAAAATTTTTCTATAGAAAAATGTTTTTGCCAAAAATTTTTTTATAGAAAAATATTTTTGCCAAAAATTTTTCTATAGAAAAATATTTTTGCCAAAAATTTTTCTATAGAAAAATATTTTTGCCAAAAATTTTTCTATAGAAAAATATTTTTGCCAAAAATTTTTCTATAGAAAAATATTTTGCCAAAAATTTTTCTATAGAAAAATATTTTTGCCAAAAATTTTTCTATAGAAAAATATTTTTGCCAAAAATTTTTCTATAGAAAAATATTTTTGCCAAAAATTTTTCTATAGAAAAATATTTTTGCCAAAAATTTTTCTATAGAAAAATATTTTTGCCAAAAATTTTTCTATAGAAAAATATTTTTGCCAAAAATTTTTCTATAGAAAAATATTTTTGCCAAAAATTTTTCTATAGAAAAATATTTTTGCCAAAAATTTTTCTATAGAAAAATATTTTTGCCAAAAATTTTTCTATAGAAAAATATCTTTGCCAAAAATTTTTCTTAGACAAATATTTTTGCCAAAAACTTTTCTATAGAAAAATATTTTTGCCAAAAATTTTTCTATAGAAAAATATTTTTGCCAAAAATTTTTCTATAGAAAAATATTTTTGCCAAAAATTTTTCTATAGAAAAATATTTTTGCCAAAAATTTTTCTATAGAAAAATATTTTTGCCAAAAATTTTTCTATAGAAAAATATTTTTGCCAAAAATTTTTGTATAGAAAAATATTTTTGCCAAAAATTTTTCTATAGAAAAATATTTTTGCCAAAAATTTTTCTATAGAAAAATATTTTTGCCAAAAATTTTTCTATAGAAAAATATTTTTGCCAAAAATTTTTCTATGGAAAAATATTTTTGCCAAAAATTTTTCTATAGAAAAATATTTTTGCCAAAAATTTTTCTATAGAAAAATATTTTTGCCAAAAATTTTTCTATAGAAAAATATTTTTGCCAAAAATTTTTCTATAGAAAAATATTTTTGCCAAAAATTTTTCTATAGAAAAATATTTTTGCCAAAAATTTTTCTATAGAAAAATATTTTGGCCAAAAATTTTTCTGTAGAAAAATATTTTTGCCAAAAATTTTTCTATAGAAAAATATTTTTGCCAAAAATTTTTCTATAGAAAAATATTTTGGCCAAAAATTTTTCTATAGAAAAATATTTTTGCCAAAAATTTTTCTATAGAAAAATATTTTTGCTAAAAATTTTTCTATACAAAAATATTTTTGCCAAAAATTTTTCTATAGAAAAATATTTTTACCAAAAATTTTTCTATAGAAAAATATTTTTGCCAAAAATTTTTTCTATAGAAAAATATTTTTGCCAAAAATTTTTCTATAGAAAAATATTTTTGCCAAAAATTTTTCTATAGAAAAATATTTTTGCCAAAAATTTTTCTATAGAAAAATATTTTTGCCAAAAATTTTTCTATAGAAAAATATTTTTGCCAAAAATTTTTCTATAGAAAAATATTTTTGCCAAAAATTTTTCTATAGGAAAAAAAATAAAATCGAAAATAGTAAAAAGATTTTTTCAGGGTATAAGTAAGGACAGATTGCAGATTACCACGAAGAAAGAATTATATCGATATCTCGAAGGGTTTAGCCGTACCTAAGGCTTAAAATCAAAAGATTTCGACAAAAACCCAAGTTTTAATTAAAGTCAAACAAAAGCACGTGAATTGTTATATATTAGCAATTTTTAAAAACAGAATTGAACTTTTTATTGCTTTAATAGGTAGAAATATAAATTTAAAATTGGGTTGAAATCAGATGTCATTAACCCTTTTATTACCAGGGTAAAATATAAAATTGTTTAAATACTATTATTTTTTTTTTAAAGTTACTAACAATTACATGTTTAATTTGTTATATTTTAAAGACAATTTAAAAAATCGTTCAAATTTGCCATAAATAACATTTTGATATAAATTAACCCTTAAGTACCCAATGGTTTTTTTTTTTGTAAAATGACTTTACATTTTTTTGGACGCTCTAGAAAGGGGGTTATTATCTTCCATTACATTTTTTTAAATAAATTTGCTTTTCTAGCTCAATTTTAACACGAAAACTTTTGTTTTATTATAAAATTTTTTTGAAATCCATATTCTTCAAAAACTTCTTCCACTGCTGCTGCTAATTTCATATCATATTCATTCTGAAAATTTCATTTCAAAAAAGAAAATTGTCATGACAAACTGTTGGCAACATTTAAAGAAAAATCTTGCAACTTTTAAATAAGAAAAAGCATAAAAGAAAAGTCAGACACAAAAACTGAAAGGACAAGCAAAAATAGCAAATGCAGCAAAAAAAAACTGAAATAAAAACTCAATGAAATTCAAAGGGTCAAGTATGTCAAATTTAAGTTTTTCTATTTTTTTTTATTTTATCAAACATGTAACTACAAAAATGTCTTTAACCTTTTTAAAGATCTCGAATAAAAGTTTAGCTTTTTTGTATTTTATGATTTTTGCAGAAATAGAAAAAAAAACGATATAGAGAAACTTAAAGGTTTTTGTATAAGTTTATATGAATCTTTGTAAGATTTTTCTTTTCGAGCAAGGGTGCAGGAAAACTGAAGACAAAAGTGCAAAAAATGGAAAAATTGGAAAACAAATTTGTTTTCTTTTAATACGGGAAAATTGCTAAAAGAAAATGTATAAAGTAGTTGATGTTATTTAAAATGTCTTTGCCATACTGTGAACAATTTACAGATTATCACTTGACAATAGCAAAAAAAATCAGCCACAGCAACATAACGAGCAGCAGCAGCAACAATTGCTATTAGATTTTGTTGTTGAAGCTGTTGTGGTGTTTTCTTGTTTATTGGATTTGTTAGAGACAAAAAAAATATTTAACTAAAAATAAATTTTTTAACAAACAACAGAAGCAACAAACTCTATAACAAAACCCTCCAAAGAAATAACAAAAATTGGAATATTCAAAAAAAAAAAAAAATGCATTAAAAGGTAAAACGATTAACTTGAAAAAGACCAGATTTAATAATATCAAAGAAAGATTTTCAAATTAAAAAAAAAAGTTTTTGACTAAGCAGCTAGAAGAAAAGATTTGACGTATGGTCGTTTTGAAAAGTCCCATCAAAAAAAAGAGTATACAGCTTTTACTCTAATTCGCAAATAACTAATGCAGCCGATTCTCTTATAAGAGAAAGCTAAGGCACACACACGTGCTCAAGAAATATATCGTCACCTGAAATGCAAAAGGACGTAACTAACACAAAAATTACAATTGATTTTTTGATTGATTACGACACAGCAAACCAAAATCCAACTAGCGACAAAATTGTGTATGCGTACGATCAAAAACAGCGATTTTTTCACTAAAAACCAAAGGTTTAAAATGTTGCTCAAAATTTGTATTGTAGTTAAGCCCTTTTG